>OW121742.1:86997032-87597032 GCA_933228675.1 Stomorhina lunata | reverse complement strand
AAAAATTCCACACGAAATTGACAGCGAATTAAATAAATTAATATGTACTAAAGCTCGTAACTTGTCTAATTTTATTAAACTTAAATGGGATAAACAATCCAGAAACGAGAAAGGATTTATAAAATATAATGAGGAATGGTTGAGTCGAGAAACAATTTTTGTTATACCGAAAAAGATCAATGCTATCGGGCGACCAAAAATGAGTTATGAGGACAGCAGCGAAAGAAGTAAAAGGAGATTAGCTTACGGATTAGCTTTCCAGCAAGGAGACAATGCGCAATTATTAGTTCACGCTGCCTCTATATCTGCTAAAAAGTCCCAGCAAACGGATTTGAAATTTGTCCTACAACAGGTTGCTAAATCTCCAAATCGGCCATCCAAAATTCGAGAGATTCTTAATACTAGCCATAAAGAACTTACGCCAGTATCACCTGATGAAGCTCTAATGTTTTTGTTAGAAAACGGTTTAACTAAAAAGCAATACATGAATATGCGTCAATTAAACATAAAACACAATAGTTGTATTTATCCCACATATGATGAAGTTTACAAAAGCAAATTGAAATGTAGACCAGATGAAATCAAAGCGAACGAAAGCTCAGTCGAAGTTTCGTTGCAAAATTTGGTAGACCACACGGCTAAAAGAATTCTTTCCTATCAAGATGATGTATTATGTGGAAAGGATGTTGAAGAATCTATCCTAGTTTTGAGCTACGGGTTTGATGGTTCTACCGGTCACAGCTTGTTTAAGCAAAAATTTGTCGAAAATACTTCGGAAAGCTTCGATCAGTCCCTTTTTGTGACATCAGTCATTCCAATAAAAATAATTTCATCAGGAGGAGATAATATTTGGGTAAACCGTACACCTCAGTTAGTACGCTTTTGTAGGCCTTTAAAAGTGGAGTTTGTTAAGGAAACAAAAGAGCACATTTTAACTGAAAACCACAATATAAATGAACAGATTAAGAAGTTGTAACCACTGCAATACACACTAAGTAATGGAAAGCAAATTAAAATAATATATAATTTATATATGACATTAATAGATGGAAAAGTCTTAAATGTCTTTACAGAAACTAAAAGTTCACAGCAATGCCCGATCTGTCATGCAGGTCCGAAGCAATTTCGAACTATTAGAAACTTTGATTCTCCTATTTTTGAAGCAAAGGGCGATGTTTTGAAATATGGAATAAGCCCTTTGCATGCCTGGATTCGTAGCTTCGAGTTTGTTTTAAAACTTTCTTACAAGCTAGATTTGAGAAAATGGCAAGTTCGTGGAACAGAAGAGAAGAGAATCCTGGCAGAAAAGAAAGAAAAATTCAAAAAGAGTTTTTGCTACAAATGGGTCTACATGTCGATAAGCCGAAAGCAAATGGTAGTGGCAACACCAACGACGGCAACACAGCTAGAAGAGCATCTATTACTGGTATAAATACAGATTTTTTAAAACATTTGCACATCTTAATTGTTCTGTCCTCTGAATTTGAAATTGATGCTCAAAGGTTTCGTGCACATTGCATTAAAACCAGTGAAATATTTTTCCAAAATTACGAATGGTACTCCATGTCTGCCACAATACACAAAATATTAGTGCATTCCTCACAAATAATTGAGGCCTCAGTAGTACCCGTAGGCTGTCTTGCAGAAAATGCATCTGAGGCGCGAAATAAATATTATAAAAAAGATCGAACTGGTCACGCTCGAAAGGATTCAAGAGTGCACAACATTCTCGACATGTATCATAGAGCCATGGATAGCTCTGACCCATATATTTCTAGCTTATGTGTGCAAGATCGTATAAATAGTTCAAAAAAACTTCCGTTTCCTCGTGAAGTGATTGATCTTTTTAAAATTCCCGAATTACCACCAGAACTGTTATTACCTTCAACATCTCAAGAATCTTCCATCTGCAATTATAGTTCCGACTCAGATGTAAGCTTAGAGTCGTTAAATAATTATTCATTTGAATAAAAGCAGATGGAAACGAAGAAACAGACGATGATTAATAAGGCCTTATATCTTTTAAGAATATGTACCCATTATTTTGTTAATTTAAAATTAATAAATATATAACCATTTACACAACTTCTTGAAAATTATAAATTTGTGAACGAAAAAATAAATTAATTTCTTGACAGCATCAAATATTTTTTAATAGTGGGCGTAAAACGCCTATTTTTTTCTTAATTTTTTTTTGTCAGTAGAAGTCTGTATAGCCACTTTGGTGACGGTACCTTACCAGGAAGTACCATTTTCCATTATTTTATTAAAAATAGGCGTGGCCCGCCCATTTTTCTCAAGTACTTTACTTTAGAACTTTTTGTCATTAGAAGTTCGTCTAACCATTTTGGTGAAGTAGGAAGTACGTGTTGCCACCACTTTGAAAAAAAGGGGGCGTGGCCTGCCCATTTTTTCTAAAATAATTTTTTTATTGTTAGAAGTCTACACACCAAATTTGGTTAAGCTAGCTTATCGGGAAGTATTTTTGGCCGCTAAAATCGCGATTTCGGCTATAGTGCAGTGATAGATTTACCCGGTCTAAAGCCACATTATTAGGTTCCAAATATTTCGTTAATTTTGGCCTTTTACCTTTCACACAATATGGTCGATATTATCTTATATGCAATTGAAAGAAGACTTATACCTCTATAATTGGCACATACAGTTTTATCTAATTTGTTTGTGGACTGAAAGAAATTGAAACTGAGAACACTGAGACTCCAATCGTCCGGCATAGGTTTTTCTAACTATATGGTTTTTATAAGCTGGGACATAAGTGATTATCAACTCCCACCTCCTCCCTTAAAAAGCTATACCATCGGCACCCGTAGATTTATTACTTTGCAGTTATTGTAATTCTAGCCTCATTTTGATTTGTTCGGGCATGTCATCTTGTCCACTTTCACTTGGTACTTACAATTTGCAAAATTTATTAATGTCCAGCTAATTTTTGGATTGTCAAGCTTTTTTTGCCTTATGTCCAGCTTTTTCCGGGTTTGTGCCTGGCAACCCTAGATAGATATCATATCTACAGATTAGATAGAAACACGAGGACTATTGGCGGTGGTGTTATTATTGCCGTTTCTAATATGTATTCATCCGAACAGATATCGATAGAATCTGGAAGCAACTCTGAAATTATTGGAGTCATTATCACATTGAATAAAATTAAATTATTTTTAATATGTTTGTATATTCAACCAAACTCGAATTCAGTAATTTTCAATAAATACGTGGAAATTATAAGATCAATTTTTTCAAAATCTAAAACTAAAGACTTTCTAATTGTTTTTGGCGACTTCAATCTTCCAACTGTTTCATGGACATATATACCCGTCTGCTCTTACTATATTTCAGTTGATTCGTGTATTTGAATAAATGATTTCTTGAACGATTTATCAGATCTTGGCCTTTCCAAATAAATGACATTGTAAATGAATATGGTAAGCTGTTAGTGATACGCGAGTATCACGATTTTTCTCTAAAAAGAACTTTTCCCGTTACAAAACCTGAAGACTGTCGCGGGATGGCGACATGTCGCCATCCCGCTATTGAACTACTTCTTGATACTTAACATATCTACAAATACAATTCACCCAAACGTCACACAAACACTAAAATATTTTGTTTTAAACGAGCAAATTATTCCGATTTAAATAACTTTGAATTAATTTCTATTAAAGATGGCTCTCCTTCATCTATAAATAATATGGTTAAAACTTTTTACAACAAACTTCAGAATTATTTCACCGATTGTATCCCAAAGGTCTCGATAAAACAACACTCTGGCCCACCATGGAGTTCTAAATTATTGTCGAAACTTGAAAAGTAAACAATATAAAAGATTTAAAATATCACGCTCTTACAATGACAATTATTGCATCACACGTTCTAAACACAATTTGCTTAATCTATAGAAAATATATAAATAGGATGACAACCAACTTTAAAAGTGATCCAAAAACTTACTATACTTTTGTAAATTCTAAAAGAAAATGCAATGGTTACCCAACTGTGATGAAGTTTTGCAATAACGAATAGGATAACGAATTAGAGATTAGTAACTTATTTGCTAAGTTCTTTGGATCAACTTATGTCGATGATTCTTATATCTTTTCCAACGATAAACAGTGATGATATTAGAAATATTAAAAACTTAAAATTGTCAAATTATGGTGGCCCTGACGGTGTTCCTAAGTCTGTTTTAATTAATTGTGCACATGCTCTTGCAATTCCTTTAACAATAATGTTTAATATTTCTATTAAATTTGGTTATTTTCCTGATGTCTGGAAGGAATACTATATCACTCCACTCCTTAAATCCGGAAGTAAAACAGATGTTACAAACTACAGAGGAATTACGAAATTTGAGAAATGTTTAACATCATCCCTAATATATATATATATATATATATATATATATATATATACGTCCAATTTTAGAAAATGGTTCCGTGATATGGGATCCTATGTATGATGTCTATTGTGATATGATTGAATCTGTACAAAAACAATTTCTTTTGTCTTCGACATATATATAAGGATCCTCTAAATCTGCCAGCATATAACACCAGACTTGCATTTATAAAACTTCCCACGCTGAAAAGCCGAAGGACAATGTTAAACATTACATTTTTGGTGAAGCTGATAAATGGGAATATTTCCTTTGTTTTCCTAACTGGACACATATTGTTCAATATACCTCTACGACCAATTCGCAACTTTAAACCGATTTTTACACAATTTTGTCGTCAAAATTATGCTGCTAATGATTCAATCAGAAGAATATGCACACAATATAACAACTTTTCAAGCAAAATAGATTATAATATTTGCATCAATGCTTTAAAACGTGAAATTATACGTTATTAAATGTTTAATTTATATTAATTTATTGCATGTACTTGATTTCAGCATACCGAAATATGTCTTAAATAAGTGACTTTTGTGATGGCCTAATCTAAATTATCTGCTAAATATTCTCATTAAAGCAATCAATTAATCAGTCCTCCAACTTCAAAGATATATGCATCTAAATACGACCTCTCTCAAGGTGCGAAATATTACAATGTTGTGTAATTTCTGAAATTGTTTGTATTTCAATCTACCTCCAAAATGTTTTCCACCCAATATAAAACAAGGTTATTCACTAATTAAAGTATTATTCATATATCGCCCAAAAATTAAATGTATGAGGACAAACATACATTTAAAAGCCGTGTTAATTACTGAAATTTGAAACTTTCTCAGATCAGAAAATCAATATACATATATTAGTATTTCTGTAGGACTCACCTAAATCAGTCTTTAGAAACATACAAACATACTTGTAATTGACCAAAAACTATTTCATTTCTGTACTTTACTTTTGTAATACCATTGGAAGGGTATTTAAGGTTCGGCATAACCGAATATAGCACTCTTACTTGTTTTAATATTTTAAAAGCTTAACACTTTTTTCGCGGGGTCAAAGGTCAAAATTAGTTGTTTTCATTTTCCATAGCAAAACATTAAAAATCTATTAAGGAATTTTAATACAAATGTAAAAAAGTAATTATTTTTACAAATACTAACGGTCTTATGCAAAAAAATTTAACAACGATTGGTAACCTAAAGTTAAGCAAAATTCCTTAAAGTATTATCCTAAAACGATTGTTAGCTTAACAAACCGATGTTAATCTTTTGTTTACATCAAATAATTTAAAGTAGCTGTCTACATAATTTAAAGCTACGTTAAATATTTTACAGTTTTGACAAATAATATTTTGTGAAAACTTTTAAAGAAAATATTTAAGTTTTTAGACTTATCTAATAAAAATAATATTTTTGCTAAATTTCGTTATCATATTTTTTGTAATTTGCTATTTTTTTTTATCATATAAAAGGTTTCAGGGGGTGGTTAATTTATAGAATCTAATTTCCATTATATTTCATACTCTATTTTACATATGTATTTTATACTAAAATCAAACTTTTCAAAGAAATTGATAATACAAATTCTAATTTTAAACAAAAAATTCGTGTTTTCAACAAAAAACAGACATCGGTCAATGAAATTTACAAAAAACATTATAGTGATGTATATATACTTAACATGAGTTAAAAGTACTCGATTTTTAAATAATCGGTTTAAACCCTTAGTAAAAATTTGTCTATTTATTATTTTACTGCATTATAAATGTGTTTAGTTTATGCTTTTATGTAACATAAACATAATTTTACATTAAGAAAAGAAGAAAAATGTTATTTTATATTAAAAACATACAAAACATTATTTAGAAATTCGACTACCCGGATGAAACAATGAATAATTAATTCGTTGTTTTGTATATTTAACTATAAAGAGACAAGAGAGAATGACGATGTTGCCAGCATTAATATGTAAAATTGACTTGACGTATTCATTAGTTAAAGAACTGTTTTTGGATACTATTTTTTAACAATCGTTTATTAGCCTTAAAGTATTTGGTAACTAACGTGTTCTTTAAGCAATATTTAAGATTTTTTTAGTATAAGACCGTTATTTTATGGACCATTGAGCGTCTATAATAAATATCGACACCGATTTAATCGTGAGCTGTATGAGTTATACGCTGACATTAACATATTAAAACATATTAAACAACAGCTTTTGCGTTGGCTAGGACATGTGCGAATTGTTAAAAATAGTCAAGCAAGAAAGGGAACTCATAGAAGAGGACGACCGAAACTTTGATAGAAGGACCAAGTTGAAGAAAATCTAACAAAACTTGGCGTACAAAGTTGGAGAATATGCGAATGGAATTCTACGATATGCTCGGCCTTTGACATAAACAGGTTGTAATATAGGACATTTAAGTAAATCTTGTATCAGTGGTATGGTCAAATATGGGCCGATTTCCACAATATTATTGTAGGTACACTGATTTCAGTTACCATAAGCAATATTTATATATAGACAAGAAAAATGTATATCCGAGCTAAAAACATCGACATCGTTTATGCAAATTTTTTTTATTTATTTTTGCTTTTCAATCTCTTCACCAAATTATTAATTTGTGAATCCGTTTGTAATTTGTTTATTAGTGATCGTAGACCGATCGGGAGGAGAATCGATTAAGCGATGTCCGTCTGTTTGTCCTCCTGTCTGTTGAAATTAAGTTTCTGAAGGCCCTAAAAGATCGACCTATATAAATTATACATCAGAAAGGAGGATAAATTCTGATATATAATTCTGTGCTCCAGGAGCATGGTTTTTCTTTTTTTTTTAATAACATTTCTAAAATACGTACATTTGGTAATTTGTGGCACATGTAATTTAGTGTTTAAGCGATATTTCAGGTGTTTTGATCGATGATGATAAAATTCAATGATGGGACGATGTCCTAAACTTTGATATAAAATTCATATCGAGATACCATACAGGAGCTCCGCAAATCTAATTTCAGCAGACAGACACTTTGCACTTATCAAAATTTTGTGTCGGTTATCTTTCTAGGAAGTACATAAAATGCAGCTACATGATATGCGTTCAAAACCTTCATATGTATGTATGTATCTCATATATCAACGAAAATTAAAATTTTTTAATTGCGATCGGGTGAAATCCGTTCACGTTTGACAATTGCTCTCGTATAACTTTGCCTAAGGCAATCTCTTTGTAGCTAATTCAAAACAAACTATAATAGATAAGATGATGACATTTAGTATAAGATGTTGTATAAAATCGTTATTCAGCACTCGAAATATGGAATTCGGTTCACATTTAGTCATACCTCCTATATAAAACTCTTAATGGCTTAAATTCCATCTAAAAGGGCAAAGTCTCTCTGATTATAAATTTTGCTAACCCTAGGGTTGGCAAAATACAAAATCAGAGACAATATGAGAGACTTTGCCTAACACTGAACTAATAATTAACTATATTAGATTTGACCACTAAATTTAGCACAAGAATAACATTATGTGAATACCAGCCATTGAGAAAAATTTTGTCACAATCGGTAACCATTTGATTTTAGCTTTTTTTGTTCGTCTTTCCGTTAGAAAAAAGCGCGATAGCGCTTAAAATAAACTTTCTAGAGGAACAACATTTGACAAAAGTATTTGTGATCTCTTGAAAAGTTTGGTATTGAAAATAGACGAATTTGGTTAACATTTTGTTGTGTATTAAATAAAAAGCACGCATTTTAATATTTAATTCAATTACAAAAAACCTTTATTAAAGGAATGACCAAGTTCAACTGTTAATTGTATAAGAAATGAATAAAAATGAAAAAGGAAAAAAATACATAAGGAATAGTGGAATGTAAGATTTAACTAGGGTTGCCATAACCATTATAATTAATACATTACAGTCTCCCACGCTTAATGGAGTACATGGTCGCTTAGATGAGCAGGTAATCTCCTAATCCTGTTAGATCTTCTTAAGCTGGATTCTTGGTTCTCTACTGCTTGGGGTGTCAACTGTGGTTCAAAAGCTGTTTCATCTCTTTGGTTGGCGACACTTCGCTCTATGAGTACCTCTTCTAGTCTTGGATTTTCATGAACAGGTTTCTCTTGAAACGTTACGGTCTTCTTTGGTAGTTCTACTCCCGATTTGTGCAGTTGGTTTATGTGACGCTTTAATTCGTATCCATTGTCAAGCTTTATTTGATAATGAAGTTGGCCAAATTTTGCTTTTACTACACCAAACTTCCAAGTAGGCTTATTACGCTCGTACCATCGCACTTGTACTCTGTCACCAACACTTATTTGACGAATTATAGGTTTAATTGAAGCTGAAGTTCGTTCTTGATGCGGGCGGATAGCATCTAGTTTAATACGGATATCACGGCCAAGGTATAATTGTGATGGACTCCGACCACATGCTAGTGGTGTAGCACGATAACGTATAATTATTTGCTGCACCTTGATGTTCAGTGGTGATTTATCTTCTTCCATCGCCTTTAATTTAGTTTTCAAGATTTGCACGTACCTTTCCGCTAAGCCATTTGTAGCTGGATGTCCGGGGGCTATAAATTTTTGAATAATTCCGTTTTCTAAACAATAATTTTTGAACATTGTGCTCTGAAAAATTGTGGCGTTGTCAGAGACGATGACTTGTGGTAGACCATGATTAACAAATATATCTTGAAGTAATTCTATGGTTTTTTCACTTGTTGGGGCACTTCTAATGATGCGTATTTCCGGCCATTTCGATTTAGCATCTACCAGCACCAGGAAATAATGGTCTTGAAATGGTCCAGCATAGTCAATGTGCACTCTCTGAAAATTTTGATCCGGTTCTTCCCAGTGATGTGTTGAAATCTTTGGAGGGTCTTTTCTTACTTTTGCACAGCTTGAACACGATTTTACTAACTGCTCTATGTCCGAATCGATGCCTCTCCAAAAACAATACTTTCTTGCCAGCTGCTTCATTTTGACAATGCCGATATGTGTGTGATGGAGTTCTTTTAAAATTTCGGAACGAAGACTCATTGGAATAACAACACGATTTCCTCTAAAAATTACACCATCTTGAATAGTGTACTCGAAATCAGTTTTCCTACCTTCAATCAAGTCTCGTTTAAATACTGAAAGTTCAGGATCACGCTCTGTTTCTTTTGATATGGTTGTAGCCGTAATTGATAATGTTGATATTTCGTTTATTGTCTGATCTTGAATATTTTGAATTTCCTCATCTAAAAAATGTTTAAAATTTGATTTATCGTTAATTGGTGCTCTCGATAGACAGTCTGCATTGACGTTATTTTCGGCATTACGATGTTGTATCTGGTAATTAAACCCTTGCAAAAATGATGCATATCTGAGAAGTCTAGCTGAAGTCATAGCTGGTGTTTTTGCATTTTGATGGAAAATTCTAGATAATGGGCGATTATCTGTCAACAAAGTAAATTCTCTTCCATACAAATACATAAAGAATTTGTCAATAGCGAAAATTATTGCTAAAGCTTCTCTGTCCAATTGACTGTAATTTTGTTCTGCTTTTGTCAACGCTCTTGAAACAAATGCAACAGGACGTTCATATCCATCAACAATGTGGGACAGTACTGCTGCTACTCCTGTTGGGCTTGCATCGCAGGCCAACGTAACCGGTAAATTTGGATCGTACGGAACCAAAACTCTATCTTCCTGTATTTCTGATTTCAGTTTTTGAAAAGCTTGTTCACATCTCGGTGTCCATATAAATTTGTTATTTTTTTCTAGAAGCTGACGTAAAGGAAAAGTTTTTGTTGAAAGGTCTGGAAGAAATTTCGCGTAATATGTTATCATCCCGAGGAATCTTCTTGTGTCTTCCATGTTTTGTGGACGCGGTAGGTCTGCTATGGCACCTACCTAGATATTTGATTTGTTGTTTGAAATATTCGCACTTGTTCTTATTTACATGTAAATTATATTTGCTTAATCTTTGAAAACATTTTATTAAACGATGCTCACATTCCGCTAGAGTTGATCCATAGATGACAATATCATCGAAATAGGAAATTGTTCCTTCAAGGCCTTGTAGAATTTGGTCCAAAATACGATTGAATTCATTTGGTGCAGTCTTGATACCAAAAGATAACCTATTAAATTGATACGTACCTCGGTGTGTGGAAATGGTTTGTATTTCTTTGCTCTGCTCATCAACCATTACATGTAAATACGCCTTGTATAAATCGAGCTTACAAAAACGTTTTGCGCCTTTTAATTTGTTAAAAATTTCATCGATTCTACGAATTGGATAGTGCGCTGCCTCTAGTTGAGGATTTACAGCCACCTTATAGTCGACGCAAAGTCGAACATTGCCATCGGCTTTGGGTATTACAACCAATGGTGAACCCCAGTTGCTTGTATTTACTTTTGTTATTATACCGTCTTTTTCTAAATTATCCAACTCACGTTCAACTTTTTCCCGTAGAGCGAAAGGTACTTGTCTTTCTTTCAAAAATACTGGTGCTGCTCCGTCTTTTAACTTTAAACTACAAACTAAATTCGGAATACATCCCACTTTTTCTTCAAAAATATTAGAAAATTGTTGCTTTATTTTTGATATTGAATTGATCTTATCAACAGCATGTTGATCGATTTCTGATAAATTAATTTTCAAGTGGCGAATCCATACACGTCCTAAAAGTGCTGAACGATCTGCTGCTACAACATACAAATCTTCTTTAGACGTTTCGCTTTTATATTTCACATTTACACTCACTACACCCAATGGCATAAAAACGTCACCCGTGTATGATCGAAATGCTATGTTAGTTCTTCGTATAGGAGTGTTTAGATTTAATTTTTCAAAATCATTTTGTGGTATTAACGTATACCCGGCACCTGAGTCAACTTCAAACTTTTGCTCTTTTCCTTCAATGTAAACGTTTGTATAAAATTTTTGCAAATCTGTTATTGGAACAGCTATTTTGTTATAGATGTCGATAATTTGATTTACACCAAAATTATTATCGGCTGTAATCGAAAATGATTCGATAGCATTTGAGTTGTTGTTAACTTCAGTTGATCTTTCTCTTGATTTACTTCGCCGCATTCTATCTTTGATACAAACCTTTTGTACATGCCCAGTTTTGCCACACGAAAAACATTTTAATTTATTTTTGTTAGTTTTGCACTCGGTTGATAGGTGATTATAGCGGCCACATCTAAGACACAAAAATTCGTTGTATTTAAGTTCATTAACATTTTTCGGCGCTGCTAATGTTGTTAAAATGGCGTACGTCGTCGATCCGATATATTCTAGAAGTAATTTTGCGCATAATTCTTTGTTGTCAAAAACCTTTTTGATTTGAAGATGAATTTCGAGACGCTCTTTATACATTCGAAATGATTCTTTTTTTGGGTCGAATGAGTCGAAGTTTGTTATTATGTTGATGCTGGTGCTACTCGCTTGTTGATTTTGCTGCTGCTGTTGTTGCATTGTTGCAGTCATGACGTTTATTGCTTGTAGCAATTGCTGTACTTGAGCCTCCATGTTGCTTTGAGGTTAAACACGATCACGACCACCTGTTTTTAATGTAATGCACGTATTTTATAAAATTGAAGGCGTTATTGTTATTATGCAATTATTTTAATTAGTTAACGATTTTAGATCCTCGTCGCCATTCAATTGTTGTGTATTAAATAAAAAGCACGCATTTTAATATTTAATTCAATTACAAAAAACCTTTATTAAAGGAATGACCAAGTTCAACTGTTAATTGTATAAGAAATGAATAAAAATGAAAAAGGAAAAGAATACATAAGGAATAGTGGAATGTAAGATTTAACTAGGGTTGCCATAACCATTATAATTAATACATTACACATTTAGTGAAAGCTCCCATATAACCCCGACCGAGAATCACTTTAATGCTGATAAATTAAATCTCATTATAATTGCATAAGGAACCACAGCAAAACTTTCCACACATCCATCGGACAGATCGGAAGAACAATACATTCCAAATATTATTGATTAATTTGTAGAAATCTCCAGTTTATTTTTAAATAAATTGCAAAAAATTAAAAGGAACTCTTTACTCTTTGATGAAACTTTTTCTTATTACAAAATTATCGTCTTATTTTAAAGTATGTTCTAAGAAATAAATTCAATGACAACTCAATGTCAGTTAATAGTTTAAAAGAGAAAAACAATAATTAGTACAATAAAGAAAAGAAGTAATAAAATTAGGAGTAATAGAGTTTACTGGATAAATTTAAATAAACGATATTTCGGGATTGTTTACAGTCGGCCATCCTCCAATGGAAATCGCCCTCGATTTACGCCTTCCTCTGTGCCTTCTCCAATAAACGTTTGCTTCTACGAATTGTACATGAGACTTCGTCTGATGATGACAGCTCATCAATATTTTCGTTGTCATCACTATCATCGTAATCTGGAGCTAGAACTCGTTTAATTTGGTCTACTGCTACAACTCCCTCATAAGACCGTTGTGTTCGCTGTAGTCCGGGAACGTCAGACACTCGATAGCGATCATTTGGCAAAACCTCCATAATAACATAAGGTCCCTTGTAGTGTGGAAGTAATTTTGATGACTCACCAACGCCTGGAATTGTGATTCTTTTAATCATAACATACTCTCCAGGTAAATATACGTCAGCACCACATCGCGACTTGTCGTACGTATTCTTTTGTTTTTGTTGCTGCTCAACAATACTTTGAAATTCTCGATTACGTTCATCATCGATGTTGGCATTTGGCTGCTGTCGAACCGCATCTTCTAATACGCCACCAGAAGTATTCTTGGGAGAGTAATTTAATAGCAATTTAAACGGGGTGGTTTTAATTGCACGGCGAATAGTGTTATTTAAACTATACTGTGCGATTCCTACAAAGCTGTCCCAATCTTTGTTGTCTGGATGTTTGCTCATGGTTGCTATCTAAGGGGTTTTGCTTCTGTTAAGTCTTTCAATCTGCCCATTTGCTCTTGGTGTAGCTGTTGCATTTTTAATATGAACGATGTTGTTGTTTTTACAAAAATTAAAGAATGGGGCACCTGTAAAACTGGTACCAAGCTCGGTAATAAATCTCGTTGGGGTACCAAATAAAACAATCAATCCAATCCAACATGGGCAAAGTTATCATGATAGTTGTTAACAATCTTCCATCTTGCTTTCCGAGGAACATACAATTTTTCTTCATTACCAACCTTTCTGAAAACAATACCATTTTTCAATACGAAATTTGATTTTATATTTTTATCAAGGTCATCTAAATCAGTGATCTTCTTCAACGAATTAATCATATCACCGACAGCAGGGTCAGTTTTCTGTAGTAAAGTTAACCAATCATCTTCGGTTAATGTGTTGTAAAGAGAGAAGACATCAGCCACCGTCTTAGATTCCCGTGCATCACCAACTGGATTGCGACTAAGTGAGTCCACATGTTACATCTTACTTCCAGAACGATGGATTATATCGAATTGAAACTCTTGAAGCTGAGCCACCATCGCCCAATACGTGGTATCATATCTTTTTTAAAAAAGTACCTCTTACAGCGTTACAATCTGTAATGACAACAAACTTAATGCCAATTAAATATACACGGAGTTTCTGTAGAGTCCATACAACAGCAAGCGCTTCTGGTTCTGTCGAATGGTACCGGCTTTCTTCTGGAGTAGTTTGTTTACTTATATAAGCAACGGGATGGAGTTTTTTATCGGCTTGTTCTTGAAGTAAAATTCCACCAATACCGAGCTGACAGGCATCAGTGTGTACCTCCGTTCTTGCGTCTGACAAATACATAGCTAACGCCGGACGAGATATAAGTTTCTCTTTAATCAACCTAAAGGCTTCTTCTTCTTTTGATGACCAGTTCCACTGTGCATTTTTCCGGGTCAACTTAGTTAGGGGCTGAGTCATTAATCCAAAATTTGGCACAAATTGCCGGAAATAACTCGCTAGGCCAATAAACTGTCTTACGTTATGCATACTCCTTGGAGTTGGAAACTCAGAAACACTCTTTATTTTTTCCTCAGATGGTCTTAAAGTTCCACACTGTATTTCGAAACCAAGATACTCTATTTTATCGAAAAGAAATTTGCATTTAGATAAATTCAATTTTAAATTTGCTTTGTTCAAAACTGCGAGAATGATTTTTAAATTTGTCAAACCTTACTCTTCTGTATCTGCTGGTATAAGAATGTCGTCGAAGTAGGCCAAAGCAATTGTAAAACGTAAGGGGCCAAGTACTCTATTAATTAATTGTTGAAAAACGGCTGGGCCATTGCAAACACCAAATGGCATACGCAAAAACTCAAAGTGGCCTTCAGGTGTTACAAAGGCAGTAAGATGTCTGGACTCTGTACTCACAGGAATTTGGTAATATCCACTTTTCATATCCAAAGCTGTGAAGTATTTTTTATTTTGTAGACGATCAATATTATCATGAATTAGTGACAATGCATATTGCATTTTCTTCGTTATTTTATTTAATGCTCTGTAGTCAATACAGATTCTTTTTTCACCGTTCTTCTTATTTACAAGCAATATTGGACTCGAATAGTTTGACTCAGAATCACAAATTATTCCCGCACTCTTCATTGTTTCAATTTCTTTTCTAACGTACTCTCTCTCAGAAAAACTCAAACGTTAGGGACGAAAAGTAATAGGCTCATTTTTTGTTAATTCGATTTTAAACTTCACATCATTTGTTGTTTCCTAAATCACTCAAAGTATAAGAAAAGCACAAAATATTCTCTTCAACGATTCTCTTAAGTTATTCTCTTCCTTCTTCACTTAAATTTTCGCCAATTTGCATCTCACTAAAATTGAAGTTTTTTGTAGTTGTTGTTGTAGCGATGCAAGCTGCATTTGAACTCTCATTGCTCTCGTTATCACTTCCACTCAAATCATATTCTATATTTTTTTGCTGAAAGCAAATTTTACCGTTAGTTATTGTTTCATTCTTTTAAAATTTTATGTCTAGTTTCGTTATATTCATAACAGGGATGGAAAAATCACCAGTATAATTATTTATAATACAATTTGGTATTATAACACCTGTTTATTTTGATGATTTTCTATATACAGATTAGTGGCCTCAGAAAAGCGATTGTACGCCGAATTAAATCCAACATAATTTGAAGGAATCACAGTAGCTTCCTTGACCCATAACTTTACATCAGTTTTTGGTAGAATTGACACTTCCATATTTCGCAAACAATCATCTGGCTCTTCGTTTATATTTTCCTCAAAGAATCACAATGTCTTACCTCGTCGTACCATGGTTATGTGTTCCTTTTCTGTAAATGGTTGTCCAACTAGCAAAGAAATGTTTAATTCTTCATCTTTTACAACGAAAATTTCAACTTCGGCTGCAGCCTGATCAACCTTAAGGTTTGCGGTCAGTACACCAATTGGAACTACGGATCCATTACCAAAGCCTTGTATTCGCACTAGAGATTTCGGGTTGGTATACATTAATTGTAATGCCTTTGCTGCTGATACTGGCATCATATTTACCGCACTCCCAGGGTCGATATACGCTTTGACTACTTGTCCGTTAACAACAGCATCTTGAAAATACTTACAGTTGGCGGTGGTATCATTTTGAATGTGACCTTCTTGGTGACAATAAAGACATTTTATGGGAGCTTTACAAAACTTTTTGATGTGCCCAGCACCTTCGCAACGGTAACATTTAAGCGTAGACACTTCAGTCTTACAGAAGCGCGCATAATGACCTTGCTTTCCGCATTTGCTGCAGACTTTCGCACTATCTGATTTACCAGTTTGTTGAAATCGATGTGGCTGAGATTTACCAAAAACTACGTCTCCTTCTGCACATCCAGCGTCGATGTAATCGTAAATGTTTGATATAACATCATTAAACGTGCTGTGTTGTCTTTGTAAAAGAAATTTTCTTAGATCAATTGATTTAATACCTCTGATGATGAACTTTTTTGCATCTTCAAACTCCAAGCCAAGTTGTTGTGTAAGTCGTAATTTATCGAAGAAATAATCGGTGACGTCTTCATTAGCGTTTTGGGATCTTTCAACGAGGCACCTTCTAGATTAGCACGAGCACATTGTAGACGAAAAGAATCCGGCCAATTATTCATATTACCAATACCATTAATGGAGGAAATCCAGTCTTTAGCTCCTGAAGGTGACCTTTTGCCATTGAATTTTTTAATCGTGTTGTTTAGGTCTGGCATGACGTGATACGATGTTCTCTCGGAACGGATTGTGCTCATCAACATTTGGTTTTGTTGCAGCAACAATGATAAAATGGAATTTTCACCCGTGGATACTCCTATGCCACCATTACCAATGTTGAGATTATCCTCGTGCCCACGTGGTGAACTCATATCGGCATTATTTGAAACACCCTCATCTGCAAATGGACTCTCACCTTCTCTACTCATGTTGCGGACGTAGAAATAAGAACAAATATTTTTTTTTTTAATTATTAATTTTTCTTATGTATCCCACTTCTGACTGTAGAAATCTCCAGTTTATTTTTAAATAAATTACAAAACTCGTTTTTAGGAAAAAGAAACTCTTTACTCTTTGATGAAACTTTTTAGAATGAAATCTTATTACAAAATTATCGTCTTATTTTAAAGTATGTTCTAAGAAATAAATTCAATGACAACTCAATGTCAGTTAATAGTTTAATAGGGAAAAACAATAATTAGTACAATAAAGAAAAGAAGTAATAAAATTAGGAGTAATAGAGTTTACTGGATTAATTAAAATCAACGATATTTCGGGATTGTTTACAAATTATTCATCTTAATTAGTTAACTAACTAAGATTTATAAGTAAATCTTCAATAACTTTTCCGACAAAGCTATGATACGTTAGCAACTAATGTAGACCTGATATTCATTATTTCAAAAGCTATGTATCTGACATATGTATCTAAAACTAAGAGTATATAATTTTCCACGACAACATTCCAATTGGAACAAGTGGTACTTATCTCAGACAATGAGCTGCTTCCGATTTTATTTTTAGACTCATCGAAAGGCACCTACGTTTTAACTCTGGCTCCGAACGGCAAATGCATTAGTTAGAGAAGTTTTACATAGCCTAATACTCAATATCCAGTGGCTAGCTGAATTATGAGGTGAACCGCCGCTTTTTTTTGAAAATTTATTTTTTTCAAGTGGGTCTGCCTAGGGATCGAACTTGGGGCCTCTGGTATGCTAGGCGGATGACTACCTGCTATACCACGGCGGTTCAACTAAGAGTTGAACCGCCGTGGTATACATTGACAAAACAATCATAGTTAAAGCTTTGATCTAAATTGGTCCGCTAACTTCAGAGTTTTAAATAACTAATCAAGAACTTTTATTAGTTGGATAACACGGTGCAACAGCCATTTGCACCCAAGAAAAACTCCATATGTGCGTGATAGCAGAGGTCATGTGTATTAACACTGCGTACTCAGTTTTCCAATCTATCGTGGAAAATCCTTTTAAAAGGACTTAGAATTTTTGAGAATATGCATCATTTATAAAATTAAATAATATTTTTGGGCAAATGCAATACAGTCGATATGGGTATTAAATTAAAGGGAAGAATGTCAGTAATCTGGGTGATGTAGGGGATGTTGGATACCAAGTAACGGTCCTGATCGGTCTTAACTTGGTAAAGCCCAGGCTAATCTTGGTCTTCCTTCATCTCAATTGTGGACACTGACCTCCTAGTGGTATCACCCGGGTAGCTACGTTAACACCCGTTAAAGTAGTGAGCTAATATGTGCCGCGAGTTCCCCATAAGAACTATAAAAACATGGGTCTGGGACGTCGGGCTAGTAACCCACTCCTAGAAAAAAAATTACTATGAAAAAGCAAAAAAGAATTAAAACGGCCCTCCCTAATGTTGACGACTATGGAAAACGAAAAAAGGACCATGATTTAAGGATCAGCACATGGAACATCCGAACCCTCTACAGAGGAGGTGCTTTGACCCAGTTGATGGATGTCCTCGAGGAATATAAATGCGATCTAACTGCTGTCCAGGAAGTAAGATGGAATGGCAACGGCGTCGCCAAGACACCAAAAGGTGACCTATATTACAGCTGCCATCAGAGAAAGCATGAATTTGGTTGCGGATTTATAGTCAGCAAAAAGTTCGAAACCTAGTCTCCAGATTCACCCCAGTTAACGAAAGATTAGCAACAATTCGTGTAAAAGCTAAATACTTCTATCTGAGTTTAATTTGTGCTCACGCTCCCACAGAGGATAAAGATGAAGATTTAAAAGAAGCCTTTTATGAGCAACTCGAGGAAGTATATGATAGTTGCCCTAATCATGACGTAAAAATAATACTGGGTGATTTTAACGCAAAGATTGGACAGGAAAGTTGCTTTGAGCCCACTGTCGGTAAATTCAGCCTCCATAACGTAACATCTGACAATAGTATAAGGCTGGTCTCTTTTGCGGCTGCTCGAAATATGGTAGTGAGTAGCACCAGATTTCAACACCGTAGAATACACAAAGCTACGTGGGTGTCTCCCGATCAAATGACAAAAAATCAAATAGACCATTTTGTAGTTGACGGAAGGCACTCATCAAGCGTATTTGATGTGCGTACAATTCGGGGAGCCAATATGGACTCCGATCACTATCTTGTTGCAGCCAAGGTGAGAACACGCCTGAGTGTGTCGCGAAACATGCAGACAGAATCGCAAAGGAAATTTAACACCACCAAGCTACAATCCCATCAAATTGCCACAGATTACTCGCGACGAATAGCTCAATTACTTGGAGAAAATATTTCAACTCCCAACGACATCAGCGCTCTATGGCAACATATTAACAACTCAATGAAAACTGCCGCAAAAACTGTATTGGGGTTCCAGAACCCTCTTCCAAAAAACTCTTGGTATGACGAGGAGTGCCGCAATGCCACTGCGGCGAAAAATGCAGCCTATGGGGCAACCCTGCAGTCAGTAGTTACTCGTCGAACTTTAGAAAGATATAGAGAAAGAAAGAGGGAAGAGAAACGCCTATTCCGAAGAAAAAAGAGAGAAATGGAAAGACGTGTGTTCGAGGAGATTGAGTTATATAAGAGTCGTAATGAAGTGTGTAAATTTTATCAAAAAGTTAAACATCAGACGGATGGTTTTAGCAATTGTATTCTCTCCTGCAAAGACGACCAAGGAAACCTGGTAACGGATGCTGAAACCGTACTGAAACAGTGGAAGGAGCACTTTTTCAAATTGTTGGTATCAAATGAAAGCGACTAAGATGACACGCCTGAACAAATCAATGATGATGGCGTTCTATGTCCACCACCAACCCAAAATGAGATTAGAATCGCTATAAATCGACTAAAAAATAACAAAGCTGCGGGTGCCGATGGTCTTCCTGCTGAGCTTTTTAAGGCCGGAGGAGATGAGTTGATAAGGCTTATGTCCCAACTTATAGAAGCAATATGGTCAGAAGAATACATGCCAGACGATTGGAATCTTAGTGTCCTTTGTCCTGTGCACAAAAAAGGAGATAAAACTGTGTGTGCAAATTACAGAGGGATAAGTCTCCTCTCAATTGCATATAAGATTCTATCGACCATACTGTGCGAAAGGCTTAAGCCCAAAATTAACGAAATAATTGGGACATACCAATGTGGCTTTAGACCAGGTAAATCAACCACTGACCAGATCTTTACTCTACGTCAGATCCTGGAGAAGACCCAAGAGAAACAAATTGACACGTATCATCTCTTTGTTGACTACAAAGCAGCTTTTGACAGCCCGATACGGAAGAAGGTGTTTGAAGCAATGTCTGAGTTCGGCATCCCCACGAAGCTAATAAAGTTATGCAGGATGACACTAACTAATACAATATCATCTGTTAAGATAGGTAAGAACCTATCAGAGTCTTTCATAACTAAACGGGGTTTCAGACAAGGTGATAGTCTATCATGTGATCTCTTCAATATTGTGCTAGAGAAAATCTTACGTGATGCAGCAGTTAATACAAGTGGTACAATCTTCAATAGAAAACATATGCTACTCGCGTATGCCGATGACATTGATATTATGGGGCGCACTTTACGCGAGGTAACTGCCGCCTTTTCCAATATCGAGAAGGAATCAAACAAAATGGGTTTAGCTGTAAATGAATCAAAAACAAAACTGATGGTTTCTTCAGGCAGACAGACCACTAGAATTGGATCACATGTGCCCGTAGAAAACTATAGTTTCGAAGTTGTAAAAGAATTTGTATACCTTGGTACCGCTGTGAACATCAACAACGATATAAGCTTTAAAATTAAACGTAGAATAATACTTGCCAATAGATGCTATTTTGGCCTAAGCAAACAGCTAAGAAATAAAGTCCTCTCCGTAAGAACTAAAATTACGCTCTATAAAACGCTTATACTACCCGTGTTACTGTATGGTGCAGAATCATGGGTACTTGCACAGGCAGATGAAGCTATCCTTGGAGTGTTTGAGAGGAAAATCCTACGAAAAATATTTGGACCAGTCTGCGTCAACAATGAGTATCGACATCGAATGAATCATGAGCTGTATGAGTTATACGCTGACATAGACATAGTAAAACGCATTAAGCAACAACGGCTGCGCTGGCTAGGACATGTTGTGCGAATGGATGAAAATACTCCGGCAAGAAAAGTGTTTGATAATGATCCTGAGGGAACTCGTAGAAGAGGGCGCTCAAAACTTCGATGGAAAGACCAAGTAGAAGAAAATCTTTCAAAACTTGGCATAAGAAATTGGAGAATATGCGCACAAGATAGAAGCGCATGGAATTCTAAATTATGCTCGGCCTTTGACCTAAACAGGTTGTTACAATAGGCCATTTAAGTAAGTAAGTATGTCAGTAATCTAAATAAATTACTGGCAAAATTTTTTTTGAAAAAAAAAATTGAAACGTCCTTAAGAAAAGTGTATTCTTGTATATTCTTAAGGATAAAGAAAAAATCGCACAGAAAAAAAACATATCAATTTGCAACATGTTTTTAAGAACTTGTGCGATTTTGGATGTTTTAGTGCTATTAGATCTTACAGAAAAATTTTAAAATAGTAAATAAAAGAAAAAATTAAAAAAAAACAATCCATATACATGTCGCGACATGTCGTAGCAATGACCATCTATAATAACGGTGTATACTTATGTATACTTTTTTATTACCACGCCAGAAATCCTTTTCAAACTCTTGAGGATAATTATTAAAAAAAATCACTAAGGTGTTACTGATATTGATCATTGATATCAATGTGAAAAAAGGGATGCTGTCGCATAAAAAGCTATATTTCTTAAAATATATGAAAATAAAGTTTTGTGTAGATATGTTTATATCTTTTTACATAATAAATATTTTTTACCTATACACAAAGATGTAAATTCCTGTAAAAATAATAAGAAAGTATGTAGGCAAGCAAAGCGTATTTGTAAGAAATAAAAAATATAAAGAATAAATATCTCAGAATCAAAAACGAAAACACGCGGGGTCAAATTTTATAAGTCAGAATAATGGAATGTCCAAATAAAAATAGATTTTGTGTTCTTTGTGGATTACTTACACCTTTGAACAAGTTACGTAAAATGTCGTCAAAATTTATAGAGATGTATGAAAAATATTATCTAATAAACTTCATCTCAAACGTTTGGTATGTAACAGAAGATGTTTGTGAGTATTGCTACCGATGCATTTACAGCTTAGGTGGAGGAGATAAAAGACATCGAATTAAATATGTGTACCCAACGATTTGGTTACACCGCATTGAGCATTCGATTGATTCCTGCTACTTTTGTCAAACGCGAAAAAACTCTGTTATATTTCACTTAATGTTCGAGATAAAATACGTGATGAACTCTATCATCTTATTAATATTAACTTTATAAATTTTTATTCAGGTACATTTAATGGCCCCCAGCTAAATAAGCTATTGAAGTCTACTGTGTTTCTAAATTTTTTGTCACCTATAGAAGCAAAAGCATGCCATAGTTTAGGAGAAACAACAAAAAACTTTTTAGGTAACAACATATCAGACAACTACAGGGATATCATTAAAGAACTTGTATATAATTTCGGAGTAATGGATATCAACATGTCCTACCTTTTTAGATAGCCATTTAGACTCTTCCCAGATAACTTAGGAAAGTTTTCCGATGAACATGGTGAAAGATTTCACCAGGAAACAATGTTTTAAAGAAAAAATCCCTGTCACATGATGGCCGAATATTGCTGGGAAATACGTCGTGAATCAGATTGCCCAAATAAGCGACAAAGTCTCCGATTACATTTCTAGATATCTATTTTGTATTTGAATTATATTTTTAAATTATAAACGTAATTAATTATTGCATTAAATTAATTTCTTTATCCTATTTTATTTGGCTCAAACAGAAATGTTACTATGAATTTATATGGAAAATAAACATTTTAAATCAAATTTTCTCAAAACTATTTTTTCACCGTTTTAGTACCTTGCGTTATATAACTTTTTGAAAGAAATGTTTGTTTTAAAGAATGAAAAGCTCCTTGAAAAGAATTTCTGACGTGGTAATGAAAAAGAAAAGTATGCAGGGTTATTACGAAAAATCTTTGCTACGTCACACCTGTGGAATTTTTCATTGATACAATGCCAGTTATAGCATATCACAATTTTACACAATTCGATTAGAAATTTTATAAGAATTTTTAAATTTAATATAAGTATTTTTAGTTATTACTTTTACCTTATATCGGGTGTTTTTTATTGAGGTATAGAACTTTAAGTTGGCATCACTTTTTTAACTGGCGGCCATTTTGTCAGCTGTCAAGTGATTAATATTTAGTTTGGTTTGCCATTTCATCATGAACAGGTTGACAAAAGAACAACGCTTGCAAAAAGTGCAAATTTATTTCGAAAATAATGGTTCAGTTCGCGAAGTTTACCGCAAGCTCCGTCCATTTTATGGTCGACATAATCGTCCATCAGAGCAATTAATTCGGTTAACCATGGATCGTTTTCGCACTACGTTTACTCTATGTGATAATACGCATCCGCAGCGAAGTCGAACAGTGCGCACCGAAGAAACAATTGCCGCTGTAGAGCAAAGTGTTGAAGAGGACCCGAATGAATCGATTCGCCACTGTGCACAGCAATTGGAGCTTTGTCCATCAACTTTATGGAAGATTTTGCTTGCGACCTTACAAGATCCAGCTTGTGCAAGAATTAAAGCCGTGATTTTGGTGTATGGGCCAAAAATGAGATTGATCTCGATGCTGATTTTCATCGCAAAATTTTGTTCAGTGATGAGGCTCATTTTTGGTTGAATGGCTACGTCAACAAGCAAAATTGCCGCATTTGGAGTGAAGAGAATCCACATGAGACCCTTGAGACGCCATTACATCCACAAAAACTGACTGTTTGGTGTGCTCTATGGGCTTGTGGAGTCATTGGGCCATACTTCTTCCGAAATAATGCTGGAGAGTCAGTTACCATAAATGGAGACCGGTATAGAGCCGACTACTTTGTTCCCCAATTGGATGGCATGAATGTGGATGAGTTGTGGTTCCAACAAGACGGCGCTACATGCCACACAGCGCACGTCACAATTGAAGGAAACATTCGATGAGCGCATAATTTCGCGGAATGGACCTGTCAATTGGCCACCAAGATCGTGCGATTTGACACCACTGGATTATTTTCTTTGGGGATATGTGAAGTCGCTCGTCTACGCCAACAAACCAGAAACGTTAGGGGACTTGGAAGCCAACATTCGTGGCATTATTGCCAACATACGGCCCCATATGCTCGAAAAAGTAGTTGAAAATTGGACCTGTAGAATTGGCTTTATTCGAGCCAGCCGCGGCGGCATGCCCGAAATCATATTTAAACATTAATGGCATAAAATTATCCTTCCAATAAAGCCAAATTGATGGACATTAAAACGATTTTCTTGTGTTTTATTTCAATTCGAAGTTCTATACCACTAAAAAAAACACCCATTATTTCAACATTTTTTTCTGAAAGAATTAATAACATTAAAACATCTAAATTTGCACATGTGCTTAAAAATATGTCACTAATTAATCTATATTTTTGTCCAAATTTTTTTTCTTAATCCATAGGGATATATAGATACATTTTTTTAAAGGACATTTCCAAAAATTTTTCATCAAGAAGATTGTAGCCAGTAATTTATTCAGATTACTGACATTCTTCCCTTTAATTTGATGCCTATATTGATGATGTATATCCTCAAAAATTCAAAGTCCTTTTAAAAAGATTTTCCACGATAGAATGAAAAACTGAGTACGCAGTGTTAATACACATGACTTCTGCTATCACGCTTATATGGATTTTTTCTAGGGTGCAACAATTTTTTTTAATTGGAATATAATTTCCTTACCATGTTTAGTAATGAAAACATGATTAATAATACGATGTAAAACTATTTATAGTGCAAAGAAAAACACTGAAAAATGGTATAAAAATTATCAAATTCAATTAATAAAACGGCGTTTTGTTTTATGAGTTATGCCCTTTTTTAAAATATGTCTATTTTAAAAAAACAGAAAATTTTAGCAAAGATTTGATGACAAAACTTTTAATTTCGTGTGATCCACTAGTAACGTTAATAAGGAAGCAACAAAATCAAACAATACCTTTCGCGACTATATATTAGAAAATGAAAAAGCGGAAGAATAATTTCGTTGATAATAATAATTTTTCTGTTTTTTTGTTCCTTTTTTATATTATTATATGATATGTAAAAAAACTCAGTAGGTACATAAAACAAATATGTATCTTATATTTAGCAGCGCCATCTAGCGATCTTTATAATTATGTACCTACTTTAATCCTTTGTGGGCATACGGGCTTGGACATATGGGTTTGCCCGAAATTTGATCAGAAACACTCTAGAAATAATTTTTACATAAAAGATTTTGTTTAATTTAGTACATAATGGCAACACTAGAAATATGAAAAATACAATGTATTTATGTAATATTACACACACTTTCTACGTTTATAAAAGAAATTTTTAAATTTTATTTTATATTTTTTCTAACTGGGCTAAAGTCTATTCATGCTGTAATTTTATTCCTTCTAGTTTTTTCCATTTTTACTATGGGCTCAAATCACTCTGCGACATGAATTTTAAATAAAATTTGAGGAAATCCTCCTACTTTGCACGCTATTGAATTTCAATAATATCGATCAAAATATCTGAGACATCGATAAAACACTAAAACAAAGCCTCTATAATATAAAGATAGTGTTTACGCTGGAAACCCTATTTTTAAATCCTTTAAAATACAACCCTAGTTTTAAGAAATAATGAAATGTTACAATTCATTTGACATCATTTCACCAAATAAAACGAAAAGAATTGACACTGTCGATCAAGCCCCGAAACCCGAAGGTACGTTTGTTTTACTCAAACCCCCAAATAAATATTAATAATTTTGAAATTAATACCCGTTGTTTTTCTTTCTTCGGATTAAAATATTTTGTTTAATTTTCCCCATCACCCCCCAACATTTTGTTCCATTCGAACCGGAATAAAATATTTTAATTCGGAGTATTTCTTTTTAGAAACACCCGAAGAATTAGTTGAAGAAGCCTACATATTGGAAGTAATTATTTCGTCGCCAAAAACCCCTATTTTACCCTATTTAATAAACCCCTTTATTTCTCACAAGGTACGTAGTTTGAATTTAAAAGTACCTGTGTTTAATTATAAATAAACAAACAAAAAAAGTGCATTAAAAATAAAATAAACAAAAAGTCAAACAAACCAACAAACACACACACGCATAATACTGTTGTTGTTGTCGTTTTACTTGTTGATCTTGTCATTCCCTTTTGCTTATTTCTTTTGTACGTGGAGTAAACAACCCTTTTTCGATCAACAAGAAACACAGGGTGTGTTTGTTATTTCGATCGCGGTTAGTTAAAATAATAAAGTTTGATTATTTTTTGCACTTGTTTTGATTTAAAAATTATTTTTGATAATTTTAATTAAAATATATTTGAATTAAATTCGTAAATAAAAAATATAGTTTGTTTAGAAAACTTTTTTATTTATTTTTGCTACTCGTATTTAAAAAAAAAAATTAAAAATATTTTGTTGATATTTTTGGAATTCGAAACCAGAAATTTAAGACCCATTATTAAATCTATTTATGAAGTTTCACTAGTTTTTGGAAATTTATCAATTTTTTGGATTATTCAGTCAATTTTATTTTCATTTTTCCACTTTTGACGATTTTTATAGTTTTTCTAGAGACTTTCTTTTTAATTTTTCGGTTTTAATTTTTTGATTAAAATAACTCATAAGATGGCATCAATAAAACCCCTTTTAAAAAATTATAATCGTTTAGTCGATTTTGAAAGCTTTATTCGAGCTATCCCACAAAATGAACATTCTGTTCACTCTTTAACAACTCATCGTCAAGAATTGACTCGTTTGTGGGAAATATTTCGTGATTGTTATGAGGATTTATTAGAAAGTATTGAAGAAACTAAACTCCCAACTGAACAGGTGAAATCCAAATATATGTCCGGATATACGACATATTTTCAGTGTGTCTCATTTATCGAAAGTTCAATTGATAAGATCGTGGATAAAAATCAGGCTTCATCTAATACCCTTCCGATACATCTTCCCCCTTGTGTACCGAAACATTTGCTGGCGACTATTCGACTTGGCCAACTTTTAGAGATATGTTTTCGGCTTTGTATAAGAATAATATTCATGTGAGTAATATTCAGAAGATGTATTATTTACTGCAAAAGACGGAAGGTGAAGCTCGTGACATAATTCGAACTTGTCCAATAACAAACGAAGGTTTTGATATGGCGCACGGTGGTTCAGAATCAAATTTCATTGGCCAAAACCTATATTTTTTGTTGACATAGATTTTTAAAATTTGTATACCATCAGAAAGAAAACATATCAAAACTAAGTTGGCCAAAAAATTTGGTCAAAATATTCGCTGTAGTGGGCGTGGCATGCTGCTAAAGACAAGGAATTTTAGTTAATTTAAAAATGAAAGAAAAATTGTAATTTTTGATCTCATATTAATTACGATTTCTTGAAAACTATTAATGCTAATGGGCTGCGCTTTTTTTTGTTATGTTGGATAGACTGTTGGTTTTAACAAATGGTGTTTGCGGACCCAGTATAATTTGTAGTTAAGGTGTTATGTAATAAATTTAAAATCACCATATACTCATAAAATTTCAAGTTTAGTAGTGTATAACTTTTAAAGGGTAAAATGGAAACAAAAATCGAAAATACTCAAAGAAAGCCAAGAGTGTTCCCTTTAAGCCTATATATACTTTTGCACCCGCCCGTAGAACACTTTTTTTATTTTAATGAAAATACTCAATCAATTCTATCAAAATTGCTAGTAAATTTACTTTAGAAATCATTCACTGTCATAAATACAAATTGCAGATAGTTATTTCAATAAGAGGAAAGTTATTAGAGGTTTAAATTTTTATTCAAATGGTTGGTATCTTAAAAAAAACTTCCCTGAATTTTTCAGGGAATTTTTATACCCTTCACCAATAGGTGAAAGGGTATTATAAGTTTGTGATTCCGTTTGTAATTTTTTTATTAGTGATCGTAGACCCCATAAAAATTATACCGATCGACTCAGAATCGGGAGGAGAATCGATTAGGCGATGTCCGTCTGTCTGTCCGTCCGTCTGTCTGTTGAAATCAAGTTTCTGAAGCTCCTGGAGGATGGACTTACATAAATTATAAATCAGATTTTAGGAAATTCTCCCGCAATGAACGCTATTAAATTTCATTAAAATCGGTTTATAAACACCGAAAATATCAAAAAAATACCAAAAATTAGACGAAAATTTTAAAATTTTTGATTGAAACACACTTTTAAATAACAAGAGAAAAAAGAGACTCCTGGTGTACATGTGATAATATGTTATATATCAGATTGTAGGAAATAGTTTCCCAAAGCACTCTGTAAAATTTTATCAAAAGCGGTCCATAAACAACTGAGATATCGCCAAAACACTGAATTTGATGTATCGCAAATTGCCCAAAGTTCGCATTAGAGAATGTTTGTTGAAAAAATGAAATGCAGAAATAGGAAAAACCATCCTCCTTTAGCACGGACCTACATAAATTTTATATTAGATTTTATGAAATTCCCCCGCCAAGCTCGTTTTTAAATTTTATCAAAAGCGGTCCATAAACAATTGAGATATCGCCATAACACTACATTTGATGTACAGCAAATTGCCCAAAGTACGTGTCTAAGAAATTTTGTTGACATTTTGTAAGTATTGTTTCAGCGATATCTCAGGTGTTTATGGACCGATTGTGATAAAATTTGACATCGTTCTTTGTGTGAGGATTTTCTAAAATCTGTACTCCGAAAATCTGATTACGAATACCATTCAAATTGTACCGAACAACTCAGAATCGGCAGGAGAATCGATTCCGCGACCTCCGTCCGTCTGTTTGTCTGTCTGTACGTCCGTCTGTTTGTTTGTCCGTCCGTCTGTTTTTTTGTCCGTCCGTCTACCTGTCTGTAATTTTTTCTGTTGTAGTCAAGATTTTGGAGCTCCTGTTTTGTCGATATCTCAGGTGTTTATTTTGATGAAATTTAATAGCGTCCTTCGCAGGGGATTACCTAAATCCTGATGCATTCGGTAATTTGTGGTAGATATAATTTAGCGTTTAAGCGATGGTGTTTTGATCGACAATTATAAAATTCAGGGTGGGACAATATCTTAAAATTTTGTGTAAAATCCATCAAATTATAGATAATCTTCCTAGGAAGTACAAAAATGCAGCTAACTACATGATATCCGTTCAAAACCTACATATGTATGTAAGTATCTCACATATCAACGAAAATTTAAATTTTTTAATTGCAATTGGGAGAAATCCATTCACGTTTGACAATTGATCCCGTATAACTTCGCCTAAGATACGATGATGACATTTAGTATAAAGACGTTGTACAATATTGTTATTCAGGGCTATAGCGCCTAAAATAAACTTTCTAGAGGGATAAAATTTGACAAAAGTATTTCTGATCTCTTGAAAAGTTCGATATTGAAAATGGGCGAGCTCTATTCACATTTAGTGAAATCTCCCATATAACCCCGACCGGGAATCGATTTAATGCTGATAAATTAAATCACATTAAAATTGCACAAGGAACTAGAGCAAAACTTTCCAAACATCCATCGGACAGATCGAAAGAACAATACATCCCAAATATTATTGATGAAGTGTTCATTTTAATTAATTAACTAACTTCAGATTAATAAGTAAATCTTTAAAAACTTTTCCGACAAAGCTGATATCCATCCATTCAAAAGCTATATATTTCACGTATGTATCTAAAACTAAGAGTGTATATCCTACAATTTTAAGGCTTATCATTGTTAAAGCTTTGACCAAAATCAGTCCGCTAACTTCAGAGTTTTACATAACTAATTAAGAACTTTTACTAGTTGGATAATTCGTACGAATTAAAGTGCACAACCCTCACTGGGCACTGTGTTTTTGGGTTGCATGCCAGAATACTTAAACTTCATCAAATCGATGTGCTATTGCAAATGTAAGGGCATCTACATTTAGAAGCATGGTTTATCTGGTCTATCGAACTTTATTAAATGTTCGTAAAATATGTGTCTATTTTATTTCGAAGCTACTGGCTGCTTAAATATGCATTCTCTACTTGTAGTCTAGTAATCATTATCTTTCACAAAGGGACCACTTTAGAACCCAAGTGAAGCTTCCCTAGATATCAGCCACCTGCCCAACCTAACCTTTGGGTGCATAACTATTCTAGATGATGACGCCACCGAAAAGTTTTTCTTTTTCCGACTCTTAATTTTAAAGACTCTTTGCATATAATACTAGTATAACCAAATTTTGCTAGGAATTACATTAAGTACTTTTGCAACACCATTGGTGAAGGGTATCCAAGATTCGGCAAAGCCGAATATACCACTCTTACTTGTTGAAAATATTGCATTTTGCACAGATGTTTAAATTACCTGCTAAAAATTATAGGAAAAAACCTTTAAAATTTCTTTGAGTAAAGTACAGAATGAATTTTAACAGTTAAAATTTATTATACCTAAAAATTATTATAAGTGGTCTTTTATGACATTAAATAAAACTTCCTAAATTTATTCACTGAATTTGAGAAATTCAATGAAAAAAAATTTTAAATATCTTTCAGTGAAATACAGGATGAATTTCACAGGTACAATTTTCCATTTGATTTTATGGACAGCTATTATATTCTAATAATATCAAACCATGATATAAGGACAATAATTTGGAAATAAATGTTAGTTTCGAACAAGTATTTGATTTAAAAAGGTTGATAAATATTTGGAAGTTTTATTTTAAAGCCCTTTAAAAGTACATTATTTTCGGCTTAATTAAATATGGAGATTTTCAGATATAAAGAATTGGCCGAAGAATGTTTTAAAAACAAAGATGATGTTCTAAGCCATATTCAAACAAAACTGAACATAAATAGTATCAACATTGAAACACAACTGGAAATAAAAAACAGAGTATCTAATTTCGTCAAAACATTGAATAGATACTACAAGGAAGTTGACTTTAGTAAAAGTAAATTTTACAAGCGCTTTGCGAATTGGTTAGAAAGTTAACTTCGTATCCAGGTCATTTCAGAAACAACAAATGTTGGGAGTTGTGGAAGACCACAAAAACTGCTAGATAACTGTAGCGATAGATCTAAGAGACGAAAACTGAAGAATTTATATGAAGAAATCGGATGTGAAAACATTAAAGATAGTTTTCTGCATAAACTTTGATCAGAAAAACAATTAGCGAAAGTGAATATCATTCAGAAAGTCCTTTCTGCTAGTCCGGTGAGAACAAAACGGGTTCTTAAAAGCATTCCAACACCAAACAAGGAAAAACAGTTTGCAAACGAGGAAGCACTTGCATTATTTCTGGATTTAAAGCTTAAAAAAGGCTTAAATTTATACCCGTCATATCATCACATAATTGCAGCTAAAAAGGAGTGCTATCCTCCAAAGGAATCTATGCAAATCACACCAATTTCTGCACAGGTACAACTGCAAGCTCTACTTGATCATACAGCTGAAAGGTTGCTGCAATCACTTAAAGGAAGTGATTTAAAAAAACGTGGAAACTGCAATTTAACTCTTTTTTTGTAAATGGGGGTGTGATGGATCTTCAGGACAAAAACAATATAAACTATTTTTATGTGAAGATATTTCTGACACAGATATGTGTCATTTGTGCCATTGCGATTAACAAAGAACTTAGAAGACTCGGAACCTTCGTCCACACAGTGCAAACAAATTTTATTTGGAAAAATCATACTCCATCGTCCACGAAGTACTGCAGACCAATAAAATTTGAATTAAAAAAGAAAACTCATGATACCATTAAGAATGAAATAAGTGACATCAGAGCTCAAATTTTAACACTAAAGCCATTAGAGTTAGAGATAGATGAACATACTATTAAATTGAATTATCAATTAATACTTTCAACGATAGACGGAAAAACTGCCAAGGCTTTGACTGATACAAAAGCTTCATCCAGCTGTATTATATGTAAAGCAACATCAAGTCAGTTAAACCAAGAACCTACAAAGAAGATGTCATTAAGCACAATTTATTACCAATTGGAGATTTATCAGAGGAAGCCCAGGAAAAACGAAATAAGGATTACAGATTTTACAGAGAACATAATACCAGAAAAACGTCACGAAGTTCTACAAATGAAGACTTATTTCACATATTATTAGCAACGTCAGATCCATTCATCTCTAGCATTCGAAGTCAATGGAAAGTAAATCCTTCGGACCTAAGTGCCGAAGTTAAAGCACTGCTACAGGACAGCAGTAATACAGAGCATAATATAAAATATTTACAAGAAATATTCCAGCCAAATAAACAATAATTATAATTCGCATTTTACATTTGAGTGCAATAAAGTATACAAATATTAATATTAAATATTATTTTATTTATCTACAATCTATTTATGACTACAAATAAATATATATTTAAAGAAAAATTAAGTTACACTCTTTTATTTAAAAAAAAAACTAGGTAATATGTAAGTATTATTAAGCACAAATTAAAATTTGGGCCACCCTAATAAAAATACTGTAAATACCTCAACGAGAAAGCGGGCACTCTAAGGATAACAAAATATTAAATTGATATCCAAGGTCGACTTGTGGCCCAAATTTGAGCCAAATCGGTTAAGAGGAAGTGGGTCAAAAATGAGTTGGCAGATTTGAAACAAAATAAAAAAGAAAAACATCGAAAATTGAAATTCAAGCTTAAATTTTTTTAAGAACAACTGTACCTATCTTAATAAAACCTACACTCGAAAAAGCTACAGATGTTATCTATTGATTATGAAAAGAACTACTAAAAAATCTTTAATAGTTAAAAAGTTACAGAGTTTTGGCCAATGAAAAACGATTCTGAACCACTGTGTGGCGTGGCAAAACCTTGTAGATCGTTATGAGAACAAGAGAGTTCTAGTTAACTCTCAACTCAAAACCCTTTTTAATCTGAATTCAATAGAAAAGGAATCGGGTCCTTCTATTAAGAGTTTGCAACGGACAATAAACGATTGCATAACGAATTTGTCACTTTTAGGTATTGAAACTCAAAATTGGGATATTATTTTTGTTTTTATTTGTTCAACCCGATTACCTGAAGTCACACTCGGACTTTGGGAACAATCCCAAGGACCTAGCTCTGCATTACCAAAATGTAGTGCTATAAATGAGTTTCTTACTGATAGGTATGGTACATTAGAATATGTTTCTGATATAATTGGTGCACATAACCCGGTGCATTCAAATACCCGAAATAACAGTCCTAGGAAAACTAACAGAAATTTTAAAAGTTTTGGTACATCAGTTACCACAAATATCCCCGCAAGAAAATGCCTTTTATGTCCCGAAAATCACCCGCTTCGTTTATGTTCAGTTTTCCTAAGAATGTCAATTATTGAGCGATTAGAAGTAGTTAAGAATCATAGGTGTTGTAATAATTGTTTAGCCACTTCACATGAAATTAGGAGATGTCAAAGCTCAAATGTTTGTTTCACTTGCAAGCAGAAGCACCATTCTTTACTTCATCGATCTGAGTCTTCGTCTCAGAGTCGGAATACTTCGGAAGTAACCCCAAGCAATTTCGAAAACTCTCAACGTCATATTAACACCCCTTCAAATACTTCTTGGGGAAGAATCGATGACGGTGAGAGCCCATCTACATCAGCTGCCACTCGTTCCCTTCAAAATTTCGCTACCCATATACAGTCCACTCCTTATTCTACTGTTTTGTTGGGAACTACGATAGTCGATGTTTTATCTAATAATAGTAGGTCTTCTGCTAGAGCTTTAATTGATCCTGCTTCACAAGCCACTTTCATTTCGAAATATCTGCAGAGGAAATTAGCTCTTCCAACCAAAGCTTGTTTTTTAACACTTTTGTCTCCAATAGATCCAAATTTTAAACTTAAAATTAAAGCTTATGTTGTCGAAAAGCTTACTGGTCGTTTACCGACATGTTCGTTATCGAATTTCGTAGATTTCACCATACCAGATTTTTCAGTAGCAGATTTAAAATGATACCATATGGATTTGCTATTAGGCGGAGATATTTATTCACAAATTATGCTCACTGACACGAAGAAACATTCTAACAGACAACTTATTGCGCAAAGAACAGTTTTCGGCTGGATACTTACCGGCAAAATTCCCTGTTCCAACCCCATAAAAACTGTCGTTTCTTATTTCAACCATTTCGATTTGAACAAGAAAATTAGTCGATTTTGGGAAACGAAAGAAGTACCAAAATCAAGAAAGTTGTCACCCGAAAATAGATTTTGTGAGAATTTAGATCTTCAAACTACTTACAGCAATAGTAAAATACGATATGTCGTTTAGTTATTTATTAAATTATTTTACTCCCACTATTATATGCCTTGTCATGCTGTTTTGAAGCCAGATAGCATAATCATTTACCCTTTTTTCTTAATTCTATCTTTTATACTGTTCCGATTCTTCAGCGAGACTTGCAGGATTTTCATTTCGGAAATTAACAGCAAATAGTGAGAGTCTACTCGATTGCTTATCCCCCTTAGATTCCAATTTTCAAAATTGTCAGAAGCCAGTAATGCTAAGACGTTTGGTTTACGTTGGTATGCGAGCCTTGAAGCATTTTACTTCAAGCCAGTTCCAGCGCCCTATTACTCCATTGTCACGTTCTGTCTTGTCTTAAATAGCTAAGTTATTTGATCCCGTGGGGCGGTTGGCGAATAAAAAATAATTGTTATGAAACAAGTTTAAAAAGACAGAAAGGACAAATGTTTGAAACCTATTACGTTAAATAGATGGCGCGCATTCGTCGATGATCACCCATTCATCGAAAGGATTAACATCCCCCCTAAGTATAAAATACAACTTTATGCATATGTCGCCGCTATATATCTTAGAGTCCGAACCCCTTCAGGTGATATTTTCACCATTTTGCTCGTTGCAAAAGCAAAGGTAGATCCTAATAAAGTGCAAACTTTACCCCGTTCAGAGCCCTGCCCTGAAACTCTTTTGGCAAACATGGTGCATTCACTTCGTGAGAAGCTGAATGTTACCTTTTCGGAAGTCTTCTTGTGGGCAGTTTCGACTATCGATCTGTCCTGGCTTCAAAATCCCCCGTGCCATTGGACAACCTTTGTTTGTAATCGAGTTTCGTTTATTTCGGACAATATTGGAACTGACAATTGGAATCACGTGGACTTTCACAACAACCCATCTGATGTAGCTAATCGTGATATATCAGCCAAGGGACTTGCTATTTTCGATAATTGGTCATATTGATTTATACTCCCCCGTTCTAAATGGCCTAAATCCTTTTTATATTATTTAATTTATTTTGAAACTGCCAAACCTATTTCGATAAACGAATATTTTAGTTAACTCGACATATATGACAAGTGGAAGTTCCTATAAAGGGATTTCGATTCGAGCAAACGCTCGGCCGAATCGATCGGATTCATCTCGATTCTATAGTATGAGCGGCCGATGTTCAAACTGCTAATAGCGTTTTAACTCGGTCTTTGGTTAAGCTCGTACTGCTTCCTAGTCCCTATATAAACTAATTTGTATCCTTCTCGTTTTTTGTTTTTGTTGTTACTTTTTATGCGTAGGATTGCTTAGAGGAGCAATACTTTTGCAACAACTACCCCAATAACACACACAACAGCAACAACACACCCACAAATGGCGCAACCCACAACCAAGCCCTCAACACCAGCAGATAATCATCATCATCTTTATAATAAACGTTATGTATATTTTTATTTTTTAAATTTTGTAATTGATCTCTGGCCACCTAGCTCCCGCTTCTCCTTGTTGCAATCCTGCAAGGGGAGCGGGATGTTTACGCTGGAAACCCTATTTTTAAATCCTTTAAAATACAACCCTAGTTTTAAGAAATAATGAAATGTCAAATGAATTGTAAAACCAAATAAAACGAAAAGAATTGACACGGTCGATCAAGCCCCGAAACCCGAAGGTACGTTTGTTTTATTCAAACCCCCAAATAAATATTAATAATTTTGAAATTAATACCCGTTGTTTTTCTTTCTTCGGATTAAAATATTTTGTTTAATTTTCCCCATCACCCCCAACAGATAGTGCACTTCATACATTTGTTTTCTGTCAAAAACGAAATTAAAGTGGATAAAGAACAATGAAAAACACATAAATCAATGTGTTTGTCTAAACTAGATGTACCTCAAATTGCCGAATGTACGTATTTTTGAAATTGTCTAAAAAAAAAACAAACAACAAATGACCTACATTAATGTATCAAAATTTAGATAATCCTCACAAGAAGAACGCTATTAAATTAAACCGGTTCATAATCATCTGAGATATAAACAAAAGCTCAAGAAAATTGGTTTCAATAGACAGACGGACATTGCTTAATCGATTCTCCTGTTGATTCTGAGAAGATCTGTGTAATTTTAATGGTATCTACGATCATATTTGATGAGTTAATGTAGGGTGTACAAATGAATTATATATCAGATTTTAGAAAATCATCCTGCACGCTGTCAAGCTATATCATCGGTCAATAATAACCTGAGATATCGCCAAAACATTTAATTAGATAAACCACAAATTGCCGAAAGTACGTTCTTTAGAAATTTTGTTAGAAAAAAAAAATAAAAAATTAGAAAAACCCTGCTCCTGGAGCACGAGCCTATATAAATTATATATCAAGAAAATCCTCCCACAAATTTCATCAAAATCGGTTCATAAATGTAATATACAAATCTGGCAACACTGTCATCTGTTAAAATACTTTTACTATAGAAACACATTAGAGATAAGAAAGCTAAAATAAAAGAGAATATAATCTGAATTAACAGAGCAACAAGTCTTTCCTTCCCTCTGCAATTCTTCCGGTCACCGCAGATTTTTTAATTTCAAGTGAAAAATACATAGTACGATGGATCCAGACCAGTTCTCAGAATTTATGAAAGCGCAAACAGATTTGATGGCGCAGATGATGCGTATAGTGCAAAATCCTCCTATCACAAATTCCACTCTACTACCAAATTTTGAAAACTTTGACTCCTTCAAAGAGTCATTTCGAAGACGTACAACGTTTCAAAAACTAGACGGAGATGAAAGGTGTCTCAAACAACAAGCAATACTGTTCCAAATTGCTTTTGAACTCGATGGAAGCGAAATTTTTTAACATGGCAAGTGAATTAGCAGCCCCGAAGAACCTTAGCAAGGTACAGTATGATGACTTATTGAAGATTCTGGAAATACACCTTTCACCAAAAAAAGAATGCGATGGTGAACAGCACCAATTCTTGTCAAAGTACCAGTCAGAGGGTCAACTGCAGAATACATGGCGTCATTGCGATCTGAAATAGGGGTTTGCGAATTTGTGCGAATGCAGTTCATCAGTAGCCGAATTATTTTTACGAGCTCAATTTATACGGGGTATTTGCGATAACAACGTACGAGAACAACATTTTCAGTCGGAATTATCAAAATTCGAAGACATTGTGGCAAAGGCAATTACTATTGAAGCAGCCAGGGTAGACTAAGGAAATGACCGTAAAATCAACAGTACCAACAACATCTGTAAATAGAATTGTCAAATTCAAAAGCAATAAAGCTAAAAGTAAAGCAGTACAGCAACAGGGGAAGGTTAATTACAAAAAACTATGGTTATGTTTGCGTTGTGGAAGAAATAACAATTTTTCTAAAGAGTGCCGAACAGATAAAAGTAAATTAAAATGTACTTGATGCAACAAAATAGGTCACGTTGTAAAGGTTTGTATAGCTACGTTGAGTAAGTCTTTTACTGTTGGTTCGCAAAGTGCAAATGCAACAAATCAAATAAGCCATGATGGAGACTTTGGGGTATCTAGTGTGGTTGAAGTGTATTAAAATAACAGCAACAATGCGAATCTAGAACGTTATTATACAGACATCGAAATCGAGGTTAATTTTGTAAAGTTCGAGATGGACTCTGGGTCTACCTCGAATTTTCTCCCTAGAAGAAAATTCAACAGCTTGAAATTGAACACGTTAATAATTCCCACTATCATCGTATTTCTTTCTTACACCCAACAACATTTATTCCTGACGGAAAATAAATGTACAAGCAAAATACAACAACTCAACTATACGTGATGAAATTTACATTGTTCCTGATGGTTGGTACTTGGTCGTTTGTGGATAAGGCGTTAAAACATAAACTTGAACCCCCATCTTCGTTAGTGTTGATACCAAATGCAGATGGGGGTATCAGGTTCTACATGGACTATAAAGTGGGCGTGAATCAGCGCTTAGTCGATGCTCATTACCCTATTCGAAAAATTTAAGACATTTTTGGTAGCCTTCGTGATTCAAGGTTTTATGCTTCGATGACATTATTGTTCACGGATGTTTAATGGAAGAATGTATTTCCAATTTGAAAGCTTGTCTTTTACAATTGCAACTTTTCGATTTGCATTTCAATCGAAATAAACGTTCTTTTTTCAAGAAAAGTATTGAATTTTTAGGTCATATCGGATAATTTAATGCTATAAAGAAATCGCCAACAAAAGTTTCAGCTACTCAGCTACCAGATACGGTAGAGAACCTCAAGCGTTTTCTAGGTATGACCACGTACTACTCGCGATTCATACCAAATATATCCTCATTAACTACCCCCTTATATATATATATATATATATAATTCCCCGACAACATTCCAATTGGAACAAGGGGTACTTCTCTCAGACAATGAGCTGCATCCGATTCTATTTTTAGACTCATTGAAAGGGACCTACGTTTTAACGCCGGCTCCGAACGGCAAATGCATTAGTTAGAGAAGTTTTACATAGCCTAATACTCAATAACCAGTGGCTAGCTGAGTTATGAGGTGAACTGCCGCTTTTTTTTGAAAATTTATTTTTTCAAGTGAGTCTGGCCAGGGATCGAACTTGGGCCTCTGGTATGCTAGGCGGATGGCTAACCTGATATACCACGGCGGTTCACTAACTACCCCCTTAAGGAACCTTTTAAAAGAATATGCTAAATTTGTTTGTATCAGTCAATGTGAGAAGGCATTTAACACCCTTAAGTAAAAATTGGCTAGTGGACGTTCAGTTAGCTTGTCATGCAGGATCTACCTGCATTGCGGGAGTCTTTTCGCACGAATTCGATGAGCAAGAACGACCAATCGCGTATGCGTCAAGGGCACTGTCGGCCGCCGAGCAAAATTATTCCCAACTTGAAAGGGAGGGTCTATCAATTTAGAAATTCAACAAAAACGAGGATATCGATCCTGTATTCATAATTAATAACGGCGTTCTTTTTAGAGGACAAAGAGTCGTAATCCTTACAACCTTACAACCCCACATTTTGCAGGAACTCCATTATACCCACCTTGGCATACGTATATCGCTACGTATATTTAAAAGCCATTAATAGAGATATTGAACAATTGGTGAGATAAAAACTTTTCCAGCAAAAGCCGAACCTCATCCGTGGCAGAATTGGCAACGCATACACGTAGATTACGCAGGTCCTTTTTAAAACAACAATAATCAACAAAATGCAAACATTGAGGATTTAGTTCAACAGACCTAACAGTTCAACAGACCCAACAGTTCAACAAGCACCATCATCGACTCAACAAACCGAAGCACCACATCAACAAACGCCTCCAGCAAACATACAGCCGCCAACTACATTGTCACTCCAGAGGGCTTCAGGAAGAACTAGTAGAATACCACGTCATTTAGATGATTATATAATGGATTCTGAATAACTATTAATCATTGCATTAACATTTATTGTATTATTAAAATCAATTTGTAATAAGGGTGAGAGAGTTGTGATATTCAAATCGGGCAACACTGTACTTTTAGTATAGATACTGTTCAAACCCTCACATTAAATTTCTGTCTTATGTATGTCTGTGCGTTTGCATAAATCTACATACATACATATGACTTCACGAAATTAGTGCAACAACCTTTAATTGCCAGTTTCAGATATTTTTTAATTTTGAATTAAAAACCTTCAACTTCGACTTAAATTACAATTTTTGTTTGTCAGTTTTATGAAATATTACACTTTAAATTTTGATGAATTTTAATTTAATATTTTTATGTTATTATTGCAAATCTGCAATAAAATAGTATTTAAGAATTTAGTTTATGTAAATAAAATGAGAATCAATAAATAAATCAAAGAAAGCGTTGTTTTTACTTGTTTTTCCAATCATATAATAACCAAGTTTCAAGTGCTTGCGTTATTAGCCACCAACCAAGTTTAAGTGCTTGTGTTGGATAAATCACTTTTCTTGGAGCATCTCCTTGAAAAATCAAAACCCACAAACCCAGTAACTTTTTAGTAACATTAAGTTTTTAAAATTTTACCTTAAAGTATTATAAATTTGTTTATTTTCAATGTAAAAAAAAACAATAAAAAGTTATTAAATAATTTTAATTATGTGATAAGGTGCCCAGTAGGGTGGGTCAATTTGTATGGACGTCAAAAAAGTGACCTGGCGGTTATCAAAATCGTAATCTATGGTGAATTCTAAACAGGTTTGCCGAAGAAACTATGGGTCTGAAATCAAAACGGAGCTTCCAGTTTTTTACGCGAACATTTTCTTTTCGTCTTGGATATCTTGTTAAAATATGCGACAGTGGTGTGTTTAATTCAGTAACTTCTAAACTACTAGATGGATTTTGACGAAACTTAGAACGTAGATAGGAGTAGAGTTAAATTTTTAAAACAGTGCTCAAAGACTTGTTTTCTCTTAGCACAGTGGTCTCTACAGTGGGCCAAACTTTCCCACGCACAGTGGTTTACGGACGCTTTTTTTGGAAATAATTTTGTAACTTTTGAACGACTGGAGGTATTTAAATGAAATTTGGTTTAATGATAGTCGGGGAGTATTCGAGTTGGTTTTCAAAAGCACTGGTCCATGAGGGGTCGGGAGAGTAATTGATGGACCTTCAAAGTTGGTCACCTCGGGTGTTCGACTTTTTTAAAAATTCGCGAAAAATCCATTTATGGATGGATTGAAAAGAAATTTTAAACTTAAGTTGTCCTTGAGAATATCTACAAAAAATATGCTTACATGTGTAAGTTATCTCCTTTAGGGTTCGAGATATTTGAGTAAAAAGGAATTTTTGGGTTGCTTTTTTAACTATTTTTTCAAGCTTTTTTTGATCTGGTTGACGCATCTGAAGACCAAAAATTAATTAATAATATTCTTTGAACTTTGCCTCCCATAGCATTTTTAAGCTAAATATTGGAGTATTGAAGAGTAATGTGTGCAAATAATGTTAATGGCGCACAGTGGTATTAACTCTGCAATTTCTAAACTACCAGAAGGATTTTGACAAAATTTGGAACGTCAATAGAAGAGGTGTGAGGCTTTTAGATCAATGTTTAAGGACGTATTTGTCGGTAGCACAGTGGGCTCTGCAGCGGTCCAAAGTTGCCTACCTCGGGTATATAAAACCTATGGGTCGTTTAACTTTCGCCAATTGGGTCCGATCTAAAAGATTTTTACATTTTCGAAGACTTCTTAAATTAAATTAAGACAAAACATGCTATTGTGCTACCTTATCTCTTATAGTTTAGGAGATATTTGACTCTATAAAATTTTAATATAATTTTTTAACATTACTTTGTAATTTTTCGCAAAATCTCTAAAACTAAACAAGGTATTTAATTAATACCACTGTGCACCATTAACATTATTTGCACACATTACTCTTCATTGCTCCAATATTTAGCTCAAAAATGCTATGGGAGGCAAAGTTTTCAATGCTTTTAAAGGCTATGTATTAAAGCTTGATATACTTGTTTAGTACATATCATTGGATCGGGAAAGACCAGGAGATGAACATCAAGTTAAAATCTTTTTTAAGTGAGTTAATTTTTTACACTTTGTATCGTAAAACCAAAAAATATTATTTTTCTACTTTTTTAAGGAAAATAATTTCAATTTTTGATATTTTGTAGAAATGACATGGATAAAGATACCACAATTAAATTTTGTAGTTATATAGACCATAAGATCTAAAAGCAATAGACTAAAACAAATTCCCAATTTTAACTGAAAAATTCCCCAATTCCCAACTCGGGAAAAAGGATTTCAAAAAATGAGTTTTTTTTACAAATATGGCAACACTGACTCTATTTTGCAGCGCGTTTCAGAAAAAACTTTCCTAATCAATAACAGATATGTCAGAAAATATTAACATTATAATTTTTTTCAAATCGGTGCTTTGCCTTTTGAGAAATTTTTGTTTAAACTAAAATTTTTTTTACAAATTGGCATTTTTTGGAGAGGGCATGTGCGAGGACCAAAAGTTCAATAAGCAAGAATTTTTTTTTATACGCATTCTCATTATGTTTTCTTTTAAAAACTTTAAAAATCTTTTTATGTTTCTTAAGAAAATATTTTTTTATTAGTGAAAAAATATAGCTATCTTTTATGGAAAAACTAAAAAAAAGCTAAATTTTTTTCAAGTTTTAACTTTGAATATTTTTAACTTTTAAACGAAAGAAGATATCTATAACCAACTTGCACAAAAATTATTCAGAATATTATTACAAATTTAAGGAATATTATTAATTAATTTTTGATCTTCAGATGTGTCAACCAGATCAAAAAAAGCTTGAAAAAATAGGTAAAAAATCAACCCAAAAATACCTTTTTACTCAAATATCTCGATCCCTAAAGGAGATAACCTACACATGTAAGCATATTTTTTGTAGATCTTCTCAAGGACAACTTAAGTTTAAAATTTCTTTTCAATCCATCCATAGATGGATTTCTCGCGAATTTTTAAAAAAGTCGAACACCCGAGGTGACCAACTTTTAAAGTCCATCAATTACTCTCCCGACCCCTCATGGACCAGTGCTTTTGAAAACCAACTCGAATACTCCCTGACTATCATTAAACCAAATTTCATTTAAATACCTCCAGTCGTTCAAAAGTTACAGGATTATTTCCAAAAAAAGCGTCCGTAAACCACTGTGCGTGGGAAAATTTGGCCCACTGTAGCTAAGAGCAAACAAGACTTTGAGCACTGTTTTAAAAACTCAACTCTACTCCTATCTACGTTCTAAGTTTCGTCAAAATCCATCTAGTAGTTTAGAAGTTACTGAATTAAACACACCACTGTCGCATATTTTAACAAGATATCCAAGACGAAATGAAAATGTTCGCGTAAAAAACTGGAAGCTCCGTTTTGATTTTAGACCCATAGTTTCTTCGGCAAACCTTCTTAGAATTCACCGTAGATTACGATTTTGACAACCGCCTAGACGAGAAAAAAATTGACCCACCCTAGTGCCCATTCTTCTCAAGCGGCTATGACCCTTAGTTATTAACCAGCCTCTTGCAAAGGTGGATGATGGATCCAAGTTAGGCGACGATCCAAAAGAATGATACTTAACTTTGGTCTGTTCCGGAATATTTATATCGTTTATTTGAACTGTTGGAGAAGATCGTTTTCTTAATGTGAATGTTATGTGAATATATTTTGAAGGATTTACTTTAATCTTTCATTTGCATAACTATTTTTCTAATTCACGTATGTGAGTTTGCAGGTGTTGGGATGCTACAATAGGATCTTTGTGTATACTGATATGCTGCATCGTCAGCGAATGTTGAGGTGTGAGTTAATGTAGATGTTGGCATATCTGCAGTATATGTAGAAGGGGATCTAATATACTACCTTGTGGAACACCTGCGGAGATTTTTCTTCGTGACGAGATCACATCTTTAGATTTAATTACAAAGAATCTATCAGTTATATAACTATTTAATAATTTGTGTACATTTTGTGTTAGCAATTTCTATAAATAATGCCGAACAATACTGTTTGCTCTTAAAACATTTTTTGGATACGATTTGTGATTCGGTGGACATGCTAGATAGTACTATGTCTTCTTCTGAAATCGAATTGGTGATTAGGGATACTACTGTTACCATCAAGATGAACTAATAAATATTCAAAGACAATTTTTTAAAATAATTTAAAAAAAATTGATAATAGGCTTAGTGGTCGATATGATGTAACATCCTTTCCTGGCTTTGATATCATTACAATTTCGGTCAATTTCCAAGATGTTGGAATTATTATAAATATAATAATTTATCAATCCTCCAGGAGCTCTATAAACTTGATTTCAACAGACAGACGGATTTAAACAGTCAAATGGTGACTGATTGTGGCAAAATTTTGCACACTGGCTACCATTGTCATAACTAGCATAGTTTATCATTTAAGTGTATTTTATGTGGAATTTAGAATGTTTTCGTAAGTGATTTGTATAGGAGCTATGGATAAATGTAAACCGATTTCGATGAAATTTTTTACGCTGCAATTTTATCATATCTGTTATAGTTTGTCATCTTTTATACGGTTATACGGGAGCTATGATCAAATGTAAACCGATTTCGCCCAATTTCAATACCAAACTTTTCCCAGAAATGAAAAATATTTGTTTTCACCAAATTTCTGTGACCTACCTCCTTTCGTTCAGGCCCTTTCGTGCCGACAGCAGACAGACAGACATACTGACATCGCTCAATCGTCTTAGAATTTCATAAGGATATAATATATAATAATATACATCAATTTATGTTATTCAGCCAATATTAAGGAAATTACAAACGGAATGACAATATCAATATTCCCCCATTCTTTTTAATGGTAGGTATAAAAAGCCTCCATAAACCACTGTGAGGCGTTGGCAAAGTCTTATGTTGTCATTTTCTTTAATTGTAAAACTTAATGCTTTGGATATTGGGGATAAAATTGAAATATATGCTGTTTTTATAAAGTAAAATAATCAACCTACATAATATGGTGAGTTTGATATCCATTGAAACTTTTTCTTTTACTCCATTATCTGCTGAGCACTGATATATCCCTGCGTGATGTCTATCAACATTTTCTAAGATTAAAGTTGAGCTATCCGATAGATGTGTCGGTCCTGAAAACACGTCCTTTTTAAACCAATATATAGTAGGTACTGGGTTCCCCGATGCTTTACATTCGAGGGTAACTGTACTTCCTTTTCTTGCAGTAACCTGTCCATTATGTGGCAGAGCTCGAAGAGTAGGTGGAACTACAATAGAAATCAAAAAATATATATAAAAATGTTTGTTAATATAAACATATCTCCAATAAATGTTTTTAAAATAAACATTTTTCAATTAAACAAGGAATTTTTTGATTGTTTGCTGTAGCGGTCTATATAATACCCTTCAGCACTGAGGTCACATGTGTACCAATGTAGACAAATTTTTAAAACTTCTTAACTCATACAGGGCCTAATTTTCAAAGATTTCAGGAGATTTACATAAGTATAAATTTTTCATTTTCATGGAAGCTATTTAATGAGCTTGGGGCTGTTCACAAATTACATAACGCTATTTTCGCATAAACTTGCACAAAATCGTTTTTATTAGGATATATTTATATATAGTTTTTTCAACCAATAATTATTTTTTGTGTATTTAATAGTACACAGTGGTGTGTAAGAGGTTTTTTTTTTGGTATTAATACAGCAGTTTCTAAACTAGCAGTAGAAGAGGAAAATACTGCTGATTTTCGACCTCGGTGGTTCTGAAACGTTTTTCATTAGCCAAAACTCTGCAACTTTTTAGCTAATAAAGATCTTTTAGTAATTATTTTTGATACAATAGATAACATTCATTATCATTAAGCTTTTATCGAGTTTAAGTTTTATTAATTTTTATTTTAGTTATCGAGTTAATTTTTATTGGGATTTACATGGGATGCAGTTGTTGCCTGGGTTTCCAGCTAACAGGTAATAACTGTATTCAATTCCTACTCACACCTCCTAGTGCTACATCCTGGAAACCTGAGCAACCTAGTTGAAGATGCGGTAAACAATCCGAGTGGGATTCTAGATCAGGGCTAACGTGAGGGGGAGTTATCTTAGAGTCATTCCGACGTATTTGGTCTAAGGGTCTAAGATAATTGTACTTTGTAAAGTACGAAACCGTAGCGTCTGTTCAACATGTTAGTTGCGGCTACAAGCGGGCGTCTGTCTCTGACCGAGCGGCTCGCTTTACAAACGTGGCTCTTGTCTTTGGACTCATCATCCATCGACTAAGAACTTACGATGTTTTAAGCATGGAAAGAAACAACATAATCTAGCGAGAAATCCCCCAGCTACGGCAGGTGGCACAAGAATTTTGGAGGTGCCTAATCTATGCAAGAATATCTTGATAAATAAAACCAATTCTATCCAGAGAAATCGAACTATAAAAACTAATATAAGCATGAAAGAAAATTTAAAGTTTGTGACATGGAACGTACGCACGCTATACGAGACTGGAAAACTAGAAGAACTAAGGCGTGAAATGTTGGATTATAAAATTGATTTGCTGGCGGTGCAAGAAGCAAGATGGACAGGACAAGCGGAAGTTCGGAATGAAAATACTGTGTTTCTTTACTCCGGTCGCCCGGAGGGTGATGAGCATAGTAGGGGTGTGGGCTTTTTGATGACTAAAAGAATAGCTAAAGCCATGACAGCATGGTATCCTATCAATGAGAGACTAATGACAATAAAACTTAAGACTAAAGCTCGTAATATGATAATTATTAATGTCTACGCTCCTACTGAAATCCAATCTAAAAACGATTTTACAAAATTGTGACATAACTATGATACTGGGAGACTTTAACGCCAAAGTTAGCTCAAACAACTCCGGTTTAGAACACTACAATGGTAAGCACGGTGTCGGAGTAAGAAACGACAACGGAGAAAGATTAATCGAACTATGCTGTGAAAGGATACTGGTTGTAGATGGCACAATTTTTCCTCATAAGCTCCACTATAAAATAACTTGGATATCGCCGAACGGTGTCACTAAGAACCAAATTGATTACATTTTGATCAACTCTAAATGGCGATCATATTTACTTGATGTACGCTCGAGGAGCGGAGCAGATATAAACATCGACCACCATCTAGTTATATCTAAAGTTCGATTGAAAGTAGCGGCTCTGAGGTCAGAAACGGCAAAAGCCGATCGAAAAATTGATGTTGGGAAACTGGAATCAGAGCGATATCGAAATGCCTTTATTAGATCTATAAGGAATCAGCTTCCAGACGTTGTAAACAAGAACAACGCAAATGTAAACGAAATTGAAAGTTGTGTCACTCAGACTTACAATGAGATTGGCCAACAAACGTTAGGCTTTAAAGACTATAAAAGAAAAGTGTGGCTCACCCAAGCAACATGAGATCTGGTTGAACAGCGTAAACCATAAAAAATTCAATGTTAAATGCAAACGTGAATGTTGAGGAGCTTAGTACAATAAACCGTGACCTATCCAACAGAATAAAAAGGTCTGCAAGGAGGGACAAGAGAATGTGGGTAGATGAACAAGCGAGCCAAGCTGACTCAGCTGCAAGTAAAGGCGACATGAGGACATTATACAATATATCAAGGGCGTTGTGTGGCAAACCTACCTACACCAATAATCCCATTCTGATTAGTAGCGGTACACTTCTCTCAACCCCGGATGAACAATTAATACGATGGATGGAACACTTCCAGTCAACATTAAACAATCCCATTGTATTATAAGCACTGACGGAAGTGCAAAACGAAACCAACTATGACTGTTTATTCAATGGAATTTCAGACAGCCCACCAACAATACAAGAAGTGAAGAATTTAATTAAAAGCCTTAAGGGCAACAAGGCCCCGGGCAATGACAATATCTCAGCGGAGATGCTTCTATGTGACGTTGAACTATCGGCGAGACTGTGGCACCCATTTGTGCGTAAAATATGGGAAGAAGAAGCTCTGCCAACTAGTCAAAATACCAAAAAAGGGTGACTCCAAAGACTGCGATAACTACAGGGGAATAACACTTCTTCCAATACCGAGCAAAATACTAAGTCGAATAATTTTGAATAGAACGTCTGACGCAGTTTCTGAAACACTCCGCGAAAATCAGTTTGGGTTCCGAGAGAATAGATCTTGTGTTGATCTAATCAACACAGTAAGAATAGTACTGGAGCAATGTAATGAATTCCGCACACCCATTTACCTAGCGTTTTTCGACTTTATGAAGGCCTTCGGCAGTGTCAACAGGAGCTATCTATGGTGAATTTTAGAAAACCGTAACATGCCAACGAAAATTCTGAACTTAATTCGGGCAATGTTCGTGGACTTTAAATGCCGGGTTTTACATAAAGGTAAATTGTCTAATCCGTTCGAAGTTACCACTGGAGTAAGACAAGGATGTATCTTTGGTATCTACAAAAAGTGGCGCCGACGAGGATATTGAATCGCGTATTAATAAGGCAAAATCAGCATTCGGCATTCTCCGAGCTATTTGGAAATCTCGGCAAATATTAACAACAACTAAGTTACGAATATATAACTCGAATGTCAAGTCCATCTTGTATTACGGCTGCGAAATTTGGAAACGCACAAATGTCACCGATAAGCGCCTACAAACCTTTGCAAACAAATGCTTGCGGCAAATCCTTAATATATGGTGGCCAAATCGCATAAGAAATGAAGATCTACTAAACGCTGCAAACCAAATCCCTTCTTCTATAGAGGTATGTCAACGGAAATGGCGGAGGATAGTCCACACACTTCGAAGGCCAAATATCTCGCAATAGAGTTCGACATAAAAGGATGGTTGAGGCCCTATACTTCACTGGGAGTCAAGGATAACAGAAGAAGAAGTTTTATTAAGATTTGTTTGACGGATGTTAAGAAATTTAAGCTTAAAGTTCAACTTTCGATCTGTTTTTCTTAATTCTTGTTTGCAATTTCGTTTTAGATATGCCTATTAATTTTTGACCCACTTCCTATTTACCGATGTCAAATTTCGGCCACAAGTCAATCTTGAATGACAATATAATATTTTGTTGTCCCTAGGATAACCCCTATTTTCATTGAGGTATTTTTCGTATTTTCATTAGGATGGCTCAAATTTTAACTTTATGCTTAATAATACTTATATACTATTTCTTAGTTTTTGGTCAATATATAAAATAAATTTTTTTTATTTACTGAATCTTCATTTACCACGAACTAACAATAAGTAATCAAATCTTAAATCTAAAATTCATAATTATGGAAGTCCATTTTTTACATTATTAAATCCGTCTTCTTTTGCTGCTGTACAGGTCGCTAGTATTCCTTCTTCTGCGCCGGATAGTATATTTCGAGCTAGTGGATTTGGTTGGCATGCCAATTTATTGACATAATTAACAACACACTTCGCTATTTCTGTTTTAACCAACGGAATTTTAAGGTCTTTGTGTAAGTTTTTGTTTTAAACGTAGCACGGGGCGCCAGTAATTACTCTGAAAAGTTTATTTTTACGCCTTTGTATTTTCTTAATATTTGACTCTGAGGCAGTGCCACACAATTGAATTCTGTAACACCATATTGGTTTAATAAAAGAGTATAGAAGAATTTTGCAATATGGGCTAACCTTAGAATTTTTACCAATTAGCCAGTTAAGTTGGACTGACTCTAGTTTAATTTGGGTCAATTTAGCATCTATGTGACTCTTCCGTCTATCCAAGTAAATACTCAGGCATTTCACTTTTGATTGTTAGGGGATAGATTGGTTATTAATTGTAACTGGAGGGCACGAGTCTCTACGCAATGAAAAGGTGATATGAATGCATTGTTGATAATTCACTTTTATTTTCCATTGATTTAGCCATTTTTCTATTTGAAATATGTAAATTATTATATTCTTCAACTGGGTTTTCATTAATACTGTTACGTTTTTCCTTTAAAAACGTGGAAGGAATTCTTTTTGCAAACAACCGTAATCAAATTAATTGAAACACTTTCTGTAGTTTTTCAAAATAAACGTTTTATTAACTTTATTTAGAATCACTTAAACATACTTTCACAAAAACTGTAAACAAACTTCACAAAACTGCTTTGCTAATATTCTTAGTCACACTGTTTCTGTTATACGCGTTTGAAATAAAACTGTTCCCGCAATACTCGTCCATCGGCCTTATATAGTAGAGAAGAGAATTTCTAGCAATTTCTGTAGACGTAAACAAAGAGCAGCTGTAGTTGATTACACTAACAATGTGGCTTACGAAAGTTCATGTGTGTTCCACTACATTCTCACATGATCAAGAACACACTCACACATACGTTGTGCAAACAGATTATCTGAAGTTAACAGTAACAGAGAGAGAGAGTGTAGATAAAAGAGAAACATGTTGCTATACTCTTTACTGTACATAAGAGAAACATGTTGCTCTGCTTATTTGACATAAACAGAATAACAACAACACCAACAGAAACATCTAGAAAGCGAGGGGAAGAATTATAAGCAGTGAACTTTGCACAATGGGACGGATAAGTTTAAAATTCGTCACACTGCCCCCCTCTCAAGCCTGTTCGTCCCGAATAGGCAAGGTCTCCGTTCTTCCGTAGACAGCCAATCTTTCGAGGTGTACGACCTTCATTTTAGACCTTGGACTCTTATCTTTTTGTATTCGATACACCACATCATTTATCCTTTTAACAACCTTGTACGGGCCATCCCAATGAGTTTGTAGTTTGGGGGATAATCCTTTTCTTCGCCGTGAGTTGTATAAGAGTACCAACTGTCCTTCACTAAATCCTTGGGAATTGGCCGCTCGATCGTATCTCGCCTTCATCTTGTCGCTGACCATTCTAATTTTGCTGCGGACGAAGTCATGAAGTTCATTAAGGTCTTCCTGCTCTTGGGAGGTGAGGCGACCACGATCCTCAGAATTTGTTATCGGCTTAGTACCAAATTGCAAGTCTGCGGGTAATCGCAACTCGGTTCCAAAAACGACTTTGGCAGGGGTCTTGGACGTGGAGTCGTGAGCGGCTGTTCGATATGCCAGCAGAAATTTTTGTATGTGTTAATCCCAGTCCCTCTGATGAGTGCTGACCACCTTCCTTAGGTACTCTTCCAGCGTACGGTTAAACCTTTCAACCATACCGTCAGACTGTGGATGTAGAGGGGTAGTTCGCGTTTTTCTTATACCATACAACTCACACATTTCCCTGAACACCGCGGATTTGTTAGTGGATCCAGAAATTTCTTGCAGTTTTTCTTCTATCTGTTTGTTTTCTTGTCTTACCTCAGCTATAAGCTGTCTGTTTTCCTGCCTAACTTCGTTGTTGATTTTGGCAGCCTCTTGAAGTTCCGTTTTCAAACCTGCTTGTAGCTCCGTTTTCATACCAGCAATATTTTCCATCATCGTAGCGAACATTGAGCTTATGTCTAGGCTGCTAGTTATGGAACGGGTACTAACCTCCATTTCTTCTTTACATTCGAATTCGTGAGTCGCAAGGTCAATACCTCGATTTTGGAGCTCCTCCCTAAGCCTTCTTTGAAGTTCAGCTTTGGTGCCGGCTGTTGGCACGTTAATCTTTCCCAACTCCTTCTTAAGTTGGTCCAATTTTAGATCATCTAGTTTCACCATGGTTGTTGATTTTGCAATTCCACTTCTGACACCAGTTGTTACGTTTTTCCTTTAAAAATGTGGAAGAAATTCTTTTTGCAAACAACCGTAATCAAATTAATTAAAACACTTTCTGAAGTTTTTCAAAATAAACGTTTTATTAACTTTATTTAGAATCACTTAAACACACTTTCACAAAAACTGTAAACAAACTTCACAAAACTGCTTTACTAATATTCTTAGTCACACTGTTTCTGTTATACGCGTTTGAAATAAAACTGTACCCGCAATATCTAAAAACGATTTTACAAAATTGTGACATAACTATGATACTGGGAGACTTTAACGCCAAAGTTAGCTCAAACAACTCCGGTTTAGAACACTACATTGGTAAGCACGGTGTCGGAGTAAGAAACGACAACGGAGAAAGATTAATCGAACTATGCTGTGAAAGGATACTGGTTGTAGATGGCACAATTTTTCCTCATAAGCTCCACTATAAAATAACTTGGATAACGCCGAACGGTGTCACTAAGAACCAAATTGATTACATTTTGATCAACTCTAAATGGCGATCATATTTACTTGATGTACGCTCGAGGAGCGGAGCAGATATAAACATCGACCACCATCTAGTTATATCTAAAGTTCGATTGAAAGTAGCGGCTCTGAGGTCAGAAACGGCAAAAGCCGATCGAAAAATTGATGTTGGGAAACTGGAATCAGAGCGATATCGAAATGCCTTTATTAGATCTATAAGGAATCAGCTTCCAGACGTTGTAAACAAGAACAACGCAAATGTAAACGAAATTGAAAGTTGTGTCACTCAGACTTACAATGAGATTGGCCAACAAACGTTAGGCTTTAAAGACTATAAAAGAAAAGTGTGGCTCACCCAAGCAACATGAGATCTGGTTGAACAGCGTAAACCATAAAAAATTCAATGTTAAATGCAAACGTGAATGTTGAGGAGCTTAGTACAATAAACCGTGACTTATCCAACAGAATAAAAAGGTCTGCAAGGAGGGACAAGAGAATATGGGTAGATGAACAAGCGAGCCAAGCTGACTCAGCTGCAAGTAAAGGCGACATGAGGACATTATACAATATATCAAGAGCGTTGTGTGGCAAACCTACCTACACCAATTATCCCATTCTGATTAGTAGCGGTACACTTCTCTCAACCCCGGATGAACAATTAATACGATGGATGGAACACTTCCAGTCAACATTAAACAATCCCATTGTATTATAAGCACTGACGGAAGTGCAAAACGAAACCAACTATGACTGTTTATTCAATGGAATTTCAGACAGCCCACCAACAATACAAGAAGTGAAGAATTTAATTAAAAGCCTTAAGGGCAACAAGGCCCCGGGCAATGACAATATCTCAGCGGAGATGCTTCTATGTGACGTTGAACTATCGGCGAGACTGTGGCACCCATTTGTGCGTAAAATATGGGAAGAAGAAGCTCTGCCAACTAGTCAAAATACCAAAAAAGGGTGACTCCAAAGACTGCGATAACTACAGGGGAATAACACTTCTTCCAATACCGAGCAAAATACTAAGTCGAATAATTTTGAATAGAACGTCTGACGCAGTTTCTGAAACACTCCGCGAAAATCAGTTTGGGTTCCGAGAGAATAGATCTTGTGTTGATCTAATCAACACAGTAAGAATAGTACTGGAGCAATGTAATGAATTCCGCACACCCATTTACCTAGCGTTTATCGACTTTATGAAGGCCTTCGGCAGTGTCAACAGGAGCTATCTATGGTGAATTTTAGAAAACCGTAACATGCCAACGAAAATTCTGAACTTAATTCGGGCAATGTTCGTGGACTTTAAATGCCGGGTTTTACATAAAGGTAAATTGTCTAATCCGTTCGAAGTTACCACTGGAGTAAGACAAGGATGTATCTTTGGTATCTACAAAAAGTGGCGCCGACGAGGATATTGAATCGCGTATTAATAAGGCAAAATCAGCATTCGGCATTCTCCGAGCTATTTGGAAATCTCGGCAAATATCAACAACAACTAAGTTACGAATATATAACTCGAATGTCAAGTCCATCTTGTATTACGGCTGCGAAATTTGGAAACGCACAAATGTCACCGATAAGCGCCTACAAACCTTTGCAAACAAATGCTTGCGGCAAATCCTTAATATATGGTGGCCAAATCGCATAAGAAATGAAGATCTACTAAACGCTGCAAACCAAATCCCTTCTTCTATAGAGGTATGTCAACGGAAAAACATGTTGCTATACTCTTTCCTGTACATAAGAGAAACATGTTGCTCTGCTTATTTGACATAAACAGAATAACAACAACACCAACAGAAACATCTAGAAAGCGAGGGGAAGAATTATAAGCAGTGAACTTTGCACAATGGGACGGATAAGTTTAAAATTCGTCACAATACTTAGAATAGCAGTATCATCTGCAAATGTGGACGTGTTTGTATATAAATTTGTAGGCATACTAGTGATGTAAATATATAAAATAAAATATATACGATTTCATCCAAAATATGCCATTCTGGAGAATAATATTTAAGATTGCATTAAAAATAAATGTAGAACAGGGGCTAGCTTTATCATGTCATTTGATAAGTTGGGGGTAAATACATTTTTCAGGTGGTTTATAAACAGATTTCTATGAGTCGCTTGTTGCCCAGCCTTCACTCGTAGTTCTCAAAGATGGTTAACGAATGACAGGACTTTTATAGCTTTTAGCAGTTCGCCATAATGAACAGTCCGATTGTGGGGTCGCATCTAATCCTTTTAGATAAGTTTCCAGGGATTCAGCTCTTTGGAATTCTAGTAATTTCCTTAGTGATCTTATGTAATTTCAGAACCTGTTTTTCCATTCTCTTCGAGCTCTTCTTTTTTCAACCAAAAGCCGTTCGACATCGGCTGAGTATATTCTATTACACCTGACTTGTCGGGAGGGCAATGCAGCATGTTATAGGGTTGGAGTTGCTTGTTGTGAGGGGGTAGCATGCCGTTGGCGGGGTAGGGTAGCATGTTGCTGGTGGATTTATGCAACATACCATCTGGGGGATAATGCAGCATGTTAGGGCGTGTAAATGTCGCGTGTTGTAGGGAGGATGTTGTAGCACAATGCCAGGGGACGAAAGCAGCATGAAGTAGCGAAGCTTGTTGTAGGGGTGGAATGTGACATATTGCCGGGGGTTAAAGCAGAGTTTCGTATGGCGGATCGTGTTACATGTTGCCGGGGGGTAATGTAGCATATCGTCGGGGGGTAGTAATGTATCTTGTTCCCAGTTGGTACTGTAGATTTTTGTGGGGCTGTAATGAAGCATGGTATATTGGGGGTCGTGTAGCAAGTCCCAGGTGGATGTGATATGTTGATTTGTGAGTACTGTTGCATGTTTAGCAGCCAATTTAAGATTATTTTCCAGATATCTAATAGAGAGCTCTATATTTTCCGGTGTGTGTAGCGGTGTATTTTCTGTACAGTGAGTGCTGAGATATTTCTAGTATTTAAGCCAATTTATTTAGTGCCTATCATAACTACGTCTACGCGGTTTCTTCGGGCTTTAAGAGGGTTATGATAAATGGTGAGGAAAGTTCCAAATAAGGTTCAACTTGGATCATTTCCCTTCTGATACTTTTCTTTACTTCGAAATCGATAACATCAGGGATTTTATTTCGGTCAATAGTTAAGTGGGATGACCGCTTTATGTCACGTTCAAATTTAATTTTGAAATAGAATCAAACAACATACGACCTTTAGGGGTAATCAGTCGCGATCCCCAGAATGTGTGCTTTGCATTCAAATCTCAAGCTGGCAAAAAGCGGGGTCCAACATTGCAACCTCTTTAATTTGTATGTATGATTTCCATTGCTACATTTTTTTCGTAGTTTTTAGGTTTATTACATTGGTAATTTGCAATAAGTCCTAATGTGACTGAATTCCTGGCAATTTGAACACTCTTGTATGGTTCCTCAACTGTTATTTTATGGTGCAGTAGGTATTTTAAACTATATATACGGTGTGATTAATTTTTTTTAATTTAATATCAAAGGGTTCTAGTTCCACTCGAAACATTGCACAGTGTAAAATTTAGCCTATGAAGACAGAATTAAATATCTTTAAAACAATGAGCCTAGGCTTATGAATTTTGGTACAAGGTGTTAGCAGGTCAATATGTACCATTGTCAAAAATATGGGCGACATTGGGCCACTGCCACGCCCACCTCCCATACAACTGCAAAAATTTACTTCTGATATTTTTTGCTTTGAATAATCAAAAAGTAAAAAAAGTCGTGAGTATACATGAGAATGTTTAAAATAAATAATGAAAAGGTATTTTTTTATTTTTCATTTTGACTTTTTTATTAATTTATTATTTTGATTTTTTAATTTCTATTAGTTCTATTTAAAAAAGAATATATTTCTTATGTATCAATATGAGAATAAAAACTGCTAATTAGTTTACCACAAATATAGTGGATGAGCCAGGAGCTTTTTCCTGGCACAAATCAAAAAATTCAAACCAATTGCTATACCAATGTAGAACCAAAAAAAAGCAACAAAAACAAAACCTTTATTTTAAAAATTCAAAATTATTTTATTTAATAAAGAAATAACAAACGATCTGTTTGAAGGTTGTAGAACAATTAAATTTGTCTTTAATAAGACCAAAGAACAAATGCCTATTTGTTGTTGTTATTTTGTGCCCAAAAACTACATTTTTTTGCATAGGTTTTTAATGAGTATAGTAATAAGCGGTAAATATTGAAATAATTTTATTTGCATTCTTCTTTGATGTTTAACTTTTTACTGTCCAGTTTATGATTAGATCTCCGTCTTGAAAGCAAAGCTTTCAAAATTTTTTTTAATTATTTTGAGGAAGCTTGCAAAGTTTGGTGATTGCTCTCTTAAATGTTTCCTGTGATGTTATTACGGTAACAACTCTTACTATTCCGTCATCTCCTGGATTGCACTCCACAACTCGTGCTATCGGCCACTTGAGGGGTGGAACATTTTCTTCCTTAAGCAAAACCAAATCGTCGACCTTTAAATTTGTTTTTGTTGTTGCCCACTTGGTTTTAACTTGTAACAGCTTTAAATATTCATTTCGCCATCTGTTCCAAAATTGTTGCTGTATCCACTGTACCATCTGTTAATTTTTTAACGAGATTGGATTGTCGGTGACTATAGATGGTTCTGGAATGGTGGTTAACAGACGACCAACCAAAAAATGTGCTGGTGTGAGTGGTCGGAGATCATTGGGATCTGAGGAAAGAGGTGTCAAAGGGCGGCTATTTATAATTGCCTCTGTTTGGCAACATACTGTGTGGAGATCGTCATAGGTTAACACAAGATTTCCAACCGTACGTCGAATTAACTGCTTGGCTTGCTTCACTGCACTGCACAAAATGTGGGGAACGAGGCGGTATAAATCTCCATGTTATGCCTTCTTGATGACATGCGTGTTGTACCAGTTCTTTGTGGGTTTCAGACATAAAGCCTTGAAGCAAATTCCGAAGCTCTCTATTAGCTCCGATAAAATTTTGTGGCATTATCGGAGTATATAACAGAACAATGACCCCTTCTGGCTATGAATCTTTTCAAGGCGCTGATGAATGCGGCAGTCGTTAAATCTGGTACTTACTCCAAATGTACTGCCTTGACTGAAAAGCAAATGAATATCGCCAAATATACCTTCTTTGGACCACGACCACGAATCTGCGATGAGCAGAAAAAGGTCCACAGTAATCGATTCCGCAAATGGCAAATGGAAATGATTGCTCTACACGGTGTGTGGGTAACGAGCCCATTACTTGAGATTCTGTAACTGGACGGCAGCGATAACAAAAAATACAATTGTGTACCAGTCTTTTAATTACATTTCTTCCATTAATTATCCAGAAATTATCTCGTAAAATATTATGAAGCGTCAATGGTCCCACGTGTAAATGTTTGCGGTGGAAATAAATAACGATTGCGTCCACGAATTGATGCCTACTTGGTAGAAGTATAGGGTGTTTTGTGGAGAAATCCAATGATGCATTTTTTAATCTCCCACCTACACGCATCACACCGTTGTGTAGAAATGGTGATAACTGTGTTAGTTTCGACTGACGACTCAAAGGTTTGTTATTTTTTAGACAATTTAATTCGGAAGTAAATGCTGAGTTTTAAATGAGTTGACATATTAGCAGCAAAGAAGCATCTAATTCTTCCACACTAACTGAATTTTGCTGGAACTTTTGTTGTTGGCCCACACTGATAAACCTCTTCACGTACACGAAAATTCTAAGCATTTTTTCATAGTTGTTTACATACTTCTGTGAACTTATTGGGTCCTCAACATTTACAGCAATCGAAGTTGTTGTAATGTCTGTACACTCTGGGTGAGACCATGTTTGATGTTCCTTGGGCCATTCCTTATCACCTAGTAATAAAAAATCCGGTCCATTTAACCAAAATGTTGTATTAAGGGCTTTAACTGTAGTTCCTCGTGATAGCAAATCAGCCGGATTCAAATTTGTTGGTACTTGGAGACAGGTACAACCGCTAGTTAAATGTTTAATTTTTGCTACTCGGTTAGCTACGAATGTTGGCCATCGATAATGTTATCGTGGAGTCTGACCAACATGTAATATTATGTGGTGTTACAGGAAACTGATCTCTTATTGACTTCAGAAACTGACTACCAAGCAAGGCAGCGCATAGTTCCAATCGCGGTAGGCTGACTTCCTTTGCAGGTGCCACCCTGGACTTGGCACATATTAGCTTAGATGTTATGCCATTTTTATCTTCAGTTACCGCATAGATACAAGCACCATATGCTTTTTGACTTGCATCTACAAATAGATGAATATTAGTACTTGAATTAAAGTTTACGTACCTCGGTATTTTTATTTGACTAATAAGATTTAATTCTGTGCAAATTTGATTCCATTCCCAGAATATGTCTGAGGAAACACTTTCGTCCCAATGCAATTTTAATCTCCAGAGATCTTGCATCAAAATTTTACATCGGACGATCAGGGGGTTTATAAAACCTAATGGATCGAAAAAACTTCCCATGTGGGATAAAATTTACCTTTTAGTAACATCATTAGATTTCTTCTGCGTTGGGTATGAAAAACTGAAGACATCGTCTGTTGGCGACCATTTAAGACCCAATGTTTTAACGTACTGCAAATCGTCTACTTCAACAATGGCTTCTCGATCAGATTGAGGTACATCACGCAAAATAAGTTCACTATTAGATGCAAACTTTCTAAGAGGAAACCCACCACACATCAATAGAGCTGTTACTTGGCGTTTAATTTCAAGAACTTCTTCTTCTGTATTACCACCGGTCATCAAATTGTCAACATAGAAATCTTTCATTGTTATTTTTGCTCCAATTGGGTAATTATTGACTTCTTCTATGGCTAGTTGCTGAAGACATTTGACTGCTAAGTAGGGGGCACAGCTCGTACCATACGTTACAGTTTGAAGTTGATAGGTTTGTAGAGCATCAGTGATATTTTTGCTTCATAATATACACTGCCACTTTTTGTCGTCATCATTGACCAACACCTGTCTACACATCTTGGCAATGTCGGCTATCAACACGAACTTGTGGTATCGGAAACGAATTAAAATGGTGTAGATGTCATCTTGAAGAGTGGGACCAACTTGAAGCATTTCGTTTAATGATTTTCCGTTTGTTGTTGTACATGATGCGTCGAACACAACACGAAGACGCGTTGTTCTGCTGTCCGGTTTGATTACGCAGTGGTGTGAGATATAGTAAGATGCATTGTTTGGAGTTGTTGGCACCATGTGCCCTAACAAGTACTCGTCGATAAAATCTCTATAATCACCTTTAGTACACCTGTCACGAGCAAACCGTGCTTCTAAATACGTAAATCTTCGTTGTGCGATTTGGCGTGATTCTCCTAAATCTGGTGGATTTACCCTAAAAGGTAAACGAACGATAAATTTGTTTGTAGTTGGGCACCTTGTAGTCGTTTCTTTAAACAACTTCTCACAAGCAGCTTCTTCTGACGATAAAATTTATTTTTTGTTAATTTCGCAATTTTTAATTTTCCAAAACGACTGTAGCAGGCTCTCCAACAACGGTTCACTTGAAGGCGTATATTGTTGATTATATTTTGTCACTGGGTTTGTTATTTCGCATACTAAAACCGCTGAGTTCTCTCTTAGAGATCTTTAAGTAGAGTCTGTTGAACCGGACACAATCCAGCCAAACATTGTTTTTATAAAATTTGGTTGATTTTCAATTTTTATCTTCCCTACCATAAGAAGATCCCAAAATAACTCTACCCCAATGAGTAGATCAACTGGTCCTGGTACATTAAAGTTGGGGTCCGCTAGCTTGATGTTAGAAGGTATTGTCCAAGTTGTGATGTTTATATGCCGCCGGGGGTGATGTGATGAAATTGAAGGAATTACCACTGCATCAAATGTGGGGGCAAAACCAGTGGTCAACGACCTGGCAGAGACATTACATGTGTATTTGGCACAAATTGATTGTTTGCCGCCAATACCGCAAACATTGATGTTAACCTTTTTACGTGGTAGCAGTAAACATTGAGCCATCCGTTCTGTAATAAAATTTGATTGAGAACATGAGTCGAGTAGAACCCTTACCATTATGGAAGTGCCCCTTGGGTTACAGATTTCAATTACTGCTGTGGCTAAAATGACGACATCATTTTCCTTAAGTGTATGAAGACATGAGATGTTGTTCTCAGAATCACTTGCTGTATTATTAGGTGTTTCATCTTCTTGGCTGAAATTCGGTGGCTCCTTGTGTAGTAGCGTATGATGTGTTGCGTTACAATTTTGGCATCTATTTAGGGATGGACATGAGCTGGCGATGTGATTAATCCCAAGGCAGTTTAGGCACAATTTTAACCTCTTTACGGTTCTAAAACGATCAGTGACATCCATATCAATAAATTTAGTGCAGCGAAATACACTGTGGTTTAGCACTGATTCGCAAATGTTGCACTTTGATGGTTGATTGGAGGAAACGAAAGATGATGAACGGTTGATTCTAAGTTGTTGGTGACGAATACTAGGTGGTTGTTCTTTAGGCGAAATTGTATGACTACTTTCGTAAATTTCTAACGACTTACAGCGTCTTTCCAAAAAAATAGCTAAGTCGTCCCAGCTGGGCAATTGAAGAGTGGTAGGTGAGGAGCTCGTGTTGGAGAAAAACGACTGACTATCCTCCCATTTTGCTTATAAATCTGTGTCAAGTTTAGATACTACCAAGTGTAGCATAATACCATCAGCAATTTGTTGTTTTGTGCTAATTGATTCTAGGGCACGTATGTTGGCATTGATATTATCTATAAAGAGGCGAAGTGACGATACACTAGGCTTGTTCACTTTATGGATATTAAAAATCTCAACCAAATGAGAATGAAATAACTGACCCTTGTTACTACATCTGGCCTTCAACAAATCAAAGGCTACAACATAATTTGGTGGGGTAACTTCTAGTGACTGAATAAGACGTGCTGCATTATCAGTCAAACACGATTTCAAATATTGAAATTTAGAAACTGCTGACAACTCTTCGTTGTCGTGAACTAATGAGCGAAAAACATTGTAAAACTCATCCAGTCCTTGTAATTACCACAAAACTTGGATAGTTGTAATGTTGGCAAAACTGGCCGATTAGAGGGTGGTGGTGCTTGAGTTACGATGCGTGTACTGGACAAAGGACTGTCAGAAGTATTTCTACGAGAAGACGCTAGTCGTTCCAAAATTGTCGACTTTACTTCATAATAGGCTTCCTCGAATTGAAACCGATGATTTTGCATAATCTCTGACTCATCCAGAGACTCTAAATCCGACTGGATCTTTTCAAAAGTCTCCAACTGACGTTCCAATAAGGACAGTTTCACCTCTAGCTGATACATGGACATGTTAAACAATTCCTTTTTATTAGCTTTCATTGTACAAAGATTTGAAATCAGTTGATTACGCTGCGAATGTTCCCAGTGCCACCATCGGCATCTGGTGTATGCTGACCTGTGTCATCTCCATTACCTGCCATGTCTTCCTTCAAAAAACTGTGGGAGTATCAAGGATAATTCCAATATCCGGCTCGAAGGAACATGGATGAGCCAGGAGCTTTTTCCTGGCACAAATCAAAAAATTCAAACCAATTGCTCTACCGATGTAGAACCAAAAAAAAACAACAAAAACCAAACCTTAATTTTAAAAATTCAAAATTATTTTATTTAATAAAGAAATAACAAACGATCTGTTTGAAGGTTGTAGAACAATTAAATTTGTCTTTAATAAGACCAAAGAACAAATGCCTATGTATTTGTTGTTGTTATTTTGTGCCTAAAAACTACATTTTTTTTGCACAGGTTTTTAATGAGTGTAGTAATAAGCGGTAAATATTGAAATAATTTTATTTGCATTCTTCTTTGATGTTTAACTTCTTACTGTCCAAAAATGACCCTGTGGGAAATTTATGATTAGATCTCCAACATATAGTTTACGGAACGGTCAAACCTTTTATTTTCGCCAGTCTTAAGCTATATATCAAAAAGTTCGAGGTATCTGGTGTTATTTGTTTTTCTTGTATATCTGCAAATTTCTGCAGATATACAATTTGGTCTTGCACCGTTATGAAGAAAATTATTTATTATTTTATTATATATTTTTTTTCTTGACTTAACAATAAGAGAAATTGTTTAAATAAAATAGATCTAAAAGAATTTTTCAGGTTTTAAAAGTAAATACTCAAAACAAAAAAAGGATCGTTAAAAAATTTCAATCCAATTAAAAACTAGCATTTTCATGTAAGTGTTTTTTAATTCACTCAAAAATATTCAAGTTTGTACCGTTATAATATTACTGTTGACAAATTTGGCAAAGTTTTTGCATTTTCTTATTTTATAACGAGTGTTCTTTCATATTTGATAAAAATATGTATTTAAATTTAAACTCAATGATTGAACATAAAAGAACGAGAAGTTATTGTTTTATTAATGTCTTTATTTCTCAAATGACTTTACTCGACTAAAAAATATAAAATATTATATATTTGTTTAATGTTGAAATTATGGAAAGAACAAAATAAATCCGTTAGAATATAACAGCAAAGATCATTAACAACTTGTTAATTTCAAAAGGAATGAGCGATAAAGGAATGGATAATTAAAAATACGAATTTAACGATAAATACAAATTAACGATAAATACAATAATGTATGCTAAGACATATATACATATGTATGTAAAATAAAGGTGGGAAATTAACCAAAAGCAAATATTTACAAAATACATAAAATAAAGATTTGACGAAACATTCTGCCGCCATTGAATGTACTTCAATCTTCGTCTGTAGGCAATGGTGCTATTTTATGGATGGAACGTCTGATCATTCCCCTTGATGTTCTTAAGTCGACCACTCTGACCTTTTCGTCTCGACCTGGAATTGCTTTGATGATACGGGCAAGCATCCAATGCTGAGGTGGAAGATTATCCTTGTGAACTAGTACAAGTGCACCTTTTTTAACATTTTCGCACGTTTTATACCATTTGCATCTTTGTTGAAGATCTAGTATGTAGTCACGAGTCCAAAGTAACCAAAACTGTTGCTTGAGGTATGTTACAAGCTGGTAACGTTTTAAGTAGGTGACATTTTTGTATTGATCCAAATTTTCATTAGGTAGCGCCATCAGTGAGGAACCAATTAACATGTGGGAGGGAGTTAAGGCTTCCCCATCATTGGAATCATCCGATCTGGGTGCCAATGGCCGAGAATTTAGAATGGCTTCGATTTCGATGAGTACTGATTGAAACTCTTCATATGTTAAATTGGCATGAGCCATGTTTTTGACGAGGAGATTTTTTGTAAATTTGACGGCAGACTCCCAAAGTCCACCAAAGTGGGGTAAACGAAGGGGATGAACATAAATTTAAAGCCATTAACTGTGCTGTACTGCATAAGCTTGTTAACGTTGTCCTCATCTAGGAAACGTTCTTTGAACTCTTGTAGCTTTGAGTTAGCTCCAACAAAATTTATTGCATTATCGCAATATATTTTTTGAGGAATGCCACGACGTCCGATAAATCTTTGGAGACACAAAAGGAATGTGTTGGTCGACAAGTCGGAAACTAATTCGATGTGAACAGCTTTAGATGAAAAGCAAACGAAAATTGCCACGTATGTTTTATAAGGTGGTTTCCCTCTAATACGATATGAAGTGTAGAAGGGACCACAAAAATCAACTCCTGAGATCAGAAACGAACGTTGAGCCCTAAACCTGTCTGCCGGAAGATCACCCATGAGTTGTTGTAAGAGACGAGAATTATATTTAAAGCAATGGACGCAATGTCTTACAACCTTCCTGACAACGTCTCTGGCATTAATTATCCATATTTGCTGGCAAAGAATTCCTAGAAGTGCCTTTGGACCAGCATGTAGGTGCTTACGGTGAAGGTTTTCGGTGAAGAGTCTGGTAAAACGATGTTCTTTGGGTAGAAGTGCCGGAAATTTCGTCTCGAATGATAAAGGTGCATTTGCTAGCCGACCACCAATTCGACGATAACGAAAGTATGATTGCCACAGTGGATTTGATTAAGAAATGGTGCCAACTTCTGAAAGCTAGGTTTTAAGTTCAGTCCCTTATTGAGCTGCTCAATTTTTTCCTTAAACGATTATTGCTGGATTGCATGTACAATACGCCAAAACGATAATTGTAGTTCCTCATGAGTCACGAACGAATTTCGATTATCTTTAATCAAGGCGCAATGATGCGAAGAATTCGTAAATACGAAGAATGGCGAGAAATTAAGTTATCGATAATTGATTCAGCTTCGATGGTTGTTTTGAATATGTTTTTTCGGATTTCTTGCTGAGGGAGATCAACATTTTCTATACTACCTTTTGGTCAGCTGCTTTCTGGTTCTGAAAGAAATGTAGGCCCAACGTCCGCTGGGTTTTGCTTTGACGCCACATGCATCCATGGGATGTTGTGTGTTAAATTTGGTATCTCTGAAACACGATTGGCAACAAAACAAACGTACGACGACGAATGATTAGAGATCCAGTTTAAAACGATTTTTGAGTCTGACCAAAAGAAAATACGAAAAGAAAAGCGCTGAAATTTATGCTTTATTTTGTCCCAGATTCGGCTTAACAATAAAGCTGCACAAAGCTCCAAACGTGGTAAAGATTGTTGAGCCACTGGGGCAACTTTAGATTTCGCGATAAGTAAAGTAGATTTAAATTCATTTTCACGGCCCACACATACATAGATGCAGCACCCGTATGCCAATTGCGAAGCATCTGCAAAGCCGTGAATATCAACATCTATTTGCGACATGGTTCCAACAAATCGTGGTATTTCAATTTCAATTTTAGGCCAGCTCTATATAAAATTTCAACGATTTCTCATTTTTTGACCCAAAGTTCTGAAAAATTATCTGCCCCCGTTAACAGATCACTTACATAAAGATCTTGTTTAAATGTTTTAGATCCAACAGGAAATTCGTTTTGGTAGGAGTCGGCAATCAAAAACAAACTTCTTATAGCGAGAAATGGAGCTGCTGATGTACCGTATGTGACTGTATTTAACTTATATAGGGTAATTGGATCATCTGGTTTACTTCTCCACAAAATTAGTTGGTAGTTCCGATCCCTTTCATCCACTAAAAATTGTCTATACATTTTGCACACATCAGCAGTCAATCCGAATTTATTTAGACGAAACGATAAAGTGGTAATTATTAAATTCTGTTGAATCATAGGGCCAACCATTAAAGTGTCGTTCAATGAAATATTTGAAGACGTACGACAAGAAGCGTCAAATACGACTCTAAGTTTAGTGGTCGTATTTTGAGGGCGCAAAACACCATGATGTGGAATTACGTAGTTCGGAAAGTCTAGACGATCGTAACTTACTGCTGACATATGACCAAGACTGATGTATTCGTTCATGAACTCAGAATACATCTGACGTAAATTGTCATCCTTTGAAAGGCGTTTCTCTAAATACAAAAATCTTCGCCGAGCTATATCAACCGAACTACCTAATTGAGCTACAGAGGGTTTTAAAGGCAATCGAACTTGAACTCTTCCACTGGGGTTGAAAATAGTTGTTTTAATAAAATAGTCCTCACACAGTTGTTCTTCTTCAGACAATGGAGTGGTATTTTGGTAAAATTCTTCGATTTGCCAGAAAGCCTTTAGCAATGAGTCTAAATTCTCATTCTTCGTTATAACGTTGCACGATAATGCTCGATTTGTGGGTTGGGAGCTCACACTTCCAACAATAATCCAACCTAGGGATGTGTTAATGAGGCAAGGTAATCCATTACCAAGAGAAATTTTACCTTTAAGTAGTAGGTCAAAAAATATTTCAGAACTTATCAAGATATCAATACGTTGAGGCTTATAAAATTGCGGGTCCGCTAATTCGAGGCCGTTTGGAATACTCCAGTTGGCTACATCTATTTGTTCAGCGGGCTGTTGTGACGAGATGGATTTTATGACCGAAAAACTCGAACTCCACTAGAAATCCGAAACACGAAATTTTATAGTGGCTGTTACCACATATTTCAATTTGGTTCGAATAGTAGAAACACCAGAAATTTCTTGAATAGAGTTATACTGCTTTAAGTGAAGCCGATTAACAGCATCTTGAGTTATCAGATTAACTTCTGAACAGGAGTCCAGCAAGACCCGAAGAGGTTGAAAGGTACCGAAGCGATCTTTTACGAAAACAATGGCGGTTGAAAGTAGATTTATACGACGGTTACAGGTGACGAAATACGAGAATGTAGTGAGATGTGTTGAAGCTGGTTTAGGCAGAACTGACTGCTGCGACGACGATGAGGGAAAATTCGAAGATGGTTGAAAAGTCAAGGACAACTGTTGTGACGATGGTTGCGGAACCAATGAGTTTGAAAGATTATTGCGATGAAATGAGGAATTTGCCGATAATTGACGTTGTTGCGACGAATGCGAAGAATCACTCGATTCATTTGATTGAAATGTTGGATTGTGTAGTGTTGTGTGGTGCGGTACCCGACAGGTGCGACAGCGTGATTTTGAGGGACATGCGGAAACCATATGGCCTTTTCTAAGACAATTGATGCAGAGCTTTGAGGATTTGACGAAATCAAAACGACGGGTGACTGGTAACAATAAATAAAAAGAACAGCTTCCAGTTAGATGCTCCTTACCCTTGCAATACTCGCAAAAAGTGCTCGAAGTTACGAATGATGAACCTGGTCGCTTGGGATTGTGCTTGGGTTTATCGCGAGATTGAAACGAATCCTCTTCTGTAGTCCGACTTTCTAAAAATTGGCAACGATGACTTAAAATTTCGTAGCATTGGTCCCATGACGGCAGAGATTTAAAATCTTGTTTTTCGTCATAAATCTTTTTTGACTCTGAATCGATCTTCGTCATTACAAGATGAATGGTTATAGCATTCATGACATCGAGTTCAGAACCTAATGAAAGCAATGAGCTACGAAGTCTAGGATTGAACGCAAAGACGATGCATTTGGCTTAGTCATAGGCGCAATTGCAAAAAGTGAATTGATATTATCAATAAACATTAACAACTTGTTATCATATCGCTCAATTAAGCGATCTATAGCTTTCTTATAATTGGACTCGACAACTTGAAAGGGCTCGATAACTGCTAACGCTTGACCAGATAAGCAATTAAGTAAATAATTGAATTTATCAATTGTTGGAATCATTATGGACTAACATTTTATATGTATTAATAAATCGTGAAAACTCAGAATATTTCCCGTCAAATTTAGGCAATTTTATTTGTGGCAAACGATTCTGATGAGGGACACACGACTGAGTTAAGTTTAGAAGACTATGTTCACCATCGCTAGATCTACGTTTTTCATTCATGCGACTTACCAAAGGAGCCTTAGCAGAAATGAAGAGCTCATCCAATTCCGACCGAGCTAGATCAGATTCATCTAACTTCTCTATTTGTGTTTGAATGTGGCTTATTTGTTTGAAGTAAGACTCAAGAATCTGTAGTCGACATTCCAGGATCGTAAAATCAGCCGAATCACCATCCTTATATATTTTCCCCTTCATTTGCGTAATGATACGCTTCATTGTTGATCGCTGTGATTTAAATGAAGCAAGTGTAGTTACCCCTACAATTTTCTCAGTATTCATTTTGAAATAAAATTGTATTAAAGCCGATCGAAAAGTACTTAAGGTTGGTTTGAAGATAATTGAGAACAAGTATATTTAAAATATTTCCTTTGGACCGACAGTTGTAGAAAAGTACCAGTTTTGTACACTAAGACCCAACACTGATGCTCCAATTATTTGTAATACTCCAATATGAACGAGAGTTTATTCAAGGGTGTGTGTATGTAATATACAAAGTAAATAAATTCCAAAGAGCACACAGTATAAGAGAATTTATTTATTTACTTACTTACAAGTACGTATGCAGATTAATCGATGTTGATCTGCTTGATGTTGCGATGAAAAATGTTGCTGTTAATAATTCGATGACAATGTTGCTGAAGAGGGTGGCGGCTGGCAAATGCAAAACGACAAGAAATGATGTTGTTTAGGGTGACGATGAATATGTTGATAGACAAAAGCTGAAGCAAGAATTCCAACGTCGACGAAGAGGTACTGATGGTGAAGTAAGAACGATGATGACCAATGCGATGATTTTGATGATGATGACAATTGTGAATGCGATGAGGCTTACCAAGCTGACGACGCACGGTGGTTCAGAATCAAATTTCATTGGCCAAAACCTATTTTTTTGTTGACATAGATTTTTAAAATTTTTATACCATCAGAAAGAAAACATATCAAAACTAAGGTGGCCAAAAAATTTGGTCAAAATATCCGCTGTAGTGGGCGTGGCATGCTGCTAAAGACAAGGAATTTTGGTTAATTTAGAAATGAAAGAAAAATTGTAATTTTTGATCTCATATTAATTACGATTTCTTGAAAACTATTAATGCTAATGGGCTGCAGTTTTTTTTTTTGTTATGTTGGGTGGACTGTTGGTTTTAACAAATGGTATTTGCGCACCCTGTATAATTTGTAGTTAAGGTGTTATGTAAAAAATTTAAAATCACCATATACTCATAAAATTTCAAGTTTATTAGTGTATAACTTTTGTAGAAACAAATGGAAACAAAAATCGAAACCACCCAAAAAAAGCCAAGAGTGTTCCCTTTAAGCCTATATATACTTTTGCACCCGCCCGGACCCGCCCGTAGAACACTTTTTTTATTTTAATGAAAATACTCAACATTTTTACAAGCAAAATTACTAGTAAATTTACTTTAGAAATCATTCACTGTCATAAATACAAATTGCAGATAGTTATTTCAATAAGAGGAAAGTTATTAGTGGTTTAAATTTTTATTCAAATGGTTGGTATCTTAAAAAAAACTTCCCTGAATTTTTTAGGGAATTTTTAAAAGAATTTTGAAAATATTTCATTTTGCACAGATATTTCAATTACCTGCTAAAAAATTATAGGGAAAAAACCTTTAAAATGTATTTCAGTAAAGTACAGAATGAACTTTAACAGTTAAAATTTTCCATTTTTAAGGAATGTTACCTAGCCTGTTACTCATCAGCGTTAAAGGGTTTTATTATACTTAAAAATTATTATAATTGGTCTTTTATGACATTAAATAAAACTTCCTAAATTTATTCACTGCATTTTAAAAATTCCATGAAAAAATTTTTAAAATATCTTTCAGTGAAATACAGGATGAATTTGAACAGGTACAATTTTCCATTTGATTTTATGGACAGCTACCTAGGTAGAGTATAATAATATCAAAGCATGATATAAGGACAATAATTTGGAAATAAATGTTAGTTTCGAACAAGTATTCGATTTAAAAAGGTTGATAAATATTTGGAAGTTTTATTTCAAAGCCCTTTAAAAGTACATTATTTTCGGCTAAATTAAAATATGGAGACTTTCAGCTATAAAGAATTGGCCGAAGAATATTTTAAAAATAAAGATGGTGTTCTAAGCCATATTCAAACAAAACTGAATATAAATAGTCTCTACATTGAAACACAACTGGAAATAAAAAACAAAGTATCTAATTTCGTCAAAACATTGAATAGATACTACAAGGAAGTTGACTTTAGTAAAAGTAAATTTTACAAGCGCTTTGCGAATTGGTTAGAAGGTGAACTCCGTATCCAGATCATTTCAGAAACAACAAATGATGGGAGTTGTGGAAGACCACAAAAACCGTTAGATAACTGTTGCGATAGATCTAAGAGACGAAAACTGAAGAATTTTAATGAAGAAATCGGGTGTGAAAACATTAAAGATAGTTTTCTGCATAAACTTCGATCTGAAAAACAATTAGCGAAAGTGGATATCATTCAGAAAGTCCTTTCTGCTAGTCCGGTGAGAACAAAACGGGTTCTAAAAAGCATTCCAACACCAAACGAGGAAAAACAGTTTACAAACGAGGAAGCACTTGCATTATTTCTGGATTTAAAGCTAACAAAACACCAGTATACTCAACTCAGATTGCGTGCGATCGAAAAAGGCTTAAATTTATACCCGTCATATCATCACATAATTGCAGCTAAAAAGGAGTGCTATCCTCCAAAGGAATCTATGAAAATCACACCAATTTCTGCACAGGTAAAACTGCAAGCTCTACTTGATCATACAGCTGAAAGGTTGCTGCAATCACTTAAAGGAAGTGATTTAAAAAAACATGGAAACTGCAATTTAACTCTCTTTTGTAAATTGGGATGCGATGGATCTTCAGGACAAAAACAATATAAACAATTTTTATGTGAAGATATTTCTGACACAGATATGTTCATGGTGTCATTTGTGCCATTGCGATTAATAAAAAACTTAGAAGACTCGGAACCTTCGTCCAGCACAATGCAAACAAATTTTATTTGGAAAAATCATACTCCATCGTCCACGAAGTGCTGCAGACCAATAAAATTTGAATTAAAAAAGGAAACTCATGATACCATTAAGAATGAAATAAGTGACATCAAAACTCAAATTTCAACACTAAAGCCATTAGAGTTAGAGATAGATGAACATACTATTAAAATCAATTAATACTTTCAATGATAGACGGAAAAACTGTCCAGGCTTTGACTGATACAAAAGCTTCATCCAGCTGTATTATATGTAAAGCAACATCAAGTCAGTTAAACCAAGAACCTACAAAGTCACTAGATAGTATTGATGCATTTGAATTTGGATTATCACCGCTACATACGAGAATAAGATTTATGGAACACATACTGAAAATTAGCTATGATTTGGACTTCGGATCTTCAGGATCAGTAAGAAATAATGACACCAACAAAGAGAAAAGAAAATTGAAAAAGAAACAAGTTCATGATGCATTTCTCAAACACGGGTTAATTATAGATCAACCAAAACAAGGATCAGGCAATACAAACGATGGCAATACCGCAAGAAGATTCTTTTTGGATCCCGAAACTACATCTGAAATAACAGGTGTTGATATAGATCTTATTTCAAGATTTAAAACAATTACTGAAGTACTTGCGTGCAATGAACAAATTAATGCTAAAAAATTTGGTGATTATGCCAAGGAAACTGTTGCTATATATACATTCAAATACAACTATAGAAATATGTCAGCAACAGTGCACAAAGTTCTTTATCATGGAGAAGATGTCATTAAGCACCATTTATTACCAATTGGAGATTTATCAGAGGAAGCCCAGGAAAAAAGAAATAAGGATTACAGATTTTACAGAGAACATAATACCAGAAAAACGTCACGAAGTTCTACAAATGTAGACTTATTTCACATATTATTAGCAACATCAGATCCATTCATCTCTAGCATTCGAAGTCAATGGAAAGTAAATCCTTCGGACCTAAGTGCCGAAGTTAAAGCACTGCTACAGGACAGCAGTAATACAGAGCAGAATATAAAATATTTACAAGAAATATTCCAGCCAAATAAACAATAATTATAATTTGCATTTAACATTTGAGTGCAATAAAGTATACAAATATCAATATTAAATATTATTTTATTTATCTACAATCTATTTATGACTACAAATAAATATATATTTAAAGAAAAATTATGTTACATTCTTTTATTTAAAAAAAAAACTAGGTAATATGTAAGTATTATTAAGCAAAAATTAAAATTAGGGCCACCCTAATAAAAATACTGTAAATACCTCAACGAGAAAAGGGGCACCCTAAGGATAACAAAATATTAAATTGCTATCCAAGGACGACTTGTGGCCCAAATTTGAGCCAAATCGGTTAAGAGGAAGTGGGTCAAAAATGAGTTGGCAGATTTGAAACAAAATAAAAATGAAAAAAATCGAAAATTGAATTTCAAGCTTAAATTTCTTAAGAACCACTGTACCGATCTTAATAAAACCTACAATCGAAAAAGCTACAGATGTTATCTATTGATTAAAAAAAGAACTACTAAAAAATCTTTAATAGTTAAAAAGTTACAGAGTTTTGGCCAATGAAAAACGATTCTGAACCACTGTGCGACGATTATAATGAATATACGGACGATAATTTTAATTAATCTTTTAATTTTATCAAATTGTTTTTATTTTTTAATTGCCACAATATTATTTGCTTTTTTAATTTATATGTTTTTTTTTATGCAAATGTAATTTGGCAGTGTTAGAATTATTATAAATATTTTAACTTTAACAAATTCTTTCCTGTCACGGTCGCCATTAATATGATTGAACATAAAAGAACTAGGAGTTATTGTTTTATTAATGTCTTTATTTCTCAAATGACTTTACTCGACTAAAAAATACTAAATATATTATATTTTTTAATGTTGAAATTATGGAAAGAACAAAATAAATCCGTTAGAATATAACAACAAAGAGCATTAACAACTTGTTAATTTCAAAAGGAATGAGCGATAAAGGAACGATAAATACAATAATGTATGCTAAGACATATATACATATGTATGTAAAATAAAGGTGGGAAATTAACCAAAAGCAAATATTTACAAAATACATAAAATAAAGATTTGACGGAACACTCAATAAACGAGTTTCGTACAGCTAGATTAGCAAAATCTTTCTCTATTTCTAATGTTGGTTATTAAAGTAATTTTTTAAAAAACCCTATGTTTAACTTTAAGCATTTATAACTTTTTATACAGTAAAGCTTTTAATACACTTCTTGCTTGTAGAATATTTTGTTCTTTGTTTTAGAAAACTTTAAATCAAGAAAATAGGGTTATATATAGATCAGATACTAGTAAAAAATCAGTGCAGTATGGGAAAAAGTTGAAAATTTTAATCTTTAAAACCAAAAGAGATAGGATATGCAAGTGGAAATGGTTTTTGTTGATATTGACCTATGTATTGTAGATATTGACCAATATATTGTAGATATTGACCAATATATTGTAGATATTGACCTATGTATTTGTGATTTTTTAAATCGGTTGGGAGATGACTATTATATATCGTTTTAAGTGATTTATGAACCTAAGGTGACATATTTTGGGAGCCGATTATACAGCCCCAGTAAAATTTAGGTTTTCCAGGTTTAAAATGTAAGCTTCCCAAATTCTGCTATTTACATATACAATTATTTGCAAAGTTTAAAAGTTGCGGACTTATTTAAATTCTATTTCCACCAACCTACTGCACTATGTTTTGCTATCTGCAATTTGTATGTATTTATGGCAGTGAATGGTTTTGATAGTAAATTTACTGGCAATTCTAATAAAAATGTTGAATATTTTCATTAAAATGTTAATTGTAAAAACCTTTAAAACCATTTTATGTGTAATTTTATATACATAGTGCTGATTAAGTCCGTAGCGGGACAGAAAATGCAATTTCACACTGCTAAGTGTCACATAGTTTTTATATATGATCAAAATAGGTACATCACAATCTGAGATATTGCCAAAACTTAAATTCGTTGTCCCGAAAATTACCGAATTAAATTATTTTTTTAAACTGTGTATTTAAAAAAAAACTTTTTTGAACTGCATATCAAATTTTAGGAAATCATTTAATGCAACACACTATTAAATTTCATCAAAATCGGTAGATCAATCACTGAGATATCGCCAAAGCAAAAGATACGATGTACGCAAATTGACAAATTTTGGGATTTTTATACCCTTCACCAATAGGTGAAAGGGTATTATAAGTTTGTGATTCCGTTTGTATTTTTTTTATTAGTGATCGTAGACCCCATAAAAATTATACCGATCGACTCAGAATCGGGAGGAGAATCGATTAAGCGATGTCCGTCTGTCTGTCTGTCCGTCTGTCTGTCTGTCTGTTGAAATCAAGTTTCTGAAGCCCCTGGGGGATGTTCTTACATAAATTATATATCAGATTTTAGGAAATTCTCCCGCAATGAACGCTATTAAATTTCATTAAAATCGGTTTATAAACACCGAAAATATCGAAAAAATACCAAAAAATAGACGAAAATTTTAAAATTTTTGATTGAAACACACTTTTAAATAACAAGAGAAAAAAGATACTCCTGGTGTACATGTGATAATATTTTATATATCAGATTGTAGGAAATAGTTTCCCAAAGCACTCTGTAAAATTTTATCAAAATCGGTTCATAAACAACTGAGATATCGCCAAAACACTGAATTTGATGTATCGCAAATTGCCCAAAGTTCGCATTAGAGAAAGTTTGTTGAAAAAATTAAATGCAGAAATAGGAAAAACCATCCTCCTTTAGCACGGACCTACATAAATTTTATATCAGATTTTAGGAAATTCCCCCGCCAAGCACGTTATTAAATTTTATCAAAAGCGGTCCATAAACAATTGAGATATCGCAATAACACTTCATTTGATGTACAGCAAATTGCCCAAAGTACGTGTCTAAGAAATTTTGTTTACATTTCGTAAGTATTGTTTCAGCGATATCTCAGGTGTTTATGGACCGATTGTGATGAAATTTGACATCGTTCTTTGTGTGAGGATTTTCTAAAATCTATACTCCACAAATCTGATTACGAATACCATTCAAACTGTACCGATCAACTTTGAATCGGCAGGAAAATCGATTTCGCGACCTCCGTCCGTCCGTCCGTCTGTTTGTCTGTCTGTCCGTCCGTCTGTTTGTTTGTCCGTCCGTCCGTCTGTTTTTTTTCCGTCCGTCTACCTGTCTGTAATTTTTTCTGTTGTAGTCAAGTTTTTGGAGTTCCTGTTTTGTCGATATCTCAGGTGTTTATTTTGATGAATTTTAATAGCGTCCTTCGCAGGAGATTACCTAAATCCTGATGCATTCGGTAATTTGTGGTAGATATAATTTAGCGTTTAAGCGATGGTGTTTTGATCGACAATGATAAAATTCAGGGTGGCCCAATATCCTAAAATTTTGTGTAAAATCCAGGAGCTCCACAAATCTGATTTTAGCAGACAGACACTCTGCATTGATCTTAATTTTGTGTCTGACTTTTGAACATTATGATAACATTTGAGAATGTATTATATATCAAATTATAGGTAGTCTTCCTAGGAAGTACAAAAATGCAGCAAATCACATGATATCCGTTCAAAACCTACATATGTATGTAAGTATCTCACATATCAACGAAAATTAAAATTTTTTAATTGCAATTGGGAGAAATCCGTTCACGTTTGACAATTGATCCCTTATAACTTCGCCTAAGATACGATGATGACATTTAGTATAAAGACGTTGTACAATATTGATATTCAGGGCGATAGCGCCTAAAATAAACTTTCTAGAGGGACAATATTTGACAAAAGTATTTCTGATCTCTTGAAAAGTTCGATATTGAAAATGGGCGAGCTCTATTCACATTTAGTGAAATCTCCCATATAACCCCGACCGGGAATCGATTTAATGCTGATAAATTAAATCACATTAAAATTGCACAAGGAACTAGACCAAAACTTTCCAAACATCCATCGGACAGATCGAAAGAACAATACATCCCAAATATTATTGATGAAGTGTTCATTTTAATTAATTAACTAACTTCAGATAAATAAGTAAATCTTTAATAACTTTTCCGACAAAGCTGATATCCATCCATTCAAAAGCTATATATTTCACGTATGTATCTAAAACTAAGAGTGTATACCCTATAATTTTATGGCTTATCATTGTTAAAGCTTTGACCTAAATCAGTCCGCTAACTTCAGAGTTTTACATAACTAATCAAGAACTTTTACTAGTTGGATAATTCGTACGAATTTAAGTGCACAACCCTCACTGGGCACTGTGTTTTTGGGTTGCATGCCAGAATACTTAAACTTCATCAAATCGATGTGCTATTGCAAATGTAAGGGCATTTGAAGCATCTTTTCTGCATGGTTTATCTGGTCTATCGAACTTTATTAAATGTTCGTAAAATATGTGTCTATTTTATTTCGAAGCTACTGGCTGGCTTAAATATGCATTCTCTACTTGTAGTCTAGTAATCATTATCTTTCACAAAGGGACCACTTAAAAACCCAAGTGAAGTTTCCTTAGACATCAGCCACCTGCCCAACCTAACCTTTGGGTGCATAACTATTCTAGATGATGACGCCACCGAAAAGCTTTTCTTTTTCCGACTCTTAATTTTAAAGACTCTTTGCATATAATACTAGTATAACCAAATTTTGCTTGGAATTACATTAAGTACTTTAGCAACACCATTGGTGAAGGGTATCCAAGATTCGGCAAAGCCGAATATACCACTCTTACTTGTTTCTGTTGTAGTCAAGTTTTTGGAGCTCCTGTTTTGTCGATATCTAGATGTTTATTTTGATGCAATTTAATAGCGTACTTCGCTGGGGATTACCTAAACTCTGATGCATTCGGTAATTTGTGGTAGATATAATTTAGTGTTTAAGCGATATTTCAGGTGTTTTGATCGACAAATTTCATCTTACGATATCCTAAAATTTTGTGTAAAATGCATATATTTATACCTTCCAGGAGCTCCACAAATCTGATTTTAGCAGACAGACACACTGCATTTATCTTAATTTTGTGTCTGACTTTTGAACATTTGAGAATGTATTATATATCAAATTACAGGTAATCTTCCTAGGAAGTACACAAATGTAACTGAGTACATGATATCCTTTCAAAACCTACATATGTATGTATGTATCTCACATATCAACGAAAATTTAAATTTTTTAATTGCAATTGGGAGAAATCCGTTCACGTTTGACAATTGCTTCCGTATAACTTCGCCTGAGGCAATCTCTTAGTAGCTAATAAATGACAAATTATAATAGATACGATGATGACATTTAGTATAAAGACGTTGTACAATATCGTTATTCAGGGCGATAGCGCCTAAAATAAACTTTCTAGACTCACAACATTTGACAAAAGTATTTCTGATCTCTTGAAAAGTTCGGTATTGAAAATGGTCGAGCTCGGTTTACATTTAGTGAAATCTCCCATATAACCCCTACCGGGAATCACTTTAATACTGATAAATTAAATCACAATATAATTGCACAATGAACTAGAGCAAAACTTTCCACACATCCATCGGACAGATCGAAAGAACAATACATTATTATTGATGAAGTATTCATCTTAATTCCATTAATTTCATGTATCTAAAACTAAGAGTTTATACCCTATAATTCTAAGGCTTGTTTACATTGACAATCATTGTTAAAGCTTTGACCTAAATCAGTCCGCTAACTTCAAAGTTTTACATAACTAATCAAGAACTTTTACTAGTTGGATAATTCGTACGAATTAAAGTACACAACCCTCACTAGACACTGTTTTTTGGTTGCATGCCAGAATACTTACGGTCTTATGCTAAAAAATTTAACAACGATTGGTAAACTAAAGTTAAGCAAAATTTCTTAAAGTATTATCCTAAAACGATTATTAGCTTAACAAACCGATGTTAATCTTTTGTTAACATCAAATAATTTTAAGTAGGCGTCTACATAATTTAAAGCTACGTTAAATATTTTACTGTTTTGACAAATAATATTTTGTAAAAACTTTTAAAAAAAATATTTAAGTTTCCAGACTTATCTAATAAAAAATAATATTTATGCTAAATTTAGTTATCATATTTTTTCTAATTTGCTATTTTTTATTATATAAAAGGTTTCGGGGTGGGGAATTTATGAAATATAATTTCCATGATATTTCATACTCTATTTTACATATTTCATACTAAATCCAAACTTTTCAAAGAAATTGATAATACAAATTCTAATTTTGAACAAAAAATTCGTGTTTTCAACAAAAAGCAGACATCGGTCAATGAAATTTACAAAAAACATTATAGTGATGTATATATATTCAACATGAGTTAAAAGTACTCGATTTTTAAATAATCGGTTTAAACCCTTAGTAAAAATTTGTCTATTTATTATTTTACTGTATTATAAATGCGTTTAGTTTATGCTTTTATATAACATAAACATAATTTTACAGTAAGAAAAGAAGAAAAATGTTATTTTATATTAAAAACATACAAAACATTATTTAGAAATTCGACTACCCGGAGGAAACAATGAATAATTAATTCGTTGTTTTGTATATTTAACTATAAAGAGACAAGAGAGAATGACGATGTTGCCAGCATTAACATGTAAAATTGACTTATTCATTAGTTAAAGAACTGTTTTTGGATACTATTTTTTAACAATCGTTTGTTAGCCTTAAAGTATTTGGTAACTAACGTGTTCTTTAAGCAATATTTATGATTTTTTTTAGCATAAGACCGTTAATCTTCATTCAATCGATGTGCTCTTGCAAATCTAAGGTCATCTACATTTTGAAGCATCTTTTATTAAGTTTTCGTAAAATAGACACATATATCGAAGCTACTGGCTGGCTTAAATATCCATAACTATTCTTGATGATGACGCCACCGAAAAGCTTTTCGTTTTCCGACATAGCTAAATATTGCTAGGAATTACATTTAGTATGAACAAAAGAAAATTAATATACATATCAAGCATTTGCGTGGGGCTCAACTAAGTCAGTAATCAGAAACTATATAATTAACAATATATTCTTACGATTTTGTACTTTACTTTTGGAACACCATTGGTGAAGGGTATCCAAGATTCGGCAAAGCCGAATATACCACTCTTACTTGTTTTTTTTTTAATAAAGAATATTAAAAAAATATATATATATCAGATTTAGAAAATACTCCAAAGCAGCATGCTATTAAATTTCATCAATATCGGTCTATAAACACCAGGGATATCGACAAAATTCAAAATCCGATGCGAATTTAAAAATTTTGTTAAAAATTGTATTTTCTAAAAAAAAAAAGAAATTACAATTTCGTCAAAAAACTGTATTTTTAAAAAGTTTTTAAAGTTTTTAAAACTGTATATCAAATTTTAAGAAATCATTCAATGCTGCACATTATTGAATTTCTTTAAAATCGGTAGATCAATAACCGAGATATCGCCAAAGCAAAAGGTTTCGATGTACACAAATTGACAAATTAAAAAAAAAAATTAAAAAAACAGTAATTTAAAACAAGTAAGAGTGTTATATTCGGCTTTGCCGAATCTTGGATACCCTTCACCAATGGTGTTCCAAAAGTAAAGTACAAAATAGTAAGAATTTATTAATAATTATATAGTTTCTGATTGATGACTTAGTTGAGCCCAACACAAATGCTTGATATGTATATTAATTATCTTTTGTTCATACAAAATGTAATTCCTAGCAATATTTTGTTGTACTAGTATTATATGCAAAGAGTCTTTAAAATTAAGAGTCGGAAAACGAAAAGCTTTTCGGTATCGTCATCATCTAGAATAGTTATGGATTCAAAGGTTAGGTTGGGCAGCTGGCTGATGTCGAAGGCAGCGTCACTTGGGTTCTAAAGTAGAGAATACTTATTTAAGCCAGCAAGTAGCTTCGATATATGTGTCTATTTTATGAGCATTAAATAAAGTTCGATAAACCAGACAAACCATGCAGAAAAGATGAATCCAAATGTAGATGCCCCTAGATTTGCAAGAGCACATCGATTGATGAAGATTAAGTATTCTGGCATGCAACCCAAAAACGAAGTGCTAGTAAAAAGTTCTTGATTATATGTATATGCAAAACTCTGAAGTTAGCGGACCGATTTAGATCAAAGCTTTAACAATGATTGTTTTGTCAATGTCTCTGATCGACTTCTAATAGCGAAATTTTATGGCCAAATTATGTCAATCGAAAGTTTGCAAAATATTATTTTTGAAATTTTTTGAAAATTTTGTTAAACAAATATTACAAATTTGAATTTCTCTCATCGGTGTGTTAAAATAGATAAAAAACACAATAAAACTCAAAAAAATGAGGTCGATATCTCAAACCCTTTTCCCGTACCTTGTGTTCGAATTCGACGAATTTCGCAAAAAAGTAATTTTTTGCTCATAATTTAAGTAAATGCTTCAAAAATCTTACATATGTTCACTTTTAATAATTTTTATATGGAATAAAATTATCCATATATATATATATATATATATATATATATATATATATATAATTCCCCGACAACATTCCAATTTTCATATCCATACTATGGAAAATATAAACAGGTTCTTTGTTTTTAAAATTGGTTAAACTTAACCCCTTTTTTCCGGAGTCAAAAATAAAAAATTTGATTTTTTGTATTTTTTTAATTTTTTAAATACGTAATATTATTAATTTATTACTGAATTTTAATAAATATACTTCAAAGTCATTATTTTACACTAAGACAAAGTTTTTTTTATTTAAAAAAAAAAAATATTTTAACCCTTTTTAGATATGGGGTCAAAAATGACCCAATTTTTTTTGTCACTTTTTTCAGCAAATTTTGATTAAAAACCATTAATGTTATTATTTGACACCAAGATTTATATTTTTTATTATAAAAAATATTTTAACACTTTAAAGACGTGGGAGCAAAAATAAAAAAATTTTGGGGACAATATGGTCCTCATAAATTTTTAGGTTAATATTTTTTAATAAATAAAATCTTAGTGTAAAATATTTACTTAATGAATTTTTATCAAAAGTTACTGAAAAAAGTGACAAAACTGAAAAAAGTGACAAAACAATTTGTAGATAATTTTTGCCAACATGTCTTTTAAGGGTTAAAATATTTTTTATAATAAAAAAAATAATCTCGGCAAATTGTTTTGTCACTTTTGCTGGAAAAGGTGGCAAAACAATTTGTAGATAATTTTTGCTCTTATGTCTTTTAAGGGTTAAAATATTTTTTATAATAAAAATAATTAATCTTGGCAAAAATTATCTACAAATTGTTTTCTCACTTTTTCCAGCAACTTTTGATAAAAAAGCAATAAGTAAATATTTTATACTAAGATTAACTTTATTTATTAAAAAATATTAATCCTAAAAATTTGTGGGGACCATATTGTCACCATAAATTTTTAATTTTTGCTCCCATGTCTTTGAAGGGTTAAAATATTTTTTATAACAAAAAAATTAATCTTGGTGTCAAATAATATCATTAATGGTTTTTAATAAAAATGTAATCAAAATAATAACATTAATGGATTTTAATCAAAATTTGCTGAAAAAAGTGCCAGAAAAAAAATTGGGTCATTTTTGACCCCATGTCTAAAAAGGGTTAAAATATTTTTTTAATAAAAAAGACTTTGTCTTAGTGTAAAATAATTACCTTTAAGTAATATATTAAAATTCAGTAATAAAGTAATAATATTATGTATTTAAAAAATAAAAAAAAATACAAAAGATCAAATTTTTCATCTTTGACTCCGGAAAAAGTTTACCCATTTTTAAAAACAAAGAATCTGTTTATATTTTCCATAGTATGGATAATTTTATTCCATATAAACATTATTAAAATTAAACATAAATAAGATTTATGAAGCATTTACTCAAATTATGAGCAAAAAATTACTTTTTTGCGAAATTCGTCAAATTCAAATACAAGGTATGGGAAAATGGTTTAAGATATCGTCCTCAATTTTTAGTTTTATTATCTTTTTTATCTATTTCAACACACTGATGAGAGAAATTCAAATATGTAATTTTTGTTAAACAAAATTTTCAAAAAATTAAAAAATGCGTTTTGAAATCCACCTGAGAAAAATTACCCATTTTCGATTATGAAAAAAACTAAGTAAATTTTGTTATATTTTAACAAAATTAAACTATGAAGTACCTCCAAGTCTTAAAATGATAAATCATATCTTTCTTTTCGAGCTTTTGTCCAAAGTATTTTTTTCTAGCGGTGTATCCTTAGGCGTATTGTCACGGACACGACTTTTTGGGGAAAAATCGTAATAACTTCAAAACTGTTTTATGGATTTCAAATATTGATGACTTCAATTAAAGCTGCATTAGTCCACTTTTAGATTCCATTATCTTTTCTCTTTAAAATAAATTGTAAATGGACGAAATGTAGCAAAAACTGCAAATACTCTCAGTTTTGCCCATACAAAAACTTTGGGGCCGTTGCGCGGGCTTGTATCCTAAAAATAAATCAATAATATTTTGCACACTTCCGATTGACATAATTTGGCCACATAATTTCACTATTAGAAGTCGATCAGAGACAAAAGTCAAAAAACGACCCACCCTAGTGTGCAAGCCTTAGAATTATAGGGTATACACCCTTAGTTTTAGATACATACGTGAAATATATAGCTTTTGAATGGGTGGATATTAGTTTTGTCGGAAAAGTTATTAAGATGAATACTTCATCTATAAAATTTGGGATGTATTGTTTTTCCGATCTGTCTGATGGACGTGTGGAAAGTTTAGCTCTAGTTCTTTGTGCAATAATAACACAGCACAACAAAATAAAAAAAATTTCATGTGCTCTTAAAACCACTATACAATTTTGATGTATCATGATTACCTTTGTACAAAAATGGTAAAATTTTTAAATTCTATGGCAAGATTTTTTTTTAATTTTTTTTTTTAAATTGCAATTTTTTTAGACGTTTCTTCAAATAATTAACGATAACTCAAAAACTACTAGTCCGATATTATTAAAATAAAATCAGAAAAAAAGATTTACATAGCCTTTAATTCGTCTATATATCGCGTTTCAATCGGATCAATAGTATCGGATTTATAATAAAAAACTTTAGAAAAAAATATATTTTTTACGTAAAAATGGCAAAAATTTTCGTTTTAAAAAAATGATGAAAAATCGAAAACGGCAAACCAGATTTATTATTTTATCGCATAGCGACATATAATAGCAACAAAATGAGATATCGACCATAAAAATCGATTGGTTTTTTTCGAATTTATTCACAATTTAGTGTATTCGCTCATTTTCACAAAATTTAAGTTTTTGCTTGATATACGCATTATAGTGGGTTTTCAAATGTATGAAAAAAATAAATTTTCCAATTTCAAGGGGTACATGTCTTAAAAATCGGTTAAACAGTTTTCGAGTTATTACAATTTTCACTGGCCATTACATGTCCTTGGGGACTTGCCGAAGACAATTTATATAGAAATGATTCATCAAAACGCAGCTTGAAGTGTGTCCTTTTGCACAATGGAAATAAATTTCACTCCTTGCCAATCGCACATTCAACCAAGGTAAAAGAAGAATACTCTTTAATTGCATTGGACACGAGGAAGATAAAGTATAATGAACATAACTGGGTAATTTGTGTTGATATTAAGATGGTAAATTTCCTATTAGGTCAACAAAGTGGCTATACCAAATACCCTTGTTTTTTATGTTTATGGGACAGCAGAGCTAAGTCAGAACACTGGTAGAGAAAACAATGGCCTTATAGGGAACACTGGACCAGGTATGCCGAATGTTATAAATGTACCTCTGGTGCCCCGAGATCGCATCATATTACCCTTTCTTCACATTAAACTTGGTCTGATGAAACAATTTGTTAAAGCACTTAACAAAGATGGTGAATGTTTCCAGTATATTTCAAGGAAGTTTCCCAGTTTGAGTATGGAAAAGCCGAGAGCAGGAATATTTGACGGCCCACAAATTCGCAAATTGGTCAAAGATACCGATTTTCTCAGTTCAATGTCAGAAATTGAGAAAAATGCATGGGATTCGTTTTTATGGGTTATTCAACATTTCTTAGGAAATAACAAGGATGATGATTATGTTGCGCACGTTGAAGAGATGTTAACTCACTTCCAGAATCTTGGATGCAACATGAGCATCAAGTTACATTACCTTCACAGTCACTTAGATCGTTTTCCTGAAAATCTAGTAGACTTAAGTGAGGAAAAGGTAGAACGATTTCACAAAGATATTCGGACAATGGAGCAAAGATACCAGGATCGCTGGGTTGCACACATGATGGCAGATTTGTGCTGGAGTATTCAGAGCAACACTTCGTTATTCAATAATAGAAAATGTCATAAAAGAAAATTCCAAATTTTGTTGTTTATAATATTTATTTATTTATTTCCTTATTTTATAAGTTGTAATAAATTTAAATAATAAAATATAAAATAAAAGAAAATACATGAATAAAACAATGAAATGAAATAGATCGAAAACTTTTCCATCAATTTGACTTAGTCACTCAAGGACATGTAATGGCCAGTGCAAATTGTAGTAACTCGAAAACTGTTTAACAGATTTTAAAGATATGTAGCTTATTGGAAATCTCATTGTGTTTGCCCTAAGGACCAGGATCCACTTTTTTGCAAAAGGGGGAATAAATAGCGTTAGTTTTGCAAAAACTTAAAAATTATAAAATTTTTCCGATATAAACTTGATTTGTCAGTTTTAGGACCTGGGCGACACGTGTTAGCGTTGTCCAATTTGGCTAAAATTTTGTGGGTGAAAGTTCCTCACCAAATCTCACAACCGGCACTCCTTGAAATTCTAAAATCTATTTTTTTACACATTTGAAAAACCCTGTATACGTATATCAAGCAAAAAACTAAAATTTTGTGAAAATGAGCGAATTCACTAACTTGTGAATAAATTCGAAAAAAATCAATCGATTTTTATGGTCGATATCTCATTTTGTTGCTTTTATATGTCGCTATGCGATAAAATAATAAATCTGGAAGTTTTTTGCCGTTTTCGATTTTTCATGATTTTTTTAAAACAAAATTTTTTGCCATTTTTATGTAAAAAATATATTTTTTTCTTAAGTTTTTTATTATAACTCCGATACTATAGATCCGATTGAAACGCGATATAAATCTTAATTTTTCTGATTTTATTTTAATAATATCGGACTAGTAGTTTTTGAGTTATCACTAATTATTTGAAGAAACGTCTAAAAAATATTGCAATTTAAAAAATTTTTTTTTAAATCTTGCCGTAGAATTTAAAAATTTTACCATTTTTGTACAAAGGTAGACATAATACATCAAACGTATATAGTGGCTACTCGAGCACATTTTTGCTGTTGCCCTGTGTAATGTGAGTTAATTTATCAGCATTAAAGTGATTCTCGATCGGGGTTATATGGGAGATTTCACTAAATATGAACCGAGTTCGCCCATTTTCAATACCGAACTTTTCAGGAATGTTGTCCCTCTTGAGAGTTTGTTTTAGGCGCTATCGCGCTGAATAACGATATTGTACAACGTCTTTATGCTTAATGTCATCATCGTATCTATTATAATTTGACATTTATTAGCTACTAAAAGATTGCATTAGGCGAAGTTATACGGGAGCAATTGTCAAACGTGAACGGGTTTATTATAATTACAATTAAAAAATTTAAATTTTCGTTGATATGTGAGATAAATACATACATATGTGGGTTTTGAACGCAAGATATGTACTTAGCTGCATTTTACGTACTTCGTTGGAAGTTCGTACATTATTAAATATTATCATAATATTCAAAAGGCAGGCACAAAATTAAGAAAAATGCAGTATGCCTCTCTGCTAAAATCAGATTTGTGGAGCTCCTGATATCGTCCCACCCTGAATTTCATCATTGTCGATCAAAACACCTGAAATATCGCGTAAACACTAAATTAAATTATATCTACCACAAATTATAATTAGTAATCTCCTGCGAAGAACGCTATTAAATTTCATCAAAATAAACATCTGAGATATCGACAAAACAGGAGATCCAAAAACTTGACTACAACAGACAGGTGGACAGACAGACATACAAACAGACGTCGCAAAATCGATTCTCCTGCCGATTCTGAGTCGATCGGTAAAATTTGAATGACATTCATAATCAGATTTGTGTAGTTTATATATCAGATTTTATGAAATCCTCCCACAAAGAATGCTATCAAATTTCATCACAATCGGTCCATAAACAATCGGTCGCTAAAACAATACTTACAAAATGTAAAGAAAATGTCTAAAGGTACGGTCAGACTTATTAAACATTTAAATCAAATATTTTGAGTAAAATATTGTCAAAACAATATGATAAAAAATTTGTGGTCACACTTGCACATTTATTTGACGATTTATATTTGATAAAATACAGAAAAAATACGTTCAAAGTATAAACAAAAAAACAGGTTTTATTAATGGTCACACTGAAGATTAAATATTTTCCCAAAAATTATTTGATCAAATTTTTTCAAAACAAAATTGTGTATCTAGCAATATGTTTCTCATATTTGATGTTGTTGTTTCTCAAATTTGATGTTGTTGTTTCTCATATTTGATGTTGTAGTTTCTGTTTGAATAGTAAACAATACACATGCTCAGCTGTTATTTGCCCCTGTTTGATATAACAAAAATTTTGTAAGATTAAATAATTATTTGATCAAAATTTAATAAAATATTTGCTCTTGCGTGGTCACATTAGGAAAATTTTTATTTGCTGGCAAATGATTTTGTTTTCTTCAAATCAACATGTTTCTTGTTTGAACCTCAAAAATATTTTGTGGTCAGACTACGAGGATCAAATATTTTATAATTTCGATTAAATGTTTAATCAATGTGACCGTACCTTAAGACACGTATTTTCGGCAATTTGCTGTACATCAAAATAGTGTTTTGGCGATATCTCAGTTATTTATGTACCGCTCTTGATAAAATTTAATAACGTGCGGGGGAATTTCCTAAAATCTGATATAAAATGTATGTATGTCCGTGCTCCAGGAGGATGGTTATTTTCTATTTCTGCATTTAATTTTTTTCAACAAACATTCTCTAATGCGTACTTTGGGCAATTTGCGATACATCAAATTTATTTTTTTGGCGATATCTCAGTTGTTTATGGACCAATTTTGAATATGCTTTGGGGAACCATTTCCCACAATCTGATAAATAATATATTATCACATGTACACCAGGAGTATCTTTTTTCTCTTGTTATTTAAAAGTGTGTTTCAATCAAAAATTAAAATTTTCGTCTAATTTTTGATATTTTTTCGATATTTTCAGTGTTTATAAACCGATTTTAATAGCGTTCATTGCGGGAGAATTTCTGATATATAATTTATGTAGGTCCACCCTCCAGGCAGACAGACGGACATCGCTTAATCGATTCTTCTCCCGATTCTGAGTCGATCGGTATAATTTTTATGGGGTCCACGATCACTAATAAATTACAAACGGAATCACAAACTTATAATACCCTTTCACCTATAATCTTATAATCTATTTAACCTTAAATTCGTCATCGAAGTTTAGTATTTCAGCGATATCTCGTGTGTTTATGGACCGATTTTAAAGAAATTCAATAGCGTGCTGCGTAGGGAAATAAATCTGGTGTATAACTCGTCTGGGTACACCCACCAGGAGCTCCACAAACTTGATTTCAACAGACGGACATGGCTAAATAGACTCTACTGGCGATTCTGAGTCGACCGGTATAATTTTTATGGGGTCTTAGACGAATAATACCCTTTCACCTATTGGTGAAGTGTATAATTTTTTTTTTTTTAATTCTCATCGAATTTTGAATTTTGGCGATATCTCTGGTTAAATTTTATCAAAATCGGTCTATAATTTTGATAAAATTTAACATCATGTTGCCTTGGAGTATTTTCTAAAATCTGATACATAATTCAAAAAATTTTTTAAAAAAATAATGTTTTTACTTTTTTTTAATTTGTCAATTTGTGTACATCGATATTCTTTGCTTTGCGATATCTCGGTTATTGATCTACCGATTTTGATGAAATTCAATATTGTGCTGCGTTAAATGATTTCCTAAAATTTGATATACAGTTCAAAAAACTTAAAAAAACACCGTTTTTTTGACGAAATTTAAAGTTTTTTTTTGGAAAAATACGGTTTAAAAAACAATGTTCATTTCCATCGAATTTTGAATTTTGGCGAATTCTCTGGTGTTTATAGACCGATTTTGATAAAATTTAATAGCATGATGCGTTGGAGTATTTTCTAAAATCTGATAAATAATTTGAATTTTTTTATTTAAAAATATTATTTTATAAAAAATGTTTTCTAAAATTTGCCAATTTGCGTACATCGATATCTTTTGCTTTGACGATATCTCAGTTATTAATTTACCGATTTTGATGAAATTCAGTAGTGTGTTGCGTTGAATGATATCATTAAATTTGATATACAGATCAAAATTTTTTTTTTTTGTTAAACACAGTTTTTTGACGAAATTTTAATTTTTTTTATACCCTTGAAAGGGTATTATTATAAGTTTGTGATTCCGTTTGTAATTTTTTTATTAGTGATCGTAGACCCCATAAAAATTATACCGATCGACTCAGAATCGGGAGGAGAATCGATTAAGCGATGTCCGTCTGTCTGTCTGTCCGTCCGTCTGTCTGTCTGTTGAAATTAAGTTTCTGAAGCCCCTGGAGGATGGACCTACATAAATTATATATCAGATTTTAGGAAATTCTCCCGCAATGAACGCTATTAAATTTCATTAAAATCGGTTTATAAACACCGAAAATATTGAAAAAATACCAAAAATTAGACGAAAATTTTAAAATTTTTGATTGAAACACACTTTTGAATAACAAGAGAAAAAATATACTCCTGGTGCACATGTGATAATATATTATACATCAGATTGTTTGAAATAGTTCCCCAAAGCACTCTGTAATTTTATCAAAATCGGTCCATAAACCACTGAGATATCGCCAAAACACTAAATTTGATGTATTGCAAATTTCCCAAAGTACGCATTAGAGAATGTTTGTTGAAAAAATGAAATGCAGAAATAGGAAAAACCATCATCCTTTAGCACGGACAGATTTTAGGAAATTCTCCCGCCAAGCATATTATTAAATTTTATCAAAAGCGGTCCATAAACAACTGAGATATCGCCAAAACACTACTTGTGATGTGCGGCAAATTCCCCAAAGTACGTGTCTAAGAAATTTTGTTTACATTTTGTAAGTATTGTTTCGGCGATATCTTAGGTGTTTATTGTGATGAAATTTGACAGTGTTCTTTGTGGGAGGATTTCCTAAAATCTGATGTATAAACTCTACAAATCTGATTATGAATACCATTCAAATTGTACCGATCGACTCAGAATCGGCAGGAGAATCGATTTCGCGACGTCCGTCCGTCTGTCTGGTTGTCTGTCCGTCCGTCTGTTTGTCTGTCCGTCTACCTGTCTGTCCTTTTTTTCTGTTGTAGTCAAGTTTTTGGAGCTCCTGTTTTGTCGATATCTAGATGTTTATTTTGATGAAATTTAATAGCGTAATTCGCAGGGGATTACCTAAACTCTGATGCATTCGGTAATTTGTGGTAGATATAATGTAGTGTTTAAGCGATATTTCAGGTGTTTTGATCGACAATGATGAAATTTACGATATCCTAAAATTTTGTGTAAAATGCATATATTTATACCTTCCAGGAGCTTCACAAATCTGATTTTAGCAGACAGACACACTGCATTTATCTTAATTTTGTGTCTGACTTTTGAACATTTGAGAATGTATTATATATCAAATTATAGGTAATCTTCCTAGGAAGTACACAAATGTAACTGAGTACATGATATCCGTTCAAAACCTTCATATGTATGTATGTATCTCACATATCAACGAAAATTTAAATTTTTTAATTGCAATTGGGAGAAATCCGTTCACGTTTGACAATTGCTTCCGTATAACTTCGCCTGAGGCAATCTCTTAGTAGCTAATAAATGACAAATTATAATAGATACGATGATGACATTTAGTATAAAGACGTTGTACAATATCGTTATTCAGGGCGATAGCGCCTAAAATAAACTTTCTAGACTCACAACATTTGACAAAAGTATTTCTGATCTCTTGAAAAGTTCGGTATTGAAAATGGTCGAGCTCGGTTTACATTTAGTGAAATCTCCCATATAACCCCTACCGGGAATCACTTTAATACTGATAAATTAAATCACATTATAATTGCACAATGAACTAGAGCAAAACTTTCCACACATCCATCGGACAGATCGAAAGAACAATACATTATTATTGATGAAGTATTCATCTTAATTCCATTAATTTCATGTATCTAAAACTAAGAGTTTATACCCTATAATTCTAAGGCTTGTTTACATTGACAATCATTGTTTAAGCTTTGACCTAAATCAGTCCGCTAACTTCAAAGTTTTACATAACTAATCAAGAACTTTTACTAGTTGGATAATTCGTACGAATTAAAGTACACAACCCTCACTAGGCATTGTTTTTGGGTTGCATGCCAGAATACTTAATCTTCATTAAATCGATGTGCTCTTGCAAATCTAAGGTCATCTACATTTTGAAGCATCTTTTATTAAGTTTTTGTAAAATAGACACATATATCGAAGCTACTGGCTGGCTTAAATATCCATAACTATTCTTGATGATGACGCCACCGAAAAGCTTTTCGTTTTCCGACATAGCTAAATATTGCTAGGAATTACATTTAGTATGAACAAAAGAAAATTAATATACATATCAAGCATTTGCGTGGGGCTCAACTAAGTCAGTAATCAGAAACTATATAATTAACAATATATTCTTACGATTTTGTACTTTACTTTTGGAACACCATTGGTGAAGGGTATCCAAGATTCGGCAAAGCCGAATATACCACTCTTACTTGTTTTTTTTTTTAAGACAGTTTTTAACAAAAACTTTTTTAAATTCTCATCGAATTTTGAATTTTGGTGATATCTCTGGTGTTTATAGACCGATTTTTATGAAATTTAATAGCATGCTACGTTAGAGTATTTTCTAAAATCTGATATATATTTCGAAAATTAAAAAAAACTATTATTTTTAAAAAAATTTTTCTAAAATTTTCCAATTTGCGTACATCGACATCTTTTGCTTTGGCGATATCTCAGTTATTGATCTACCGATTTTGATGAAATTCAATTGTGTGTTGCATTAAATGATTTCCTAAAATTTGATAAACAGTTCAAAATATTTTTTTTAAAATGCACAGTTTTATAAAAAATTAAATTCGGTAATTCGGGACAACGAATTTAGAATTTTGGCAATATCTTAGATTGTAATGTACCTATTTTGATCATATATAATAGGGTTTGCAAAAAACCGTGAAAATGAGAAACCTCGGTTTCGGTTTTAAAACACCCAAAACCGGCCGGTTTCGGTTCGGTTTTCGGTTTTTTAAATAAAACTATTTCAGTTTAAATTTGTAGGAAAATTTAGATAACTTCATTAAAACATATTATAATTTAATACTAAAATTCAGGAAAATAATGCAGGTTTTTTATATAAGGGATTTCTTAAATAAGTGTTGTTTCTTTTAGAGAAACTGCAGAGCCCCTTGAGCGTGAATAATTTTTGCATCCGAGCGACAAATTGCTTCAATAGTAATTTTTACAAATAGTAAAGATTTGAAAGAATTTACAATTTCAGAGTCGATAGAATGAAGCAAATCTAAGGTCAATAGCATTTGTAAACTTTCATGAATACTTTGTTTTAGAAGCAGAAATCTAAGAGTAAACTTAATTCACGATTATGATGCTTTTTAACGCTTGTTTGTAAAATATTATAACGAACTGACGAATTTTTTAAATACTGATCAGTTTTTCTTAAAGCCTCTAGGTTCAATTGTATATGGACAATCGGTTTTAAATAAGTCAAAATTTCATCCTCGCCGTCTTCAAAATTGATTTTCAGACACAAATTTGATATTGGTGCTGATCCATCTATAGTACATGCTACGATATTTGTATTAAGTGAAATATCAAACTCCATTAGCCTTTGTCTAATGGTTCCCTGCGTTTGCTTGAAATTACACGTTCCTAAAATACGGCCCAGGTTATAAAACTTACCATGAGAATCGTGAATGTTTACGTTCACATACCGTCTTCCCCTTACACCTATGCATTCGTCCATTGTAAACATCTTTTGCTTGTTTCATTCTTCTGCTTCATTAAATATAAAAATTACGTGCAAATTTATGATAAGCTAATGTTATTTCTGAATAAAACCAACAAAAAATTTTGAAAAATAAATAGCTAAAGCCGCGTTTTTTTCTACGGTTTTCGGTTTCGGTTTTGAGGCATAAAAAACCGAGGTTTCAGTTTCGGTTAAAACCGAACTGCAAACCCTAATATATAATATCGTTTTGCTTTGGAGAATTTTCTAAGATCTGATATATAATTCATATCGGTATAATATCCGCAAATTGTGGAATTTTAAACAAAAAGAAGGTTTTTATACAAATTAAAGACATACAATTTAAAAGAAAATAAAACATTTTAATTTAGCATCGAATTTCGAGTTTTGGCTATATCTCTGTGGTAAGTAGAACTATATGTTGCAATTTAATATTGTACTTCGTAGAACACCATTAACATTTAATACCTATACATATAAGTTAAGTCGGTATGCCACCTAGAACTCATTAAACTTGATTTCATAATATAATATAAAACAAGGTTATTTACTAATTAAAGTATTATTCAAATATAGCCCAAAAATTAAATGTATGGGAACATATATACACTTAAAAGCGGTGTTAATTATCGAGATTTGAAACTTCCTCAGATCAGAAAATCAATATACCTATATTAGTATTTTTGTATGACTCACCTAAATCCGTCTTCAGAAACATACATACTAATAATTGACCAAAAACTCTTTCATTTCTGTACTTTACTATTGTAACACCATTGGTGAAGGGTATTTAAGGTTCGGCATAGCCAAATAGAGCACTTATACTTGTTTAATCTAATTTAAAATCATAAAAATTATGCCAAGTTTTGAAAGATTTTCTTCTACTTGGGCTTTCCACCGAAGTTTTGGACGCCCTCTTCTACGAGTTCCCTCAGGATCATTATCAAATACTTTTCTTGCCGGAGTATTTTCATCCATTCGTACAACATTTCTTAGCCAGCGCAGCCGTTGTTGCTTAATGCGTTTTACTATGTCTATGTTAGCGTATAACTCATACAGCTCATGGTTCATTCGATGCCGATACTCATTGTTGACGCAGACTGGTTCAAATATTTTTCGTAGGATTTCCTCTCTCCAAGAATAGCTTCATCTGCCTGTGCAAGTACCCATGGTCCTGCACCATACAATAACACGGGTACTATAAGCGTTTTATAGAGCGTAATTCTAGTTCTTACGGAGAGGACTTTATTTCTAAGCTGTTTGCTTAGGCTAAAATAGCATAGATTGACAAGTATCATTCTACGTTTAATTTCAAAGATTATATCGTTATTGATGTTCACAGCGGTACCAAGGTATACAAATTCTTTTACAACTTCAAAGCTATAGTTTTCTACGGGCACATGTGATCTAATTCTAGCGGTCTGTCTGCCTGAAGAAACCATCAATTTTGTTTTTGATTCATTTACAACTAGACCCATTTGTTTGATTCCTTCTCGATACTGGAGAAGGCGGCAGTTACCTCGCGTAAAGTGCGTCCCAAAACATCAATGTCATCGGCATACGCGAGTAGCATATGTTTTCTATTGAAGATTGTACCAGTTGTATTAACTGCTGCATCTCGCAAGATTTTCTCCAGCACAATATTGAAGAGGTCACAAGATAGACAAGGTGACAGTCTAATTCCTGAATTCCCGTTTAGTTATGAAGGACTCTGATAGGTTCTTACTTATCTTAACAGATGATATTGTATTAGTTAGTGTCATCCTGCATAACTTTATTACCTTCTTCCGCTTCAGGCTGTCAACAGCTGATTTGTAGTCAACAAAGAGATGATACGTATCAATTTGTTTCTCTTGGGTCTTTTCTAGGATTTGACGTAGAGTAAAGATCTGGTCAGTGGTTGATTTACGTGGTCTAAAGCCATATTGGCATGTCCCAATTGTTTCGTTAATTTTGGGCTTAAGCCTTTCTCACAGTATGGTCGATAGAATCTTATATGCAATTGAGAGGATGCTTATCCCTCTATAATTTGCACATATAGTTTTATCTCCTTTTTTGTCCACAGGACAAAGGATACTAAGATTTCAATCGTCTGGCATGTATTCTTCTGACCATATTGCTTCTATAAGTTGGGACATAAGCCTTATCAACTCATCTCCTCCGGCCTTAAAAAGCTCTGCAGGAAGAACATCGGCACCCACAGCGTTGTTATTTTTTAGTCGATTTATTGCGATTTTAATCTCATTTTGGTTTGGTGGTGGCGTATCATCTTGATTGCTTTCGTTTGATACCAACAATTTCCACAGTTTTAGTACGGTTTCATCATCCGTTACCAGATTTTCTTAGTCATCCTTGCAGGAGAAAATACAATTGCTAAAACCATCCGTTTGGTGTTCATTACGACTCTTATATAACTCAATCTCCTCGAACACACGTCTTTCCATTTCTCTCTTTTTTCTTCTGAATGAGCGTTTCTCTTCCCTCTTTCTTTTTATATAGATTTCTAAAGTTCGACGAGTAACTACTGACTGCATTTTTCGCAGCAGTGGCCTCGCAGCGCTCCTCGTCATACCAAGAGTTTTTTGGAAGGGGGTTTTGGAACCCCAGTACAGTTTTTGCAGCAGTTTTCATAGAGTTGGCAATATGTTGGCATAGAGGGCTGATGTCATTGGGAGTAAAAATATTTTCTCCGAGTAATTGAGCTGTTAGTCGCGAGTAATCTGTGGCAGTTTGAAGGGATTGTAGCTTGATGGTGTTAAATTTCCTTTGCGATTCTGTCTGTATGTTTCGCGACTCACATTGGCTGCAACGAGATAGTGAGCGGAGTCCATATTGGCTCCCCGAATTGTACGCACATTTAATACGCTTGATGAGTGCCTTCCGTCAACTACAATATGGTCTATTTGATTTTTTGTCATTTTATCGGGAGACACCCACGTTGAAATCTGGTGCTACCATATTTCGAGCAACCGCAAAAGGGACCAACCTTATACTATTGTCAGATGTTAAGTTGTGGAGGCTGAATTTACCGATAGTGGGCTCAAAGCAACTTTCCTGTCCAATTTTTGTGCGTTAAACCAGTATTATATTTACGTCATGATTAGGGCAGCTATCATACACTTTCTCGATTTGCTCATATAAGGCTTCTTTTCTTTATCTTTTTCCTCTGTGGGAGCGTGAGCACAAATTAAACTCAGATAGAAGTATTTTGCTTTTACACGTATTGTTGATAATCTTTCAATCACTGGGGTGAATCTGGAGACTAGGTTTCGCATTTTTCTGATAACTATGAATCCGCAACCAAATTCATGCCTACTTTCATGGCAACTGTAATAAAGGTCACCTTTTGGTGTCTTGGTTACGCCGTGGCCATTCCATCTTACTTCCTGGACAGCAGTTAGATCACATTTATATTCCTCGAGAAAATCCATCAACTGGGTCAAAGCACCTCCTCTGTAGAGGGTTCGGATGCTCCAGGTGCTGATCCTTAAATCATTGCCCTTTTTTCGTAGTGGTTTTTCATAGTAAGTTTTTTTCTAGGAGTGGGTTACTAGCCCAACGTCCCAGACCATGTTTTTATAGTTCTTATGGGGGAACTCGCGGCACATATTGGCTCACTACTTAAACGGGTGTTAACGTAGCTACCCAGGCGATACCACTAGGAGGTCAGTTTCCACAATTGAGATGAAGGATGACCAAGATTAGCCTGCGCTTTACCAAGTTAAGACCGATCAGGACCGTTACTTGGTATCCAACATCACCTACATCACCCAATAAAAAATATTATTCGAAAGTGTTACGACACACTATTAATTGAGCAATAAATTTTTTTGTTAAGAAAATTAAACAAAAATCAATGCAAAAATTTTATTTTCTAAATACTGGATAGAGCCCCACATTAATACACTTTTAAATTAAATTAATCACTCTTAAATATTCCGTTCCATTTCTCAAATTTTTATGTTTCAGTACTGTCGGAGAAAGTTGACTTCTATTTTGCGTAAGTTCGAAACCACATGTTTAAACTGGATAAAAAGTATCTTTTACACTGAACATAGAGCTACCAAACTGCTATCGAATCGCAAAAATAATACTAAGAAAAGTTTTGTTTTCTATATTTTTTGTGAACGTACGTTCAGGATCCCAGGAAATGGTTTCTCATATATATATATATTTTAGAGTGTCCCAGAAAAAGTGAAAGTCGTTGTATCAAAAGACGTACCCCCCCCCCCCCCCAATTTTTTTGCATTTGATCACAATAATCCAAATACAAAGTTTCATTCAGATCACATATCGGGAAAGCGTGCCTAAAGGTTGAAAGGTTTCCTAATAATTAAGGGTTTCCCAAAATGTTTTATATCTTTGAAGAAGCTCCTGAACATATGCAATAAAAAAATTTTATATTTTTAATAAATTTTAAAAAGTTTGACTGGTTTTACTTTTTTGTGATCTCAAGATTTTTAACTATCCATTTTTGTTGAAATGGGCTAACGTTAAGTCACTTTTGCATAGGACGAAAAAAATTATTTTTTTCATACCGTTTTCAAAACTCCTTTTTTGGTTTTTTCAATAGTTTGTTAAACGAGTTAAAAAAAAGTAAAAAAAAATCCAGAGTGTTAGTCAAGATTAACGCAAAAGAAGAATTAAATCGATATCTCCAACGGCTTAGCCGTACCTGCGACTTAAAGTCAAAGGATTTGGACAAAAACCCAATTTTTCACCAAAGCAAACACCAGAATTGTTATATATTAGCAGTTTTTATAAACAGAACTATAATTATTATTGTTTCGATAAGTAGAAATATATATGTGAACTTTGGTTGAAATCGAATGGCATTATTATTACCATAGTCAAAAGTAAAATTTTTAAAATATTCAGTTTTTTCAAAAAAGGTATTAAAAATTACATGTTTTTATAACCTTCACCAATAGTAATTTTTTCATTATTCGTCTTAGACCCTTTAAAAATTATACCGATCGACTCAGAATCGGCACGAGATTCGATTTAGCCATGTCCGTCTGTCTGTCTATCCGTCTGTCTGTTGAAATCAAGTTTGTAGCGCTCCTGGTATGTGATGAATTTATTTTTTTTTTTTTAAATACTGTTTAAAAAAAATAATTCTTATCGAATTTTGAATTTTGGCGATATCTCTGGTGTTTATAGACCGATTTAAATAAAATTTAATAACATATTTCTTTGGAGAATTTTTTTTTAATACTTTAATTTTAATTTTTTTTTTTTAATTTGTCAATTTGCGTACATCGATAACTTTTGCTTGGCGATATCTCGGTTATTGATCTACCATTTTTGATGAAATTCAGTTGTGTGCAGCGTTGAATGATTTCCTAAAATTTGATATACAGTTGAAAAAACTTTTTTTTTAAATAGAGTTTTTTGACCAAATTCAAAACTTTTTTTGAAAAATACAGTTTTTAAAAAAAAAAAGTTTTTTTAATTCTTATCGAATTTTGAATTTTGGCGATATCTCTGGTGATTATAGACCGATTTTGATAAAATTTAATACCATGTTGCGTTGGCGTATTTTCTAAAATCTGATATATAATTCAAAAATTTTTCTAAAAAAAAATACTGTTTTTTTAATTTTTAAATTTGTCAATTTGCGTACATCGATAACTATTGCTTTTTCGATATTTCAGTTATTGATCAACCGATTTTGATTAAATTCAATAGTGTGCAGCGTGGAATGATTTCCTAAAATTTGATACACAGTTCAAAAAACTTAAAAAAAACACAATTTTTTCACGAAACTAAATTTTTTTTAAAAAATTTAGTTTTTTATTTTAAAGCTTGGCACATGTGCAGCCGTATATTTATTAAAAAGGTTTATCAAAATTTGGGACATCAAACATTTAATTAAAAAGTTTTACTGTAGTGTATTGCACTAAGAATCACAATTTATTACAATTATTTATTATTGTAATAAATAGTTTTTTGATAAAACCAAAAAATGTTGATAAACCTTTTTAATAAATATACGGCTGCACATGTGCCAAGCTTTAAAATAAACTTTTGTTTATTTAAATCTTTCTTTGAACCCCCTTTATAGCACTTTTGACTTAGTCGCCAACAAAGCAACAACAAAAGTGTGGGAAATAAAGAAATGATAAAACTGAAAAATGTTTGTGTGTTTCTGTTCGGATGATAATCTGCGCTTTATGTTGATATTTGTTGGACACAATAATAATAATTCGTATTTATTCAGTCCCTGAGATTATACATAATGTGAGGTTTTCGCTCTGTCTAGAATTAGGGATAATCCTCCTGATGAGATGGTCTAACCAACCATCGAAACGCGTCGAGGAAAGGTTTCCCCACCAACATTTTTTGGTTTTATCAAAAAACTATTTATTACAATAATAAATAATAATGATTCTTAGTGCAATACACTACAGTAAAACTTTTTAATTAATTTTTTTTTTTTAATACAGTTTAAAAAATTTTAAATTCTCATCGAATTTTGAATTTTGACAATATCTCTGGTGTTTGCAGACCAATTTAAATAAAATTTAATAACATATTTCGTTGGAGAATTTTCTAAAATCTGATATATAATTTAATTTTTTTAAAGTACTGTTTAAAAAAAATTCTTTAAATTTGTTAATTTGCGTACATCAATATCTTTTGCTTTGGCGATATCTCGGTTACTGATCCACCGATTTTGATGAAATTTGAAAGTGTGCTGCGTTGAATGATTTCCTAAAATTTGATATACAGTTCGAAACACTTAAAAAAAACACAGTTTTTTGACGAAATTAAATTTTTTTTATGAAAAATACAGTTTTTTAAACAAAAATTTTTTAAATTCTGTTTATAGGCCGATTTTGATGAAATTTAATAGCATGCTGCCATGGAGTATTTGCTAAAATCTGATATATAATTCGATTTTTTTTAAATATTGTTTTTCAAAAAACGTTTTATAAAATATGCCAATTTACGTGTATCGATATGTTTTGCTTTGGCAATATCTCAGTTATTAATCCGTCAATTTTGATGAAATTCAATAGTGTGTTGCGTTGAATGATTTCCTAAAATTTGATATACAGTTCAAAAAACTGAAAATAAAACATAGTTTTTTGAAAGCAAGTGAGAATGCTATGTTCGGCTATGCCGAACCTTAAATACCCTTCACCAATGGTGTTACAAAAGTAAAGTAAAGAGTGTGTATGTTTCTAAAGACTGATTTGGGTGAATCCTACGAAAATACTAATATATGTATATTGATTTTCTAATCTGAAAAAGGTTTAAATCTCGATAATTAACATGACTTTTAAATGTATGTACGTCCTCATGCATTTAATTTTTAGGCGATATATTAATAATACTTTAACTAGTGGGTCTACATTTTGAAGGTAGATTGAAATACAAACAATTTCAGAAATTACACAACATTGTAACATTTCGCCGAATGGTGTCACCAAGAACTAAATTGATCACATTTTGATTAACTCAAAGTGGCGATCATCTTTACTAATGAGGTTGGTCAACAAACGTTAGGTTTTAAAGACCATAAAAGGAAAGTCTGGCTCACCCAAGCAACATGGGACCTGGTTGAACTTCGTAAAACCATAAAAAATACAATTTTAAATTCAAACGTGGATGTTGAGGAGATTATTTAGTACCTATCTAACAGAATAAAAAGGTCTGCAAGGAGGGACAAAAGAATGTGGGTAGATGAACAAGCGAGCCAAGCTGAGTCAGCTGCAAGTAAAGGCGACATGAGGACCTTATACAATATATCAAGGGCGTTGTGCGGCAAACCTACCTACACCAACAGTCCCATCCTGAGTAGTAGCGGTACACTTCTCTTAACCCCGGATGAACAATTAATACGATGGATGGAACACTTCCAGTCAACATTAAACAATCCCATTGGATAAGAAGCACTGACGGAAGTGCAAAATGAAACCAACCATGACTGTTTATTCAATGGAATTTCAGACAGCCCACAGACAATACAAGAAGTAAAGAATGCCATGAAAAGCCTCAAGCGCAACAAGGCACCGGACAACAATAATATATCAGCAGAGATGCTTTTATGTGACGTTGAAGGATCGGCGAGACTGTATCACCCATTTGTACGTAAAATATGGGAGGAGGAAGCTCTGCCAACCTCCTGGAATAAAGGTATACTAGTCAAAATACCAAAAAAAGGATGACTCCAAAGACTGCAATAACACTTCTTCCAATACTGAGCAAAATACTAAGTCGAGTAATTTTGAATAGAACGTCTGACGCAGTTTCTGAAACACTTCGCGAAAATCAGTTTGGGTTCCGAGAGAATAGATCTTGTGTTGATCCAATCAACACAGTAAAAGTAGTACTGGAACAATGTAATGAATTCCTCACCTCCATTTACCTAGCATTTATCGACTTTATGAAGGCCTTCGACAGTGTCAATAGGAGCTATCTATTGAGAATTTCAGAAAATCGTAACATGCCAACGAAAATTCTGAACTTAATTCGGGCAATGTACGTGGACTTTAAATGTCGGGTTCTACATAAAGGTAAATTGTCTAATCCGTTCGAAGTTACTACTGAAGTAAGACAAGGATGTATCTTATCACCCATACTTTTTATCCTTGTCATCGATAATATAATGCGCGCGGCACTGAATGGTAGACGTGGTATCCAATGGACACCCTTTAAACAAGTCGAGGACTTGGAATACGCCGATGACGTATGTCTTCTAAGCCAAAGCTCAGGCCACCTTCAAGAAAACACTAGCGCGATTACTGTTGAATCTCGGGCAGCTGGGCTGGAAATCAATATTTCCAAGACAAAGATGGCGCAAACCCGTCGCCACACATCAATGTGGATAACGAGGTTATTGAATGTGTAGGTACCTTTAATTATCTTGGTAGTTTGGTATCTACAAAAGGTGGCGCCGACGAGGATATTGAATGGCGTATTAATAAGGCAAAATCTGCATTCAGCATTCTCCGAGCTATTTGAAAATCTCTTCAAATATCAACAACAACTAAGTTACGAATATATAACTCGAATGTCAAGTCCATCTTGTATTACGGCTGCGAAACTTGGAAACGCACAAATGTCATTGATAAGCGCCTACAAACCTTTGCAAACAAATGCTTGCGGCAAATCCTTAATATATGGTGGCCAAATCGCATAAGAAATGGAGATCTACTAAACGCTACAAACCAAATCCCTTCTTCCATAAAGGTATGTCAACGGAAATGGCGGTGGATAGGCCACACACTACGAAGGCCAAATACCAACATTGCTCGACAGGCGCTTCGTTGGAATCCACAAGGAAGCGGCCGTCATGTTGGTTCACCTGCTAGAACGTGGATAAGGTCAATTGATGCGGAGTTAGAAGCAGCAAACTATTCATGGAATGATGTATGCCTAACATCTCGCAATCGAGTTCGATATAAAAGGATGGTTGAGGCCCTATGCTCCTCTGGGAGTCAAGGGTAACGGAAGAAGATGAAGAGATTGCCTTAGGCGAAGTTATACGGGAGCAATTGTCAAACGTGAACGGATTTCTCCCAATTGCAATTAAAAAACTTACATTTTCGTTTATATGTGAGATACATACATACATATGTAGGTTTTGAACGGATATAATGTACTTAGCTGCATTTTTGTACTTCCTAGAAAGATTACCTATAATTTGATATATAATACATTCTCAAATGTTATCATAATGTTCAAAAGTCAGACACAAAATTAAGATAAATGCAGTGTGTCTGTCTGCTAAAATCAGATTTGTGGAGCTCCCGGAAGGTATACCCATATGCATTTTACACAAAATGTTAGGATATCGTACCACCCTGAATTTCATCATTGTCGATCAAAACACCTGAAGTATCGCTTAAACATTAAATTATATCTACCACAAATTATCGAATGCATCAGAATTTAAATAATTCCCTGCGAAGTACGCTATTAAATTTAATCAATATAAACATCTGAGATATCGACATAACAGGAGCTCCAAAAACTTGACTACAACAGAAACAAGTAAGAGTGGTATATTCGGCTTTGCCGAATCTTGGATACCCTTCACCAATGGTGTTCCAAAAGTACTTAATGTAATTCGTAGCAATATTTGGTTATACTAGTATTATATGCAAAGAGTCTTTAAAATTAAGAGTCGGAAAACGAAAACCTTTTCGGTGGCGTCATCATCTAGAATAGTTATGCACCCAAAGGTTAGGTTGGGCAGGTGGCTGATGTCTAGGGAAGCTTCACTTGGGTTCTAAAGTGGTCCCTTTGTGAAAGATAATGATTACTAGACTACAAGTAGAGAATGCATATTTAAGCCAGCCAGTAGCTTCGAAATAAAATAGACACATATTTTATGAACATTTAATAAAGTTCGATAGACCAGATAAACCATGCAGAAAAGATGCTTCAAAATGTAGATGCCCTTTGATTTGCAATAGCACATCGATTTGATGAAGTTTAAGTATTCTGACATGCAACCCAAAAACGCTGTGCCCAGTGAGGGTTGTGCACTTTAATTCGTACGAATTATCCAACAAGTAAAAGTTCTTGATTAGTTATGTAAAACTCTGAAGTTAGCGGACTGATTTAGGTCAAAGCTTTAACAATGATTGTCAATGTATACAAGCCTTAAAATTATAGGGTATACACTCTTAGTTTTAGATACATACGTGAAATATATAGCTTTTGAATGGATGGTTATCAGCTTTGTCGGAAAAGTTTACTTATTAATTTGAAGTTAGTTAATTAATTAAAATGAACACTTCATCAATAATATTTGGGATCGATCTGTCCGATGGATGTTTGGAAAGTTTTGCTCTAGTTCTTTGTGCAATTTTAATGTGATTTAATTTATCAGCATTAAATCGATTCCCGGTCGGATTTATATGGGAGATTTCACTAAATGTGAATAGAGCTCGCCCATTTTCAATATCGAACTTTTCAAGAGATCAGAAATACTTTTGTCAAATGTTGTCCCTCTAGAAAGTTTATTTTAGGCGCTATTGTCCTGAATATCAATATTGTACAACGTCTTTATACTAAATGTCATCATCGTATCTATTATAATTTGTCATTTATTAGCTACTAAGAGATTGCCTTAGGCGAAGTTATACGGGATCAATTGTCAAACGTGAACGGATTTCTCCCAATTGCAATTAAAAAATTTTAATTTTTGTTGATATGTGAGATACTTACATACATATGTAGGTTTTGAACGGATATCATGTAATCAGCTGCATTTTTGTACTTCCTAGGAAGATTACCTATAATTTGATATATAATACATTCTCAAATGTTATCATAATGTTCAAAAGTCAGACACAAAATTAAGATAAATGCAGTGTGTCTGTCTGATAAAACCAGATTTGTGGAGCTCCTGAATTGTCCCACCCTGAATTTCAACATTGTCGATCAAAACACCATCGCTTAAACGCTAAATTATATCTACCACAAATTACAGAATGCATCAGGATTTAGATAATCCCCTGCGAAGGACGCTATTAAACTTCATCAAAATAAACATCTGAGATATCGACAAAACAGGAGCTCCAAAAACTTGACTACAACAGAAAAAAGGACAGACAGGTAGACGGACGGACAAACAAACAGACGGACGGACGGGCAAACAAACAGACGGACGGAGGTCGCGAAATCGATTCTTGTGCCGATTCTGAGTTGATCGGTACAATTTGAATGGTATTCATAATCAGATTTGTGGAGTATATATATCTGATTTTAGAAAATCCTCCCATAAAGAACGATGTCAAATTTCATCACAATCGGTCCATAAACACCTGAGATATCGCTGAAACAATACTTACAAAATGTAAACAAAATTTCTTAGACACGTACTTTGGGTAATTTGCTGTACATCAAATGTAGTGTTATGGCGATATCTCAATTGATTATGGACCGCTTTTGATAAAATTTAATAACGTGCTTGGCGGGGGAATTTCCTAAAATCTGATATAAAATTTATGTAGGTCCGTGCTAAAGGAGGATGGTTTTTCCTATTTCTGCATTTCATTTTTTCAACAAACAGTCTCTAATGCGAACTTTGGGCAATTTGCGATACATCAAATTCAGTGTTTTGGCGATATCTCAGTTGTTTATGAACCGATTTTGATAAAATTTTACAGAGTGCTTTGGGAAACTATTTCCTACAATCTGATATATAACATATTATCACATGTACACCAGGAGTATCTTTTTTCTCTTGTTATTTAAAAGTGTGTTTCAATCAAAAATTTTAAAATTTTCGTCTAATTTTTGGAATTTTTTCGATATTTTCGGTCTTTATAAACCGATTTTAATGAAATTTAATAGCGTTCATTGCGGGAGAATTTCCTAAAATCTGATATATAATTTATGTAAGTCCATCCTCCAGGGGCTTCAGAAACTTGATTTCAACAGACAGACAGACAGACAGACAGACAGACAGACAGACAGGCAGACGGACATCGCTTAATCGATTCTCCTCCCGATTCTGAGTCGATCGGTATAATTTTTATGGGGTCTACGATCACTAATAAAAAAATTACAAACGGAATCACAAACTTATAATACCCTTTCACCTATTGGTGAAGGGTATAAAAAGGACAGACAGGTAGACGGACAGACAGACAAACAAACAGACAGACGGACGGACGTCGCGAAATGGATTCTCCTCCCGATTCTGAGTCGATCGGTACGATCACTAATAAAAAAATTACAAACGGAATCACAAACTTTTAATACCCTTTCACCAATTGGTGAGGGGTATAAAAAATTAAATTATATATCAGATTTTAGAAAAATCTCCAACGCAACATGTTATTTAATTTTATTTAAATCGGTCTACAAACACCAATGATATTGTCAAAATTCAAAATACGATGAGAATTTAAAATTTTTTAAACAGTATTTTTCAAAAAAAAATTTAGTTTCGTGAAAAAATTGTGTTTTTTTTTTAAGTTTTTTGAACTGTGTATCAAATTTTAGGAAATCATTCAACGCTGCACACTATTGAATTTCATCAAAATCGGTTGATCAATAACTGAGATATCGCCAAGGCAATAGTTATCGATGTACGCAAATTGACAAATTTTAAAATGTAAAAAAAACTGTATTTTTTTTAGAAAAATTGAATTATGTATCAGATTTTAGAAAATACGCCAACGCAACATGGTATTAAATTTTATCAAAATCGGTCTATAATCACCAGAGATATCGCCAAAATTCAAAATTCGATGAGAATTAAAAAAACTTTTTTTTTTTAAACTTTATTTTTCAAAAAAAAATGTTTTGAATTTGGTCAAAAAACTCTATATAAAAAAAAGTTTTTTCAACTGTATATCAAATTTTAGGAAATCATTCAACGCTGCACACTACTGAATTTCATCAATAACGGTAGATCAATAACCGAGATATCGCCAAGCAAAAGTTATCGATGTACGCAAATTGACAAATTTAAAAAAAATAGTATTTAAAAAAAAAAATTTGAATTATATATCAGATTTTAGAAAATACTCCAACGCAACATGCTATTATAATTTTATCAAAATCGGTCAATAAACACCAGAGATATCGCCAAAATTCAAAATTCGATGAGAATTTAAATTTTTTTTTTTAAAACACTATTTTTTAAAAAATTTTTGAAAATTCGTCATCGAATTTAATGAAACTCAATAGCGTGCTGCGTAGGGAAATTTTCTAAAATCTGGTGTATAATTCGTCTGGGTACACCCACCAGGAGCTCTACAAACTTGATTTCAACAAACAGAAGGACAGACAGACGGACATGGCTAAATCGATCAGTATAATTTTTATGGGGTCTAAGACGAATAATGAAAAAATTACAAACTGAATAAAAAACTTATAATACCCTTTCACCTATTGGTGAAGGGTATAAAAACATAGTTATTTTGAAAAATACAGTTATTAATTTAATTCACATGGAATTTTGAGTGTTGGCTATATCTCAGTTGTAAGTAGAACTATATGTTGCAATTTAATAGTGTACTTCGTAGAACACTATTAACATCTAATACCTATACATATAAGTTATGTCGGTATGACATCTAGAAGCTCATCAAACTTAATTTCAGCATAACGAAATATGTCTTAAATAAGTGACTTTTGAACATTATGATGGCCTTTATTCATATCTTACGTAAGTGTTGTAGCCAAAAGTCTAATCTAAATAGGTCCACTAAATATTCTCATTAAAGCAACCATTTAATCGATCCTCTAATTTTAAAGATATATGCATTTAAATACGACCTCTCTCTAGGAGCGAAATGTTACAATGTTGTGTAATTTCTGAAATTGTTTGTATTTCAATCTACCTCCAAAATGTAGACCCACTAATAAAGGTATTATTCATATATCGCCTAAAAATTAAATGTATGAGGACGTACATACATTTAAAAGGCATGTTGATTATCGAGATTTGAAACTTTTTCAGATTAGAAAATCAATACACATATATTAGTATTTTCGTAGGATTCACCCAAATCAATCTTTAGAAACATACACACTTGTAATTGACCAAAAACTCTTTCCACTCTGTACTTTACTTTTGTAACACCATTGGTGAAGGGTATTAACATAACACTCTTACTTGTTATTATTATATTTGAATAAAATATACTTCCAAAAGCTTCTTTCTCTCACGCGGATTTAATATTTTACATCCATTTGTTCGCTGGTGCTTATAAAATATAAATCTCTAAAGTGAAAGCATAGCTGAGAAGCTACGGGACGCCTCCACAGGTTGCGGATAGTGGACGACACTTCATATAGTATGTATTGCAACTGTGAATTAAATAAGCAGTGGTGGACAACTCAGCGAACTAGAGGGGAGAGTCTCAGAGGCACATGTCTGGCAAACATGTTACTTAAAATTCTGAGTACCAAAGATCCTCTAGTTGCCATGGCGATAAATTGGTGCCATTATATAACCAATGCCTATATCAAACTTTCAAGGTCCATCGCCCTCAAGAAGGTTAAAAATTTGGATTAAAAGCCGGTTCTCGTAAAATAATATTTATTAATGAAACATCTACAAATAATCAAACACAATCATCCCTTAAATCGACGACGAAATATGACTTCAAACAACGGATAACGATAGGAATTGGAATGTACGAACTCTCTCTGAACCATCGAGACTTGAACAAGTTTCTAAAGAGATGTCAATTACAAGATTGAAATATTGGGGCTCAGTGAGGTTAGATAGCTGAATAGTGGTTCTATCCGCACACAAAACAGAAACCATTTTATATACTCTGGCAACTCCACTATGTGTAGAAAAGGCGTTGGTCTCCGTCTGTCGCCAACGTCAAATAAAGCATTATTACAATACACTACTGTGTCCGACCGTATAATTTATGCTCGCTTCAACTCAAAGTTCCGCAAAATAACAATCATAATGTGCTACGCCCCTACGGAGCCAGACAGCGATGATTCCAAAAACCACTTTTATAATCAACTTGAAAGCATAATGAATAGAATCCCTGGTGGTGATATTAAAATTCTGCTTGGCAATTTTAACGCTAAAGTCGGCTCTAATAATTCCAATTTACCTTCTGTTATGGGCGCACAAGGATAAGGTGAAATTAAGAACGATAATGGCGAAAGATTGGTAGACTTGTGCTCCCGCCATCACCTGTTCATCGGTGGAACAAAGTTTATTCATAAGGATATTCACAAATATACTTGGGAGTCAAATGATGGAGTCACTCGGAATCAGATTGACCATATAAAAATCAGCAAACTTTTTCTTGGATGGCTTTTAGACGTTAGAACAAGACGCGGAGCCGACGCTTTCAAACTACGACCTAAGGCAGTAAATACTTCTTCCAAATCTAACCCAAAATTTAATATATCCCGCCTTAAAAACCCTGAAGTGGCCGCCCGATATAATGCTGATATAAATCAAAATCTTCCTGCTCTGGAACACCAATCGTGGTCGGAAATATCTAAAACATCGTTCAGCTAAGAAAATTCTGGGTATCAGCAAAACAACAAAAAAACCTTGGATAAGTGAGGAAGCGTGGTCTGAAATTGGAAACAGAAGAAAGCTCAAAAGAATTTTGTCCCGTGCAAAAATATCAACATCCAAAAATGTAGCGAGGCAAAATTATAGAGTAGCCGCCAGAAAAGTTAAGAGCTTAGTGCTTAGAGATCGCGAGAGATATTTAAACTCTATCGCAGATGAAGCCGAACAGGCGTCAAATATTGCTAACATACGAGGGGCTTACTCAGCTATCAAGAACCTTGGTGGTAAGACCGTTAAACAGACATCAGTGCTTAAAGATCAAGAAGGCAACGACCTTGAATCACCAGGAGAAAAACTAGAACATTGGCGAAATTTCTTTCGGCACTCCGTAGCAAAGGTGTACCAGAAAAAATAGTGAATCTCATACGTGAGCTATACAGTGGTGCTGTGTGCAGAGTGAGGTTTGACGGTAGAGAGTCAACCGATTACGCAATTTCAGTGGTCCGTCAAGGCTGTGTCCTGTCACCGATGCTATTTTTAATTTTACTGGATGGTGTGATAGAACAAACAAATATAGATGCCCCAAATGGATTACGTTGGAATTTGTATGAACGTCTAAATGATATTGATTATGCTGATGATTTATGTATGCTAGCACATCGCTTCGAAGATATCCAGCAAAAACTCCACTGTCTTGACATCAATGCCAGAAAGGTAGGCCTCAAAATAAACGTCAACGAAACAAAAATTATGAGAATTGGAGCCAATAACTAAACACCACTCACAATAAATGGAGTCTCTGCAAAATCAAGCAGCAATTCCACTGTCACCCAGCAGTATTATGCTCAGAGTAATCAACAAACTGATATTGCTCCTAGTGAAATTACTTATGCTGAGGTTGTATTACATTCTGATGCTGCAAGTAATAAAAATACTAATATTACTCAGAATGTTTATATCAACCACCCACCTCCAGAATCAATTATTGTCCATAATACTTTGCGAGCAGCTCCTCCTAAAAAACATATTTTCATTTCGCGGTTGTTAAGTAATACTACGACTGAAGATGTCAGTTATTACATAAAAAATAAAATTGGTGAAAATGTAGACATTTCAATTCAAAAATTCAACTTTTCTCAACCCAGATCAATTTTTTCGTTTAAAGTTACCATTCTCTCTGATCATTTTGAAACTTTACTTGATCCAAATTTTTGGCCCATAAATACTTTGGTTCGTAAATATGTTTTTAGAATAAATAAAAACTCACAAAACATTGGCGTTCTTCCATCGCAAGAATCATCTGTCCAAAAAAACTAATCAACTCGAACAAAGATTACATTTATTTTATTTACCAGAATGTTCGTGGTTTAAGAACTAAAACATCTTCTTTATACAGAGAAAGCTTCAATTTATCTCATCAAGTCATAGCACTTACTGAAACCTGGCTTAACGAAAATTTTTTAAATACTGAAATACTATGCAGTAAATTCAATGTATTTCGCCGTGATCGTGGTAATAACATCATTGGTGGTGGCGTTCTTGTTGCAGTCTCAAAAAATCTGGTGTCTGAGCTTCTAAAAAATGAATGTTTTAATGATATTGAGTTTGTATCAGTACTAATAAAATTTAACGGCAGAAAAATCTTTGTTACCTGTTCATATATACCACCTTCATCCCCACAAACTTTGTATTTTAAACATGCGGAAGCTATTAGAACTGTTTCACGACTTGCTAATTCTGATGACTCTGTCATTGTTTTTGGAGATTTTAACTTGCCATCGATATCGTGGAAATTTTTATCAGAGGATAAATATTTGGTACAAACTAATCTAAATCATAATTGTGAAGAACTTTTTAACATATTATATGACTTGGGTCTGCTTCAAATTAATTTTATTTACAATAGTTACTGTAAATTATTGGATTTAATATTTGTCAATGATGTATCTGATCACGATCTCCTCCTTTAAGCACTCCTGAAGATTGCTATCATCCCACACTCGAATTAAGAATGACAATACAATTTACAACTAAGCATTCTTCTTCAGTCAAAGAAAAGGTTTTTTGTTTTAAATATGCCGATTATGGGATGTAAAATTCTCTTTTATTTAAACAATACGAACTGGGATAATATTTATTTGTCTTCTATTGGTGTTCATCAAATGACAGAGTTATTTTATAGCAAAATTTATGAATTTTTCGAAATATGGTACAAAAAGTTCCATAAATCTGGCTCTTATTATGACTACTTAATATATTATGTTAGTCGAGCTGAATATACTAGACTTAATAAATCATGTTATACAAATTATTTAAACAAAATGAAAAATAATTTTAAACGAAATCCAAGAACTTTTTATAAATTTGTTAATTCGAAAAAGAAAACGACTGGTTACCCTTCTGCTATGAAGTACAAGCAGATTGAGTCAAACTGTGATGACATTATAAGCAATTTATTTGCGGATTTCTTCTCAACTACATACTCGGATGCTAATAATAATAACTCAGTTGATTATCCATATAAAATAAGTTCAAATCAATTTATTTCTTTACCAGCTATTGTTCGTTCGCGCTGAACTGAAGAAGCTTAAACATTCGTTCGACTATGGTCCCGACAAAATTCCAAGTAGTGTTTTAATCAATTGTGCTGATAATGTTGCTATCCAACTAACACTTTTATTTACCATTTCAATTACATGCGGCGTTTTTCCAAAAGTTTGGAAGGATTCGTTTATAATTCCACTACACAAATCGGGAACAAAGTCTGACATCGCAAATTATCGGGGTATCGCAAAATTAAGTTATATACCAAAAAAATTATTTCCGATCATTTTTCTTACCAGAAATTCAATGTTATATCTCCTTATCAACATGGATTTAAAAAAGGTTGCTCTACTACCACAAATCTTCTTCAACTAACGACTGTCAAACCATTCCTTTCTACAGCAAAAACAAACTGACGTCATTTACACTGACTTCAGTAAAGCATTTGACAAAGTTAACCACCTGCTCTTGAAGAACAAATTACATTTAATGGGATTCACAGATCTTAGTATCAAGTGGATCTACTCATATTTAACCAACAGAAAGCAAGTCGTAAGATTTAATAACTCATCTTCTAGATTCATAAGTAAATCATGTAAATCATGTGGGGTTCCACAATGATTTGCCAGAAGTAATTCAGTATTCTAATAGTTTGATGTATGCTGATGACGTGAAAGTTTTTCTAAGCTACAAACAAGTGGACGACTATCACTATCTTCAAGAGGACTTGGATTCGCTTTCCAAATGGTGCCAAATTAATTTAATGGATCTCAATATTAGTAAATGTAAATACATGCGCTTCGTCAGGAGTAATCCAATTCAAGTAAACTACACACTTGAAGGCAATCAATTAGAACGTGTAGAATTTTTTCAAGACCTTGGTGTTTTGTTAGATTCTAAACTTGATTTTAGCTCACATATTACTACAATTGTAAATAAAGTCAGAGGTGTGCTAGGGTATATAAAGCGCTGGGCGAAAGAATTTAATGAGCCTTATTTAACAAAGGCATTATACACATCACTTGTTAGACCCATTCTGGAGTATGGATCTGTTATATGGGATCCAATATACCAAATTTACTCTGATCAAATTGAATCAGTACAAAAAAAATTTCTTCTGTTTTGCCTTCGTAGTTTGCGCTTTAACCTATCAAATTTACCTCCATATACTGCTAGACTTGCTCTTATAAAACTTCCAACACTATTAAGCCGCCGAACTATGTTAAAAGTGTCATTTCTATATAATATCATAAATGGCAGCATAACCTCTGGATTTCTAATCAACAATATACTGTTTAATGTTCTTCAACGCCCATCTCGTTATTTTACACCAATATCAGTGCAATTTTTCAGGGCCAACTATGCCAATGCGGATCCCATAATAAGAATGTGCAATTAATTTAACAAATTTGATGGTCTTATTGATTACTCATTAAATTCATATGCAATTAAAAGTAAAATTTTATATTCATTAAATTCATGATTTTATAAAATATGTTTTATCTTTTTTTTCTAAATAAATTTATGTACTTATGTATATTCTAAATGTCTGTAAGGATAATTATCCATAGACAATAATAAATAAATAAATACATGGATCAGAATGGTAAAGCAAGAAGGAGTGAAATTAAATAAAACGTCCCTAGCCAATGACTGTTCCCAATGGAGAAATTTTGTAGATGTCCTATGTTCATCATGATAAATTTTTATATACAAATAAATAGCTAGTAATTTTTTTTATATAAATAAAACGATATATTCTAAGTAGAAATTAATAAAATTATCTATATGTATGTATGTATATTGCATTGTTGTTGTTTGTAACTGGGGCTCCTCTAAAACTAACAGTTGTTGTTTGTAATTAGTGCTGACAATCATTCAAACAGATTTAATAAATGATGCCAAACAACATATTCATATAATTTTTCTCTATGCCTAAAACTATACTATAGAAAAGTTAATAAGTAAACGTAAACAAAAATAATAAGAAATTTATGTCTCAAAACATGGCAAGTCAAGATGTTACTGGCGATGTATTTTTGTGGGAGGGAATGAGAGGAATGCTAAATGATATGCTTCATGATGTTGCAAGAAAAGAAGACTTGTATACAATTCAGTCTGATATCGAAGAATTAAAAAAAGAAAATATTGAATTAAAAAACTTAATTCACGTATTGAGTTTATTGATCGTAAAACGCGCTCAGCAAATTTGGTTGCCAGTGGTTTATACTGTAACAATACGCAAGCTGCCAAAACTGAATTTCTTAAGATCTGTTCTAACAAATTAAATATAAATATAAACGTATTGTCATCAAAAATGATCATAAAGAACAAAACCTTTCTATTTAGCTTGGAATCGAACTTGGAAGTCCAAAAAGTACTCTCTGCGATAGGAAAACTTAAAGGACTCGATATTTACTTACAGAAAGATTACACAGAAGAAGAACAGTCTGTAAGATACAATCTGCGACAGATCAGTAAAAATATAATCAAAAAGATGAAAAATGTTAAAGTACTTCTTGGTGAATTTTGGATTTTTATTGAAAATAAAAAATATACATGGTCCAAAGAAAAAATTATTGCCTACACTAATGATGATGCCGTCTTTCTTAAAAATCTCATAACATAATGTGGCTACACTTATGAAATAGTTGTTAAAGAAACCCCTATAAATGTGACCCAAAGCAAGTAGCAATACAATTTGTGCCATTTAGTATCGTATAATGTTGCCAACCTTGCAAAATCTTTAAACTTTATATCGTATTTAAATAAATTTGATATATTCTTTCTTTTTGAAACACATATCATTGAAGAAAAACAAAAAAATTTCGAGATGTATTTTAGAAATTACTGCATTGCATGAATTCCAGCGATAAAAACTCATAACGCAGCGCGGGCAAGTGGTGGATGTTTGTATTGCTACAGAAAAGTACTACAAAAAACATTTTCATTTAAATTCGCAAATATTTATAATAATTTGATACTAACTGCTAAAATAAATGGTAATCTGTTCTACTTTATACCACGGTATTTGAACTGTATAAACTGGGTTGTGGGTTTTGAAAAATTAGAAAAATTTATTCAGGAACTTTGTCCTTCGAGTTTCTGTATAGTTGGTGATCTAAATGCTAGAATTGTTGAAGAACAAATTTTAGATGCTGATGTTGTTAGTGATACACCAGATATATACGAAGTTCGCAGCTCAAAAGATAAAACACTGAATAGAGAAGGCAGAAAATTAATTAATTTGATAGAAAACTCTGGTGGGATTGTTTTAAATGGGAGGACTAAAAGCGATAGTTCAGGTAATTTCAGTTTTTAATGGTGCTAGAGGAAATTCAGTTTGTAGTGTATGTGCATTTCTGCACATCACTGTAAAATTTCATAATATTGTCGTAGGTTAAGGAAATTAATGTATGATCAGCAACAATTGTATGTTTAGTATTTAAGTATATTTTATCGTGAGAAACTTTTTTTTAGTAACTCAATATCATTTTTGTTTATGTGAAAATGATTTTTGGTAAACTTATGAAAACTGCTGACCAATATAAAATTTTACTATATAAGAATTGAAATTTGTTAAATAAAATTAGAATTAATTTGCAATTCAAAAGACTTTAATTCTCATAAATTAAAGGGCATTTTAATGCTCGGTTAATGCGGCAGAAGTGCTCAGAAAATACTTAAACTTTCTTTTGATTTATCCTTCAGAAAAAAAACCAAACATATTACATGGCGATCCTGCCAAACTATATCAATATTTTAGAGTCCTGTTAAATAAACAAAGCCTTTAAAAGTCATTGTCCTTAAAAGGAAATAATTCCTTTGTAAGGAAAAATATAATTTGCTAAGGACATTTCCAAATTCAGATTCTACCATAAAGAAGGGGTCCTGCTAAAATACAAGTTTTAATGACAACACAGGAAGAAATAGATAAAATTTTTAAAAAGTGGGAACAAAACATCCATCCAGAAGAATATATCCCAACACCACTACAAGAAGTACTTGAAGAAGCACCAACATATACACCATCCCCAAAGAACGTAGGTCCTAAAGCAATTACAATTGAGGAATACAAGAGAAGACAAAAAAAAACTCAAAGGAGAAACCAAGCAATTCCGGGAAAGCCAAGCAACTCACACGCCCAAGAAAAGAGGTGGCAAAAAGCGCAAATTTGAACAAGCATGTGCAGATCTACAACGCATAATCAATATAAGTAAGGGTGCACAAAAGAAAAAACTTATTGAAGAATTAAAAACCCTAAAACAAAAAGGCTGGAAAAACTAATGCTAGATACTTTCAATATAACAGAAAAAGACAGGATAGAGCACATTTTAAAGACAATAGAAGCCATGGGTATTGCAGACACAACTTTAGAACAAACATCCAACACGTATGCTGTCAACGACAACAAGGTGTCACTTAGCTTAGACATAATTATAGTCCTAATAATTATAATAATGTTTATAGGAATGTGGAAACTATTAAAAGATTATATACAAAAACAAGTAACTACTAATGCTGTAGTTAATAATTAAAAGACAAATATATATATACATATATACAAAAAAAAAAAAAATAAACATTTTATTAATGGACCAAATTATTGAAGAACTCAATAAACTAATAATAAATGCTAGGAAATCAAAAGGTAGGAAATATACAGAGGAAACGATAAAAGAAAAATACCACTTAATTAATGAATATAGTAGGCAATTTGGGCATTTAGCAGGTTATTTATCAGATCAACTTAGGCAACAAAAAATTGCAGAATTCAAAGCTCTAAAAACAACCGCAATTGAACTTTTAAAAGAACACTCTAATTTGGATCAAAACAGCTTAAACATGTCGAATTTCGATAGTAAAAAAGCTTCGGACACAATTCCTATATTCGATGGGAAACATACACACCTCGATATATTTCTAACAATGGTAGAAATGGTTTACGATGAACTTAACGAACAAGGAAAAAAGAACTTAATAAAATATGTAACTGCCATGAAATTAAGCGATATGGTTAGGAGTATTTTAATAACACAAGACATTCCAAAAACATTTAACGAACTAAAATCATCGCTTTCCAAAAATTTCAAGTCAGCAAAGACAGCCAGTAGTATTCACTCGGAAATTAGAAATACTAAACAAAGAGGAAATGTATCAAGTTTCAGAGAAAAACTTAACGCACTGATTTCAGAATTAACTATAGTACAATTCAGTGAATTACAGGACAGTTCGAACGAAGTAGCACGTTCTACAATCAGAATGATGAACGAAAAATTAGCACTCGAAACATTCCAAGAAGGTTTACAAGAAAACATAAGAACAGCCGTAGTAGCAGCACAACCTAAATCGTTAGCACAAGCATTTGAAATAGCTAGCACACAAGAAAGACTACTACAAGCAACAAATTCATTAAATATTCTTCACATAAATAACAGGGGACGACGCAATTATAACAATTACAACACGAACTATACATACAACAGAAATAACAGGAACACCAATAACAACAACAACCATATAAACCAAGGAAACAACCAGCCAAACGTACGAACAATACAGCAACAGGGAAACGAAGAAACCCTGGAGATTCAGGACGAGTCTCCACAAAGGGAAAATCAGAAATTTACACAATAAATCCCAAAACATCAAACTATATATATTTATCCATTAAAAACTTGACTTACTACCTGACTTTCTTGATAGATACTGGTTCTGATATATCTCTTTGCAAAGAAAATGTTGTTCACGGATATAATATATTTGACCTCGATGTTCTTAAATTAAAGGGTATAACCAAAGACTATACCGAGACACTAGGATCAACAGAATTAGAGATAGTACTTGGAGAACTTAAATTGAAACATAAATTCTACCTAGTGAATGGCGACTTTCCAATAAACACAGACGGAATTTTGGGCATGGATTTTTTTTTATAAATACAACTGTATAATAAATTATGATACACAAACTATCACTGTTTATATAGATGAAGATATTATGACAATTCCTATAGAAACCAATATAAAACAATTAAAAAGTGTCATCATACCCCCAAGAAGCGAAAAAATAGTAAAGATTAATATAGAAATAGATGAAGATAGCGTCGTATGTAATAAAGAAATTGAAAACGGAGTTTTCATTGGAAATACTATAATACCAAAAAATGGTAATCGTCATGTGAAGATTCTAAATACATTGGAAACACCCATACGTTTATCACAGCTTAAAACGTCTACAATACCTTTACGACATTATAACATTTATAAAACAAGCCAGAATAAAGAATATTATTCGGAAAAAAGATTTCAGAAATTGCTAGAAGCAATTAAATTCAAAGACTTTGATGACGAAAAACGAAATGCCTTATACAACATATTAAAACAATATCAAAACATATTTCATCTAGAAGGAGAACCCTTAACAACTAACAATTTTTACAAACAAAGTATAGAACTTAATGACAATTCCCCGGTATACATAAAAAATTATCGTTTACCACAAACACAATTGAATGAAATAGACAGACAAGTACAGAAACTATTAGAAGAAAATATAATAGAGCCATCAATTAGTCCATACAACTCTCCTTTGTTATTAGTTCCAAAAAAAGGACAAGATGACATACAGAAATGGCGTTTAGTTGTAGATTACAGACGTTTGAATGATAAAGTAGTAAACGACAAATTCCCCCTAACAAGACTAGGACGAGCGAAATTTTTCTCAACTCTTGATATGACAAGTTCATTTCATCAGATAGAACTAGACACAGCATCAAGACCAATTACGGCATTTTCCACTAACAGCGGTCACTATCAATACAATAGATTACCTTTTGGACTAAAAATATCATCAAACAGCTTTCAGAGAATGCTTACCATAGCATATCTGGTTTGAAATCTGAAGCATTCCTATATGTAGATGATATAATTATTTTCGGATGCAGCCTTAAACACCACAATGAAAATCTCATAAGAGTATTTGAAAGACTAAAAAATTACAATTTAAAACTAAATGCAGAAAAATGTTGCTTCTTGAGACCAGAAGTCTTATATCTGGGACATCTTATTACCAAAAATGGTATCAAAACCGATCCAACAAAATATGAAATTATAGAAAGGTATCCCAAAAATTCGGATGAAGTTAGAAGATTCATAGCCTTCTGTAACTACTACAGAAGATTCATTCCGGATTTTGCTAAAATAGCAAATTGTCTAAACAACTTATTAAAGAAAAAAATTAAATTTCAATGGACAAATGATTGCCAAAGAGCATTTGACACATTAAGAGACAAACTAAAGAACCCACCTATATTACAATATCCTGATTTTGAGAAACCATTCATACTAACTACAGACGCCTCAAACGTAGCCTTAGGAGCAGTACTCTCACAAGGAGAAATTGGTAACGACTTGCCTATATCATATGCAAGCAAATCTCTAAACAAACACGAGAGAAACAAGTATGTCATCGAGAAGGAATTATTAGGAATCCATTGGGGCATACAGTTTTTTAGACCATATCTCTATGGAGGGAGATTCACTGTAGTAACAGACCATAGACCCCTCATTGCACTATTTTCGCATAAGAATCCATCTTCGAAATTGACCAGAATTCGACTTGAATTATCAGATTACGACTTTAATATTATATATAAAAAGGGAGCAAATAACACTAACGCAGACGCGTTATCTCGTATTGAAATGAACTCTAAGATATTAAAAGAAATAATTCCACTCTGTATTGATGATAAAGAAAGAAAAACTCTGGCAATAACACGCAGCATGCTTAATAAAAATACTAAAAGTAAAGATGAAATTGAAATAAAGAACAAGAAAAAGAATTACATATCTCAACAGGAGACTGATCACCTCCATATGTGGGAATGTATATCAATGAATGATATAAAGAAGCTTCAAAGAATAAAATTTATATATGAAAATAATGATAATAATAATCTGCAGAATGAATATAATGATAATATTACACGTGTGATATGCAATGAAAGCGAAAATCCAATGTTTTCAGAAACATTTATGGAGAAACTTTTATTGAAAATAAAAAAATTGAAGAATAAAAAGTACGTACTATATGATAATGATGAAATATTTAAATATATACCGGTAGACAAATTGAAAGAAGAATACAATAAGTTGAAGGACAGTGACGTCGATATTATTATATATAGAATCCCAAAAAGAGTAAATGATACAATAAAACAATACAGACTAATAGAACAATTTCATAACTTACCTCATAGTGGACATTTCGGGATAAGAAAGACATTAATTAAATTAAAACAACGATTCATTTGGAAGAATATGAACAAAATGGTTAAAAACTATGTTAGAACATGTGAATCATGCCAAAAGAACAAACAAGTAAGGCATACAAAAGAACCTTTTTCAGTAACAGACACACCGTCTAGTAGTTTTGACATTGTGGTAATGGACACAGTTGGACCGTTAAGACCATCAGAAAACTTTAGATATATACTAACAATGCAGTGTGAACCTACAAAATATGTTATAGCTTGTCCAATTGAATCAAAAGATGCAAAAACTGTAGCAAGAACTTTAGTGGAACAAGTCATTTTAAAATACGGTTTGTTTAACATTCTCAAGACTGATAAGGGTACTGAATTTACTAACGAGTTAATGAGAGAGATTTGTGCATTATTAAAAATAAAACAGAGTTTCTCGACACCTTACCATCATGAAACTTTGGGAACAGTGGAACGAAATCACCGTGTTCTCAATGAATATTTTCTGAATTTCGCAGAAGATAATAACTGGCATGAATGGATACCATATTTTGCTTTTGCTTTTAATACAACTCCCAATATAGATACTAATTATACACCCTTTGAATTAGTGTATGGAAAACTACCAAGATTACCAGGTGACGAATTAAGTGAACCTAAAAAGATTTACAATCTAGACAATTATTTAAATGAACTTAAACTTAGACTTCGTTATTCATTGCAAAAGGCAAGAGAAATAATTCTAGAAGTGAAAAATAAAAGAAAAATAGAATCTAAAAAAAGACAGAACACCATAAAACTAAATATAGGAGACCTAGTTTTAGTAAAAGCCGAGAATAGGAAAAAACTCGAGCCTCCATACAAAGGTCCATATAAAATCTTAGACATAGATGATTTAAATGTAATTATAGAAATAGATAAAACAAAAGTTAAAAGTATACATAAGAATAATTTGAAAAAGTTTATTACGTAAATGTATAAATATGATAGACATTAAGAAATTTTTAACTCATAAAAATTATATAGAAATAACAGATGTAGAATAATAATTTTTATAATAACATTCCTATTTATTCTATTTTATTTTTAATAATACCCAAAACCAAAAAGGGTGAGGGTGTAGTGTATGTGCATTTCTGCACATCACTGTAAAATTTCATAATATTGTCGTAGGTTAAGGAAATTAATGTATGATCAGCAACAATTGTATGTTTAGTATTTAAGTATATTTTATCGTGAGAAACTTTTTTTTAGTAACTCAATATCATCTTTGTTTATGTGAAAATGATTTTTGGTAAACTTATGAAAACTGCTGACCAATATAAAATTTTACTATATAAGAATTGAAATTTGTTAAATAAAATCAGAATTAATTTGCAATTCAAAAGACTTTAATTCTCATAAATTAAAGGGCATTTTAATGCTCGGTTAATGCGGCAGAAGTGCCCAGAAAATACTTAAACCTTCTTTTGATTTATCCTTCAGAAAAAAACCAAACATATTACAAGTTATTGACTATTGCATTTGTTCATATAGCTTCCTACAACTTATTGATGACTTCTATATTTCTATAAAACCATACTCTGATCATATGCCTTTGTGCGTAAATATAAAATATAATAATCATAAAATTTCCAAAACATGAAATTTCAAAAACCTTGCCAAGGTTACGCTGGAACCCCAAACATATAGAACAATATAATGAAAAGCTCAGCCGTCTCTCGATTAATCCTGTCCTACAATCAAACATGTTGGTTGATGATCTTATATCTTTGTATATCTTTTTTAAAAAACATATCTATTGTTAAAATCATGTTTTCAAACCTAAGCAAAAATGGTATGATTGGCAATGTGATCGTTATCGTAAATGTATGAAAAAAAATCTTAAAGCATATAATGTGAATCATACAACTCAAAATAAATCTCGGTATTTAATTTCTAAATCAAAATATCTCAAGATATGTCAAACCAAAAAACTTGAGTTATACGAGAAAAATATTTACCAAATAAATACAGTTAGGAACAGCAGCGACTGGTGGAAACTAACTAACTCCATGAAAATACGCAATAATACAATAAAAAATGTAATAAACGTAGATGAATTTCTCCTACACTTTAGGGATATTCTGCAAAGTAAGGATGATACTCATAACATATACTGGACTATGCCTTACGTTGTTGAGTCAATATTAGACTCTCCCATAGAATACAGCGAACTGTTATCAGTGGTAAAAGCACTAAAACAGAATAAAGCCCCAGGTGAAGATGGTATATGTTTCGAGTTCTACAAACATGCGCCAGATTGTTTCTTATCCGTAATATTAAGTATATTTAATATAATTTTCTTACGCGAGCAAATTCCGACAAGTTTCCGCAGATCCATCTTAATTCCACTTTTTAAAAAGGGCGATGCTAAACTTCCCACTAACTACCGTGGGCTATCCCTTATCGACACTATTTGCAAAATCTTCACCACTATTATACTTAGCAGGCTTACATTCTGGATTGATAATAATAACATTTTGAATGAATTCCAAGCTGGCTTTAGAAAAAATTACTCCACTGTAGATAACATCTTCAATCTCACTAATATTGTTCACATTAACAAGGCAATTGGTAAAAATACTTTTGCGTTTTTTGTCGACTTTTCCAGTGCTTTTGATACGATTCCTCGTAACAAGCTCTTTTACAAACTCGCATGTTTGGATCTTTCCTCTAAAATAATTAGGGTACTGCAGGGTATTTACGAGAAAACCGAAACAAGAATCTGGGACGGCCAATTGTTTTCCGACACTTTTGCTGTTGACGTTGGTGTGAAACAAGGATGTATACTTAGCCCAATTTTATTCTCATTATATACTAATGATTTAGTCGACGAATTGCCAAATGGTGTTAATGTTGCTGGGGTCAATGTTAAGATCCTACTTTATGCAGATAATATCGTTATTTTATCTGACACAGCATCAGGATTACAATGTATGATTGACAAGCTTTTCAATTACTGTTCAATGTGGAATCTTAAAGTTAATCTAGATAAGTCTAAAATAATGATTTTTCGAACTGGTACCCGGGTTTCTGCAAATTTGAACTGGAAATATGGTAATAACAATATAGAAGTCGTCAATAGCTACAAATATCTTGGCATCGAAATTACTTATAAGCTATCGTTTAAAAAACACTTGAATTATAAATTTTCGTCTGCCAAATTGGCTATTAATTCAACTTGGTCCAAATACATTAATAATCCACTTATTTCCACGAAAAGCAAACGTAGGATATTCCATGCAGCATCAAGATTAATTATGTGCTATGCCGCACAAGTTTCGGGCTTTCAAAAATATGATGAAGTCGAGAAATTATTCAGATTCTTTATTAAAAAGATGTTATATCTACCGGCCTCAACACCTAATTATATGCTTTATCTAATTATATTCTTTATCTAGAATCTTTATATCTGAATACTCTGAAACTACATTTTGCATATATTGACAAAGTTTTAAAAATGACTCCAAACAGATTACCACGTATTTTAGCCAGCTCTATTGGGCAAAAGAGTTGGATAAGCTAAGTGAAAGGCTTCAAATTTGAACTTTAAGTTCAGATATCCCAACAAGTCATGATAGCGAAATGATATTAAATCTTTTAAAAACGAAGGAAAGGGAGGAATATAAATCTGCTGCTGTTTGTTCGCAGTTTCACGACCTTTATTCTCAATTAGACTTTAATGTGACTCCAATTTTGTCAAATAATCTATCATCGCGAAATACTAGTTTGGTAATTAAAGCTAGAGGCGGATTGCTGGATATAAATGCAAGAGCATTTCGTAACAATACAATTGGGATTTGTTCAATATGTAATTTAGATGATTCGGAAAATACTGCTCACTTTATTGGTACATGTCCAATATATAATTCATTTAGAATTCAATATTTCGGAAAAAAAATATTTTGATAAAAATGAAGTTATACAATTACTAAATGGGTTAAATTTTAACAATTTATGTAAATTTATTGAAATTAGTTTAAAATATAGAAAACTACTGTTAAATGAATTTGATTCATAATTTGTAAACTATGATCTTATAAGCTAATATCTTAAAAAATACATAATTTAATTATAAAAACTTATATTAAGAATTATAGCAAAATGCTAATCTGGCACACAACACTAATGTTAGTGCCATATATAGATACGTAACTGAATTTGTAATAACTATGATTTTGTACAAAATGTTTATAATATCTATTAATAAATAATAATATGTATATATATATATATATATATATATAAATTTCCTATAAAAAATTCTTAAAAAAGTAAATTTTCCCCTAGTAATTAAGGTTGATTTCTAGCACGCATATTATACATGCATAAGTAGTAATTCGTCAGTTTAAAACTAGAACCATTTTGAGTCTATGGGTACGCAAGGGTTAATTTGTATAAAAATGTAATTAAAGGCTTCTTTGAACTATTTGTTGAATATTTATTCAAATATAATAATAAAAGCATGTAATTCTAAGTACCTTTTTTAGAAAAAAATAAATATTTTAAAAATTTTACTTTTGACCCTAGTAATAAAAGGGTTAATGACATCCGATTTCAACCAAAGTTCACATATATTTCTACCCATCGAAACAATAATAATTATAGTTCTGTTTATAAAAACTGCTAATATATATCAGTTCGCGTGTTTATTTTGTAACTTTGGTGAAAAATTGGGTTTTTGTCCAAATCCTTTGACTTTAAGTCGCAGGTACGGCTAAGCCGTTAGAGATATCGATTTAATTCTTCTTTGTTTTATTTACTTTTGTCGAATTTGTTTAACAAACTATTGAAAAAACCAAAAGGAGTTTTGAAAACAGTATGAAAAAAATAATATTTTTCGTCCTATGCAAAAGTGACTTAACGTTAGACCATTTTAACGAAAATGGATAATTAAATATCTTATTGTCTTAAAAAAGTAAAACCAGTTAAACTTTTTAAAATTTATTAAAAATACAAAATTATTTTATTGCATATGTTCAGGAGTTTCTTCAAAGACGTTAAATATTTTGGGAAACCTTTAATAATTGGGAAACCTTTCAACCGATATTAATGTCTTATATCTCGTTGGAAAGCTCATTTTGTTATCTGTAGGGTGCTGTTAAAAATGTATTTAAAAACAATTTCTAAGTAGAAACATTTTAAAGAAATGTAAAGAAACCTCTCACTTTTTCCATATAACTGGGATGTCCAAACTTTGGCGCGCTTTCCCGATATCTGATCTGAATGAAACTTTGTATTTTTATTATTGTAAATGTAATAAATGTCACTTTTTCTGGGACACTCTGAGATATATATATATATGTGTGTGTGTATTTTATATGTATATTAGGATGCCAATTTTTTGTGTGAAGGAAATAAAATTTTATAAATTTTTCTACGGAATATTGCGACACTAGATCTAAAAGTTTACATCTGAAAATTTGAGCCAAATCGGACAACGTTCTATGGGCGCTCATCGAGTCCAAAGTTTAAGAGCCCATGTTTTTGCGAAATTTAGACCAAAAATTAATAATTTTTACAAGAAAAAATAATAGAATATTAAAAAGAACTAACACAGCTTTATTCAAATCGTGAAAAACGAAAATCCATGAGGTAATTTGAAAGTTATTGCGGTTTTCTCCCGAAAATTCATGTCCTTAAAAACTCGCCTAAGGATATGCACCAAAAATTGTATGTTGTAAATAAGGAAATAAGAAAAAAACTTTTTTTTATTTTTTGAAAATTTTGTTTAACAAATATTACAAATTTAGAATTTGCTCTCCAGTGAATTTGTGATATTTGTTGAACAAAATTTAAAAAAAATTAAAAAATGACTGAAACCGACCTGAGAAAAATGGACCATTTTCCAACATGAAATAAACTAAGTAAATTTGATGATATTTAAACAAAAATGAACTATTTACTAGTAACAAGCCATTAAATGATAAATCATGTCTAACTTTGGAATTTCTTTATTTACAACATACAATTTTTGGTGCATATCCTTAGGCGCGTTTTCAAGGACACGAATTTTCGGGGGAAAACTGCAATAACATTCAAATTACCACATGGATTTTCGTTTTTCAAGATTTGAAATAAAGCTGTGTTAGTTCTCTTTAATATTCTATTATTTTTTCTTGGCCTTAATTTTGCAAAAACAAAAAAATAACCAATTTTTCCCCATACAAATGGGCTCTTAAGCTTTGGACTCGATGCGCGCCCATAGAACGTTGTCCGATTTGGCTAAAATTTTCAGATCTAAATTTTAAACCTAGTGTCACAATATTCCGTAGAAAAACATTTGTGATCAAAGAAAAAAATTGTCATATATATATATATATATATATATATATATATATATATATATATATATATATACATATATATATAATATTTGTATATATATATATATAAATGTATATATATATATGTATATATATATATATATATATATATATATATAAAGGGTGTTTTTTTTTAGAGGTATAGAACTTCGAATTGAAATAAAACACAAGAAAATCGTTTTAATGTCCATCAATTTGGCTTTATTGGAAGGATAATTTTATGCCATTAATGTTTAAATATGATTTCGGGCATGTGGCCGCCGCGGCTGGCTCGAATGAAGCCAATTCTACAGGTCCAATTTTCAACTACTTTTTCCAGCATATGGGGCTGTATGTTGGTAATAACGCCACGAATGTTGGCTTCCAAGTCCCCTAACGTTTCTGGTTTGTTGGCGTAGACGAGCGACTTCACATATCCCTAAAGAAAATAATCCAGTGGTGTCAAATCGCACGATCCTGGTGGCCAATTGACAGGTCCATTCCGCGAAATTATGCGCTCATCGAATGTTTCCTTCAATAAATCAATTGTGACGTGCGCTGAGTGGCATGTAGCGCCGTCTTGTTGGAACCACAACTCATCCACATTCATGCCATCCAATTGGGGAACAAAATAGTCGGTTATCATGGCTCTATACCGGTCTCCATTTATGGTAACTGACTCTCCAGCATTATTTCGGAAAAAGTATGGCCCAATGACTCCACCAGCCCATAAAGCACACCAAACAGTCAGTTTTTGTGGATGTAATGGCGTCTCAAGGGTCTCATGTGGATTCTCTTCACTCCAAATGCGGCAATTTTGCTTGTTGACGTAGCCATTCAACCAAAAATGAGCCTTATCACTGAACAAAATTTTGCGATGAAAATCAGCATCGAGATCAATCTCATTTTCGGCCCATACACCAAAATCACGACGATCTTGGATCTTGTAAGGTCGCAAGCCAAGATCTTTGCGCAAAATCTTCCATAAAGTTGATGGACAAAGCTCCAATTGCTGTGCACGGTGGCGAATCGATTCATTCGGGTCCTCTTCAACACTTTGCTCTACAGCGGCAATTGTTCTTCGGTGCGCACTGTTCGACGTCGCTGCGGATGCGTATTATCACATAGAGTAAACGTAGTGCGAAAACGATCCATGGTTAACCGAATTAATTGCTCTGATGAACGATTATGTCGACCATAAAATGGACGGAGCTTGTTGTAAACTTCGCGAACTGAACCATTATTTTCGAAATAAATGTGCACTTTTTGCAAGCGTTGTTCTTTTGTCAACCTGTTCATGATGAAATGGCAAACCAAACTAAATATTAATCACTTGACAGCTGACAAAATGGCCGCCAGTTAAAAAAGTGATGCCAACTTAAAGTTCTATACCTCAATAAAAAACACCCGATATATATATATATTTATATATATATATATATATATATATATATATATATATATATATATATATATATATATATATATATAAATTTTTTACTTTTGTATGGAATTATTATAATATTATTATTATTATATTTCTATCTTATTATTATATTTATATCTTACCTAGTATTTCAACAGTATGAACTTGGTCTCTGTTTTCTTGATCTCCTAATTGACAGATGTAATCACCGGCATCTTGGGTTTTAACACCATTAATTTGCAAATTATAATCTCCAACAATTTTAAATCTAGAGTCTCTTGTTATTTTTAAATGCCCAGCAGTTAGTACTGATGATCCTTTTCTCCACAGCAATACAAACGATCCCAAATTTTGAACTTTACAAGGAAGTTCAATTGTTTCTCCGACAATTACTTTATACAAATGTCCGCGTGATAAAAATTTTGGAGCAATAGATGGTGTTTCATTATCTGATGCGATATATGAACCATCTGCATGAGAATCTAAAATGATTCAAAGAAGATAAATTTAATTCTAGCAATTTTTAAAGGAATACAAAATGTCAAAAAATTAAATTGGTTTATTTTATAAATAATTTTTTTATACAATTTGCCATTTTTAAAAAGACTGATCCATTGACCCATTTACCACCATAGTTGAAAAAGGTATTATAAGTTTGTGCTGATGTATGATCGCATAGAAATATTGAGGTTTGGCACACCTTTAATAGTAGGTTCTTATAACTAAGGTGATTTCTGAAGCGAACCTTTCGAAGGCAGACGGGTTCGTAAGAAATTGAGTTCTTAGAAAATATTCGTCTGGCTTACGTTATGTTACGTTGAGCTTTTTTTGTTTTCAAATAGTTTGGTTGCCAATATATTTAAATTCAAAAACTTTTTTTTTCCACAGAAATTTTAATTTCTAAATAAAAAAGGTAACTCTTCCTTATGGTTGTCAAAAAATCTTTACTCAAAATATAACAAAACAAATATTATCACAAATCATTTTGAAAACTACAAATTTTTTAAAGATTTCTTTGTTAAAACCAGCATTTTCAAAGCCTTTAGCATTAACTGCAATTTATTGACTTTCATCGCCATATATACTGATGTAAGCTGTTGTTTTTAAATTCATCCGTCAATAACAAAACCACTCATTCAAGGTTAATAGATAAGCTGTATCAGATTCTTCTCCTTTCGTGAGAATGAATAAGAATCTACAGCCTTACGACTATTTGTCTGATGAAAGTGAAGTCTAAAACCCGTAAAAGTGTTTGGGAGAAGGTCTTTCTAACGAAACTCTGCTTGGTTTAATGACTCTTCAAGCACCAAAGTGCATAAAAATATGAACTGAATTTCTATACACTCTCTACACACTATACTTTCTACTTCTGTTCTAGTTCAGTTCTAATTCAGTTCTAGTTCAGTTCTAGTTCAGTTCTGGTTCAGTTCTAGTTCAGTTCTAGTTCAGTTCTAGTTCAGTTCTAGTTCAGTTCTAGTTCAGTTCTAGTTCAGTTCTAGTTCAGTTCTAGTTCAGTTCTAGTTCAGTTCTAGTTCAGTCTAGTTCAGTTCTAGTTCAGTTCTAGTTCAGTTCTAGTTCAGTTCTAGTTCAGTTCTAGTTCAGTTCTAGTTCAGTTCTAGTTCAGTTCTAGTTCAGTTCTAGTTCAGTTCTAGTTCAGTTCTAGTTCAGTTCTAGTTCAGTTCTAGTTCAGTTCTAGTTCAGTCTAGTCAGTTCTAGTTCAGTTCTAGTCAGTTCTAGTTCAGTTCTAGTTCAGTTCTAGTTCAGTTCTAGTTCAGTTCTAGTTCAGTTCTAGTTCAGTTCTAGTTCAGTTTAGTTCAGTTCTAGTTCAGTTCTAGTTCAGTTCTAGTTCAGTTCTAGTTCAGTTCTAGTTCAGTTCTAGTTCAGTTCTAGTTCAGTTCTAGTTCAGTTCCTAGTTCAGTTCTAGTTCAGTTCTAGTTCAGTTCTAGTTCAGTTCTAGTTCAGTTCTAGTTCAGTTCTAGTTCAGTTCTAGTTCAGTTCTAGTTCAGTTCTAGTTCAGTTCTAGTTCAGTTCTAGTTCAGTTCTAGTTCAGTTCTAGTTCAGTTCTAGTTCAGTTCTAGTTCAGTTCTAGTTCAGTTCTAGTTCAGTTCTAGTTCAGTTCTAGTTCAGTTCTAGTTCAGTTCTAGTTCAGTTCTAGTTCAGTTCTAGTTCAGTTCTAGCTCAGTTCTAGTTCAGTTCTAGTTCAGTTCTAGTTCAATTCTAGTTCAGTTCTAGTTCAGTTCTAGTTCAGTTCTAGTTCAGTTCTAGTTCAGTTCTAGTTCAGTTCTAGTTCAGTTCTAGTTCAGTTCTAGTTCAGTTCTAGTTCAGTTCTAGTTCAGCTCTAGTTCAGTTCTAGTTCAGTTCTAGTTCAGTTCTAGTTCAGTTCTAGTTCAGTTCTAGTTCAGTTCTAGTTCAGTTCTAGTTCAGTTCTAGTTCAGTTCTAGTTCAGTTCTAGTTCAGTTCTAGTTCAGTTCTAGTTCAGTTCTAGTTCAGTTCGAGTTCAGTTCAAAATTCGTTGCGAACGGAAGTGTTTTTAATCGCTCCATTATCAAAGTGTTTTTTTCTTGCTAATACAGAGCGTCAAAATTTCAACAACAATAAAATATAAAAGACTATAAAAAAGTCTATAATTTAAAGCAAAATTTTTATTAAACTAAAAGTTTTTACTGTGTTTTTTAATTAAAATATTAAACGTTCAATATATTTTTTTCAAAACTTTTATTTATTTTCACATAAACAAACCAAATAAAAAATAACAACAAAATGAGTAAAGTGTTTTGTAAAAAGTGTGAAAACGAAATCACAACAACAAGTTATGTGAAATGTTACCACTGTAACTCAAACTACCACTTCTCGCCCTGCTGCTCCGTGTCTGAATTCACCTATGCTAATATGTATGGTGAGAGGAAGTCAGGTTGGAAGTGTGCCGACTGCAAAGCTCTCAGTAAATTCTCTTACCCCGTACCCAATACTACTGATGGAAAAAATAAGCAAAAACAGCAAAGAGGCAGTGATGAAGAAAGCATTGAAGAACAAAACCAAGCAAAAAAACTTAAAGATTCCCTTTCCCTCAACTCCGTTAGCACAACTCTATGTTCTGTCAAAGCTGATGTCAACGAACTTCAATCCGATATGAAGGAGATTAAAAATAAAATCGAAAAAATAGAGCAAGTAGCAAACAGCATAAATACGTCATACTTGCAAATAAAAGATGATATACAAACATCTCTGCAAAAAATATCAACAAACCTTTCAATACTCGTTGAACAAGTAAATGAGCTTGCTGTTAAAGACAAAAAGCGAGAAGAACAAATTTCAGCAATTGATGTGAGAGTAAACAAAATTGAGCAACAAATGATCACAAGAAATATTGAAATAAAAAATGTTTGCAACTCAGAACTCACTCCCTACGATGTCGTAAAGGCTATTGCTTACTCTCTGAATGTAGAAGTAAAAGAAACTGATATTAGGAACGCGTATAGGCCGAAGATGAAGGAGAACAAAATCATCGTAGAATTCTCATCACTTAATAAAAAAAGAGAATTAATGAGTAAAGTTATACGCCATCGTGTGGATGCTCAAATTGTAAACGACAACGTTAATTCAACAAACATAAAATATATTTATATTAACGACGAGCTCACATACCATAATCGCCAACTATTATGGATAACAAAAACAAAGGCCAAAGAGGCTAATTGGAGATTTGTATGGGTCAGAGATGGAAAAATCTTTGCCCGCAAAATTGAAAACTCTCACTAATCCAAATTAACAGTGCAGCTGATATTGAATTCATATCAAATTCAAACTATCTTTTCATAAAATATTTCTTTTTTTTTATACACACAAATAAACAAAAACAATCAAAAGACTAAAAATAAAAACCAAAATGAATCAAAACAATTGTCAAACAATTAATAATTTCAAAGAAATCAACAAAAAAACACTTAAGTTATCCCGTAACACTTATTTTTCTGAATATTCGCTCACTGAGGCACAATTTTAACCAATTTCTTACAAACGTTAATGAATTGATAAATAAAGTAAACTTCATAATTCTTGTAGAAACAAATATATGTGACAATGAAAATACACTATACAATATCCATGGCTATAATGCAGTTTTTTTAAACAGGGAAGGTAGAGGAGGTGGAGTAGCTATCTACATCAAAGAAAACATCAGCTACACCCAAATTTCTATAAACGTAATATCGTTTGAACTCATTCAACTTGATATATCAATGAATGGCAAATCTTTTTCTCTATTTGCCATCTACCGACACCCTATTCAAAATATTTCAACCTTTTTCGCCGAACTCGAGGATGTTAAAAGTAAAATAACTAACAGTACGTTTACACACGTAGGTGACTTGTTACAAGTTGTGTATACGTATTCTTCTGACATGCAAGTAAAAAAAATCACTGGCAATCAAAATCGCTTGCCAGTGAGCCTACAACTTGCAGAAGTGTGATTGTGTTAGTAAAAAATATAAATGTATTGAGCTTGCACTTGCATGTGTAAATGCCGTGTAAAAAGAAATTGTTTTAGTTGGAGATATCAACATCGACATCAATAAACAAAACAACAACAACATACCTTGACATGATGTCATCTAATGGTATGAACTGTGTGATAAAAGAAAGTACACGCGTAGACGTAAATAAGAACACAGCCACTTGTATAGACCATATATTTACAAGAAATAAACAAGCAAACAAACACTCAAAACAATGATCGATGTGCATCAGATCTAATTAGAACGTAAAATTAATAACAGAACAGTGTGCCAAAAAATAAATGAAACAAATTGGAATCAACTAATGTGTATAGCAAGTAACGCAAATGTTTTAACTAATAATATAACAAAAATTTTTAACGAAATATACAGCAACTCGCTTAAAACCATACAACCGGGTAAAAAAAGATCCAATAATCCATGGATTAGTGAAGAATTAATCAGAAACTGTGAGTATCGGGATAAACTTTTCAGAAAGTGAAAAAAAATAAAAACAATATTTTTCACGAATTCGAGTATAAAAAATACAGAAATTTTCTCAACAAAAAAATAAATAATGAACAAAATAATTATTTTAGAAAAAAATTTGTTGAAAATAAAAACGACATACGCGTAACGTAGCAACTAATTAACGAAATTATCGGGAAACAAGTAAGAGTGGTATATTCGGCTTTGCCGAATCTTGGATACCATTCACCAATAGTGTTTCAAAAGTAAAATACAAAATCGTATGAATATATTGATAATTATATAGTTTCTGATTACTGACTTAGTTGAGCCCCACACAAATGCTTCATATGTATATTAATTTTCTTTTGTTCATACTAAATGTAATTCCTAGCAATAATTTGTTATACTAGTACAAGGTGGCGCAAAAGTAATCCTCCTATCAGAAAATGCTCTAAATTTTGCGATTGGCCCCTAATGTCAATTCTGTTTTGGCATTTGTGTAGTAAACACTTGCAAAATACACGTTAATAAACAATGTTACTCTACACTGCTCCAGAACGCGGAATATTGGAGACTATTTATTTGGCCAATAATCGGTAGGTGACTTTGGCACAACGTGAGTTTCGTCGCAGATTTCCTGGCCGTCCAACGCCTACTAGTGAAATACTGCTCGCCTCGAAGAGACTGGCACAACACGAGATGCTGCCAGGCGTGGCAGACCCCGGAGTCGCCGTTCTGCAGAGAATATTGCTGCTGTAGCCGAGGATGTCATGGAAGCGCCATCGACATCGATCAGACGACGTGCCTCGCAAATGGGTATCAGTCAACGGTCTTTACAGCGAATTTTGGTAAAAGACGGTGCATCAGCTGTTAGCTGCTGACCGCCAATCGCGTCTAACATACGCTCAAGCCATTCTTAATCACCACCAAGAGGAAGACGATTTTTCATTAAAAATAATCATGAGTGATGAGGCCCATTTCCATCTTACCGGGTACGTAAATAAGCAAAATTTAAGTGAAAATCCGCGTGTAACCCACGAAGAGCTATTACACCCGCTCAAAGTCATTGTATGGTGTGCTTTTTTCGCTGGAGGAGTCATCGGGGCTTTTTGAAGTCGCGGGTTTATGTCAACAAGCCTCAGACTCTTGCAGCTCTTAAAGACAATATCCGTCAAGAATGTGAGGACCTATCGCCAGAAGTTTTGGCCAAAGTGATGTAAAATCCTATAAAAAGGGCTCAAATGACAATCAACTCTGGCCGGAAAATGAAAAGCTTTTCGGTGGCGTCATCATCTAGAATAGTTATGGACCCAAAGGTTAGGTTGGGCAGGTGGCTGATGTATAAGGCAGCGTCACTTGGATTCTAAAGTTAAATAGACCAGATAAACCATGCAGAAAAGATGCTTCAAAATGTAGATGCCCTTAGATTTGCAAGAGTACATCGATTTGATGAAGATTAAGTATTCTGGCACACAACCCAAAAACACAGTGCCCAGTGAGGGTTGTGTACTTTAATTCATACGAATTATCCAACTATTAAAGGTTAATGATTAGTTATGTAAAACTCTGAAGTTAGCGGACTGATTTAGGTCAAAGTTTTAACAATGATTGTCAATGTATACAAGCCTTAGAATTATAAGGTATACACTCTTAGTTTTAGATACATGCGTGAAATATATAGCTAGCTATGAATGGATATCAGCTTTATTAAAGATTTACTTATTAATCTGAAGTTAGTTAACTAATTAAGATGAATACTTCAACAATAATATTTGGGATGCATTGTTCTTTCGATCTGTCCGATGGATATGTGGAAAGTTTTGCTCTAGTTCTTTGTGCAATTATAACGTGATTTAATTTATCAGCATTAAAGTGATTCCCGGTCGGGGTTATATGGGAGATAACAGAAAATTTGAACCGAGCTCGCCCATTTTCAAAGCCGAACTTTTCAAGAGATCGCCCTGAATAACGATATTGTACAACGTCTTTATACTAAATGCCATCATCGTATCTATTATAATAGATAGATAATTATAATTTGTCATTTATTAGCTACTAAGAGATTGCCTTAGGCGAAGTTATACGGGAGCAATAGTCAAACGTGAACAGATTTCTCCCAATTGCAATTAAACAATTTAAATTTTCGTTGATATGTGAGATACATACATACATACATATGTAGGTTTTGAACGGATATCATATACTTAGCTGCATTTTTGTACTTCCTAGGAAGATTACCTATAATTTGATATATAATACATACTCAAATGTAATCATAAAGTTCAAAAGTCAGACATAGAATTAAGATAAATGCAGTGTGTCTGTCTGCTAAAATCAGATTTGTGGAGCTCCTGGAAGGTATACCCATATGCATTTTACACAAAATTTTAGGATGTCGTCCCACCCTGAGCTCCAAAAACTTGACTACAACAGAAAAAAGGACAGACAGGTAGACGGACGGACGGACAGACAGGTAGACGGACGGACGGACAAACAGACGGACGGACGTCGCGAAATCGATTCTCCTGCCGATTCTGAGACGATCGGTACAACTTGAATGGTATTCATAATCAGATTTGTGGAGTTTATATCAGATTTTAGGAAATCCTCCCACAAAGAACGCTGTCAAATTTCATCACAATCGGTCCATAAACACCCGAGATATCGCTGAAACAATATTTACAAAATGTCAACAAAATTTCTTAGACACGTACTTTGGGCAATTTGCTGTACATCACAAGTAGTGTTTTGGCGGTATCTCAGTTGTTTATGGACAGCTTTTGATAAAATTTTATAATGTGCTTGGCGGGGGAATTTCCTAAAATGTATATATGTCCGTGCTCCAGGAGGATGGTTTTTCCTATTTCTGCATTTCATTGTTTCAACAAACATTCTCTAACGCGTACTTTGGGCAATTTGCGATACATCAAATTTAGTGTTTTGGCTGTATCTCTGTTGTTTATAGACCGATTTTGCTAAGTGCTTTGGGGAACCATTTCCTACAATCTGATATATAATATATTATCACATGTACACCAGGAGTACCTTGTTTCTCTTATTATTTAAAAGTGTGTTTCAATCAAAAATTTTAAAATTTTCGTCTAATTTTTGGTATTTTTTCGATATTTTCGGTGATTATAAACCGATTTTAATGAAATTTAATAGCGTTCGTTGCGGGAGAATTTCCTAAAATCTGTTATATAATTTATGTAGGTCCACCCTCCAGGGGCTTCAGAAACTTGATTTCAACAGACAGACAGACGGACGGACAGACAGACAGACGGACATCGCTTAATCGATTCTCCTCTCGATTCTGAGTCGATCGGTATAATTTTTATGGGGTCTACGATCACTAATAAAATAAAAATTACAAACGGAATCACAAACTTATAATACCCTTTCACCTATTGGTGAAGGGTATAAAAATTACAGACAGGTAGACAGACGGACAAAAAAACAGACGGACGGACGTACAAACAAACAGACGGACGGACAGACAGACAAACAGACGGACGGACGGAGGTCGCGATATCGATTCTCCTGCCGATTCTGAGTTGATCGGTACAATTTGAATGGTATTCGTAATCAGATTTGTGGAGTATAGATTTTAGAAAATCCTCACACAAAGAACGATGTCCAATTTCATCACAATCGGTCCATAAACACCTGAGATATCACTGAAACAATACTTACAAAATGTAAACAAAATTTCTTAGACACGTACTTTGGGCAATTTGCTGTACATCAAATGTAGTGTTATGGCGATATCTCAATTGTTTATGGACCGCTTTTGATAAAATTTAATAACGTGCTTGGCGGGGGAATTTCCTAAAATCTGATATAAAATTTATGTAGGTCCGTGCTAAAGGAGGATGTTTTTTCCTATTTCTGCATTTCATTTTTTCAACAAACAGTCTCTAATGCGAACTTTGGGCAATTTGCGATACATCAAATTCAGTGTTTTGGCGATATCTCAGTTGTTTATGGACCGATTTTGATAAAATTTTACAGAATGCTTTAGGAAACTATTTCCTACAATCTGATATATAACATATTATCACATGTACACCAGGAGTATCTTTTTTCTCTTGTTAATTAAAAGTGTGTTTCAATCAAAAATTTTTAAATTTTCGTCTAAATTTTGGTATTTTTCCGATATTTTCTGTGTTTATAAACCGATTTTAATGAAATTTAATAGCGTTCATTGCGGTAGAATTTCCTAAAATCTGATATATAATTTATGTAAGTCCATCCTCCAGGGGCTTCAGAAACTTGATTTCAACAGACAGACAGACAGACGGACGGACAGACAGACGGACATCGCTTAATCGATTCTCCTCCCGATTCTGAGTCGATCGGTATAATTTTTATGGGGTCTACGATCACTAATAAAAAAATTACAAACGGAATCACAAACTTATAATACCCTTTCACCTATTGGTGAAGGGTATAAAAACTAATAATATCGATGATAATATTATAAAAAATTTTGGATTAAATAATCTGCAAAACCTAGCAAACGAATTTGCATTAAATGTAAATTATAACATTAACAATATTGTACATAATTGTCAAATCGAAACCCTTTCAAACCGTCCAACAACGCTCCAGAACTCATTTTACATGACAAGCGCAAACGAAGATGAGGTATACAACATTTTAACAAGTAAGAGTGGTATATTCGGCTTTGCCGAATCTTGGATACCCTTCACCAATGGTGTTGCAAAAGTACTTAATGTAACTCCTAGCAAAATTTGGTTATACTAGTATTATATGCAAAGAGTCATTAAAATTAAGAGTCGGAAAAAGCTTTTCGGTGGCGTCATCATCTAGAATAGTTATGCACCCAAAGGTTAGGTTGGGCAGGTGGCTGATGTCTAGGGAAGCTTCACTTGGGTTCTAAAGTTGTCCCTTTGTGAAAGATAATGATTACTAGACTACAAGTAGAGAATGCATATTTAAGCCAGCCAGTAGCTTCGAAATAAAATATACATATATTTTACGAACATTTAATAAAGTTCGATAGACCAGATAAACCATGCAGAAAAGATAGTTCAAAATGTAGATGCCCTTACATTTGCAATAGCACATCGATTTGATGAAGTTTAAGTATTCTGACATGCAACCCAAAAACGCTGTGCCCAGTGAGGGTTGTGCACTTTAATTCGTACGAATTATCCGACTAGTAAAAGTTCTTGATTAGTTATGTAAAACTCTGAAGTTAGCGGACTGATTTAGGTCAAAGCTTTAACAATGATAAGCCTTAAAATTATAGGGTATACACTCTTAGTTTTAGATACATACGTGAAATACATAGCTTTTGAATGAATGGATATCAGCTTTGTCGGAAAAGTTATTAAAGATTTAGTTATTAATCTGAAGTTAGTTAATTAATTAAAATGAACACTTCATCAATAATATTTGGGATGTATTGTTCTTTCGATCTGTCCGATGGATGTTTGGAAAGTTTTGCTCTAGTTCCTTGTGCATTTTTAATGTGATTTAATTTATCAGCATTAAATCGATTCCCGGTCGGGGTTATATGGGAGATTTCACTAAATGTGAATAGAGCTCGCCCATTTTCAATATCGAACTTTTCAAGAGATCAGAAATACTTTTGTCAAATGTTGTCCCTCTAGAAAGTTTATTTTAGGCGCTATCGCCCTGAATATCAATATCGTACAGCGTCTTTATACTAAATGTCATCATCGTATCTTAGGCGAAGTTATACGGGATCAATTGTCAAACGTGAACGGATTTCTCCCAATTGCAATTAAAAAATTTAAATTTTCGTTGATATGTGAGATACTTACATACATAGTTGCATTTTTGTACTTCCTAGGAAGATTACCTATAATTTGATATATAATACATTCTCAAATGTTATCATAATGATCAAAAGTCAGACACAAAATTAAGATTAATGCAGAGTGTCTGTCTGCTAAAATCAGATTTGTGGAGCTCCTGGATTTTACACAAAATTTTAGGATATTGTCCCACCATCGCTTAAACGCTAAATTATATCTACCACAAATTACCGAATGCATCAGGATTTAGGTAATCCACTGCGAAGGACGCTATTAAATTTCATCAAAATAAACACCTGAGATATCGACAAAACAGGAGCTCCAAAAACTTGACTACAACAGAAAAAATTACAGACAGGTAGACGGACGGACAAAAAAACAGACGGACGGACAAACAAACAGACAAACAGACGGACGGATGGAGGTCGCGAAATCGATTCTCCTGCCGATTCTGAGTTGATCGGTACAATTTGAATGGTATTCGTAATCAGATTTGTGGAGTATAGGTTTTAGAAAATCCTCACACAAAGAACGATGTCCAATTTCATCACAATCGGTCCATAAACACCTGAGATATCGCTGAAATAATACTTACAAAATGTAAACAAAATTTCTTAGACACGCACTTTGGGCAATTTGCTGTACATCAAATGTAGTGTTATGGCGATATCTCAATTGTTTATGGACCGCTTTTGATAAAATTTAATAACGTGCTTGGCGGGGGAATTTCCTAAAATATGATATAAAATTTATGTAGGTCCGTGCGAAAGGAGGATGGTTTTTCCTATTTCTGCATTTCATTTTTTCAACAAACATTCTCTAATGCGAACTTTGGGCAATTTGCGATACATCAAATTCAGTGTTTTGGCGATATCTCAGTTGTTTATAAACCGATTTTGATAAAATTTTACGGAGTGCTTTGGGAAACTATTTCCTACAATCTGATATATAACATATTATCACATGTACACCAGGAGTATATTTTTTCTCTTTTTATTTAAAAGTGTGTATCAATAAAAAATTTTAAAATTTTCGTATAATTTTTGGTATTTTTTCGATATTTTCGGTGTTTATAAACCGATTTTAATGAAATTTAATAGCGTTCATTGCGGGAGAATTTCCTAAAATCTGATATATAATTTATGTAAGTCCATCCTCCAGGGGCTTCAGAAACTTGATTTCAACAGACAGACAGACAGACGGACGGACAGACAGACGGACATTGCTTAATCGATTCTCCTCCCGATTCTGAGTCGATCGGTATAATTTTTATGGGATCACTAATAAAAAATTACAAACGGAATCACAAACTTATAATACCCTTTCACCTATTGGTGAAGGGTATAAAAAATCTAAACATGAACAAAAGTGCAGGTATTGATGGAATAAGACCATTAGACATTAAACAAAATGCAACGGTTCTCACAAAAATCATTACACACCTAATAAACCTAAGCCTCAATACCGCCATTTTTCCCAATGCGTTGAAAACGTCAATAATCAGACCAATATACAAATCTGGATGTAAGACAGATTGTAACAATTATAGGCCTATTGCCATTCTGCCTGTCATTGAGAAAGTTTTGGAAGAAATTGTGGTAAGACGATTGACAGATTTTCTAGAGAAATACAAAATCATTCATGAAAACCAGTTTGGCTTCCAAAAAGGAAAAAATATAAATAAATTGTTAGGAAATTTTGCAAATCATATCAATCTAAACCTAAGTAAAGGTATGCACTGTTTAACGTTGTTCATAGACTTCAGCAAAGCCTTTGACACTTTGTCACATGGAAAACTACTTCAAATGCTTGAAAAAATCGGAGTAAGAGGGAAATCGTTACTATGGTTCAAAAGCTATCTCGATTGTAGATCATATCGAGTGAAGATCAAGAACAATTTGAGCGACAGCGCAACAATAGACTGTGGAGTACCGCAGGGGTCAAAGCTAGGACCGATTCTTTATATAATCTACGCTAACGAATTACTTAACAATTTAAAAAAAAGCAAAACTTTCGCATATGCGGATGATACCGCGATTGTAGTATCTGATGCAAACATGCAAGAAGCAACAAGGACCATGCAAGCCGAACTTGACATAGCAAGTAAATGGTGTCATGACAATGGTCTAGTCATAAATGCAACAAAAACTAAGCTCATACATATACGACCACGTCATCTCACTAAAACACAAATAAACCTAAAATTTCACAGCAATGAATGCTTGCATAAAACATCAAACTCGCTTAACATAACATACAACAGTTGCAACACAACAATTGAATTGGTGGATAACTATAAGTACTTAGGAGTTATAGTTGATAACAACTTCAAATGGAAACAGCATATTGAAAACTTGCAAAACAAGCTCCAAAAAACTGCGTACATGCTCCATCACTTGAGTTACTGCTCCACTTATAGTGTATTGAGACAAGTTTACTTTTCTTTGGTAGAGTCCTATATCAGGCATGGCATTTCAGCATGGGGTAGCTCTACACATTGAAGAGCACTGCAAAATACCCAAAATCGACTAATCAAAATACTACAGAGAAACTCTGACTTTTCACGCAATACACCAAATATCCAACCACCCAGCTCAACACGCAGCAACATTAGTAACATCAATCAAAGAAACTTTACTAACAATGAAAGTGAAGCTATAAGTAACATTTACACGAACAACAACACATCACCAAATACATCACACATCAGTTCTAATCAACACACTCTTCAAGACACAACACAAAACACCGATATATCATATTTTCCGGCAGCAGCCAGCTCAATGTATAACATTTTTATAACAAACAACACATCACTAAGTGCACCGCATCCCCGCGCACAATACCAAACCTTAACACAAAACATAAATATACCACAGTCTCACGTAATACAAAACGTAAGCATAACACGCAACATACAAAGTGTGACACACTTTAGTTATCATGATAACAGTCAACAAACCCCAGCACTGAACGCAGAAACACCACATAACAATGCAACAGACAACTCAACAATAAACATAACTCAATATAATCCAGAAAGCAACATACCACAACGACCAAATCAAAGAAGCTGTACAAATTATAGCATAGCCAAAACCCTCAATGTCCTGGACGTCAAAAGCATCTATCGCCTAACGTTAGTAAACGAATTCTACAAAGACCGAAGATTTCTGAACACCATAGACCACGCGCATAATACAAGAAGTCGTGCTCGAGGCAACTACAAGGATCGGCAGTTCCAAAATGAGTACGGCCGAAGTACCTTAGGTGTAACGCTACCAAAAATTTTCAACAAAATACCAAATGAGATAAGAAACGAAAATAATGTATACAAAAGAAAAAAGCTTTTAAAAATTTTTTTTATAAGTTCGCAATGAATGCACATTTATATATTAATTATTATTAATATCCTGCTGACAAGCCGATTGGCTTAGTGGGTTTTTCAAATCTTTGATATATATAATGTAAATTCACTAGATTTAAGATTAAAATTTGTAATATATATTGATGAATAAATAAATAAATAATAATAAAATAAAATAGTTCGAGTTCAGTTCTAGTTCAGTTCTAGTTCAGTTCAGTTCTAGTTCAGTTCTAGTTCAGTTCTAGTTCAGTTCTAGTTCAGTTCTAGTTCAGTTCTAGTTCAGTTCTAGTTCAGTTCTAGTTCAGTTCTAGTTCAGTTCTAGTTCAGTTCTAGTTCAGTTCTAGTTCAGTTCTAGTTCAGTTCTAGTTCAGTTCTAGTTCAGTTCTAGTTCAGTTCTAGTTCAGTTCTAGTTCAGTTCTAGTTCAGTTCTAGTTCAGTTCTAGTTCAGTTCTGTTCTAGTTCAGTTCTGTTCTAGTTCAGTTCTGTTCTAGTTCAGTTCTAGTTCAGTTCTAGTTCAGTTCTAGTTCAGTTCTAGTTCAGTTCTGTTCTAGTTCAGTTCTAGTTCAGTTCTAGTTCAGTTCTAGTTCAGTTCTAGTTCAGTTCTAGTTCAGTTCTAGTTCAGTTCTAGTTCAGTTCTAGTTCAGTTCTAGTTCAGTTCTAGTTCAGTTCTAGTTCAGTTCTAGTTCAGTTCTAGTTCAGTTCTAGTTCAGTTCTAGTTCAGTTCTAGTTCAGTTCTAGTTCAGTTCTAGTTCAGTTCTAGTTCAGTTCTAGTTCAGTTCTAGTTCAGTTCTAGTTCAGTTCTAGTTCAGTTCTAGTTCAGTTCTAGTTCAGTTCTAGTTCAGTTCTAGTTCAGTTCTAGTTCAGTTCTAGTTCAGTTCTAGTTCAGTTCTAGTTCAGTTCTAGTTCAGTTCTAGTTCAGTTCTAGTTCAGTTCTAGTTCAGTTCTAGTTCAGTTCTAGTTCAGTTCTAGTTCAGTTCTAGTTCAGTTCTAGTTCAGTTCTAGTTCAGTTCTAGTTCAGTTCTAGTTCAGTTCTAGTTCAGTTCTAGTTCAGTTCTAGTTCAGTTCTAGTTCAGTTCTAGTTCAGTTCTAGTTCAGTTCTAGTTCAGTTCTAGTTCAGTTCTAGTTCAGTTCTAGTTCAGTTCTAGTTCAGTTCTAGTTCAGTTCTAGTTCAGTTCTAGTTCAGTTCTAGTTCAGTTCTAGTTCAGTTCTAGTTCAGTTCTAGTTCAGTTCTAGTTCAGTTCTAGTTCAGTTCTAGTTCAGTTCTAGTTCAGTTCTAGTTCAGTTCTAGTTCAGTTCTAGTTCAGTTCTAGTTCAGTTCTAGTTCAGTTCTAGTTCAGTTCTAGTTCAGTTCTAGTTCAGTTCTAGTTCAGTTCTAGTTCAGTTCTAGTTCAGTTCTAGTTCAGTTCTAGTTCAGTTCTAGTTCAGTTCTAGTTCAGTTCTAGTTCAGTTCTAGTTCAGTTCTAGTTCAGTTTAAAAAATATAAACGACAAAATAATTGTTGAGTTTAACTCTCAAAATAAAAAAAGGGAATTTATGAAAATCATAACACGTCACAGAATTGATTCCTGTGTCGTAAATTCGATGGAAACACAAAAAGCTTTATTTATATTAATGACTGTCTCACTGCTCATAACAGAAAATTTCTCTGGCTAGCCAAAACTAAAGCCAAAGAATCGAATTGGAAATTTGTATGGACCAGAAATGGATATATATTCGCTCGCAAAACAGAAAACACTCCAGCAACAATTATTAAAAACTCATCTGATATCGAATTAATTGTTTAATTTTCTTTTTTTTCATAAACCAAATTTTCCGTATATCTTAAATTAAAATGAACTACATTCAAGAAAAACTAAATGCCTTTAATCAAATAGATAATATATATTTAAGTTATCCCGTAACAATATTACACATGAACATTCGTTCAATTCGCAAAAATTTTAATCCTTTTCTTGTTACAATTCACAGTATAATAAACAAAATAAAAATAATAGTTCTTGTCGAAACCAATATAAACGATGACGAAACAAATCTTTATAATATTTCTGGTTTTAACTCTCTGTTTTTAAATAGAGTAGGATCAGGAGGAGGTATAGCAGTATACATAAAAGAGAATTTAAATTTTACAAACTATAATATCAAAACAAATTCGTTTGAATTAATAAAAATCGATGTGCAGATAAACCAAAAAACCCTCTCACTTCTGTCAGTCTACCGTCCCCCATCTTCCAATGTTAATGTTTTTATCTCTGAAATCGAAAATGTAATAAACTCTATTAAAAATAAACAAGAAACAATAATCATAGGAGACATAAATATTGATATTCTAAAAAATAATTTTACAACAAAAAAATACCTTGACATGATGATGTCGAATGGTTTGGAAAGTATAATAAACGAAAGCACACGTGATGATATACAGGCAAACACAAAAACTTGCATTGATCACTGCTTTGTTAAAAACAATAAATCGATCGGCTACGCAGCAGTAATAACAACAACAATATTTAGCTGACCACTACAACTTACTGTGTTGTGTAGAAAGTGATCAAAGAGAAATGAGAAATAATGTAAACAATCAGAGTTTCCCAACAACCCAAGAATATCAGTGTTTCCCAAATTGTTTTAATAATATATATAATAATGCAAAAATAAATAAACTAATAAGCGATACTAATTGGAACAGTCTGATAAATACCTGTGCGAATGTTAATGATTGCTTTGATAATTTTAATAACAAAATCTGTGATATTTACCAAAAATCGTTAATGTCAAACAAAACAAAAAAAGCAAGAAAACCAAATAAGTGGATAAGTAATGAAATAATAATGCTGTGTGTTAAACAGGATAAACTTTATAAAAAGTGGATAAATAACAAAAAAAAAATAAATTATATGAAAAAGAATATAAAAAATTTAGAAATTATTTAAACAAAAAAATAAACTTTACAAAAAATAATTATTATAGAACACAATTCATTGAGAATAGAAATGATATGAGAATTACATGGAGGCTCATTAATGAAATTAATGGTAAAAGAATGTCTAATTTAGATGAAGTTATACTAAACAATTTTAAAAAAGAAAACAAAGCTAATATATTAAACAACTTTGCAACAAATTTACAGCAAAATGTTCAAAAAATAATTCATACCTGCAACAAAAAAACCATATCATATACCGAAAAAACACTCAAAAACTCTTTTTTTCTTGAACAAATGAACGAATGAACTAGAAATATACATACTGAATACTCTTAGCTCAAACAAAAGTGCGGGAATCGATGGCATAAGACCTCGGGACATAAAAAATAACGCGTTTATTCTAACTCCAATAATAAATCACATAATAAACTCAATTTTTAATGAAAATACTGTTCCTGAACTTTTTAAAACTTCCATCGTTCGTCCGATATATAAAAGCGGTTTAAAAAACGATTACAATAATTATAGGCCTATTTCCATATTACCTGTAATTGAAAAAGTAATGGAAGAAATAATGGTAAGAAGGCTAAATGATTTTCTTACACGATATAAAAAACCATAAACCATAACCAATATGGATTTCAAAAAAACAAAAGCATAAATAAGTTACTAGAACACTTTGCGCATCATATAAACTCTCGCTTAAGTGAAAACTATCATTGCCTAGTACTATTTGTTGACTTCAGTAAAGCGTTCGATACTCTCTGTCATAAGAAATTGTTAAACACATTGGAAAGAATTGGTATTCGAGGCGATTGTCTAAACTTTTTTAAAAGCTAACTTGAAAATCGGAAATTTAAGGTTAAAATTGACAATGAAATTAGCAATGAAAAACCCTTAACCCATGGTGTTCCCCAGGGATCAAAACTGGGCCCTATTTTATATCTAATATATGCCAATGATTTGATCAGTATTTTAAAAAATAGTACGACATTTGCTTACGCTGATGACACAGCCATAATCGTGAGCAATAAATGTATAAATACTGCAACGAATATAATGCAGAATGAATTAAATGTAGCCACTAAATGGTGCCATGATAATGGATTGATTATTAATGCAAATAAAACAAAAATTATGCACATAAAACCTCGACACTTTCGATACACAAAAATTAATATACAATTTCATAATATAGATTGTATTCATAATGATATAAGCTGCAACAATGATACATGCTCTACAACATTTGAGTTAGTTAATACGTTCAAATATCTTGGCGTTTATATAGATCACAATTTCAAATGGAGATACCATATTGAGGAAGTACAAAAACTTTTGAGAAAGTCTGCAATAATGTTATTTAATTTAAGTAACTCTGCGACCTACAGCGTTTTGAGGCAAGCGTATTTCTCATTATCGGAGTCTTACTTAAGACATGGAATCACTGCATGGGGAACATCATCATATTGTTCAATTCTACAAAATACTCAAAACCGTATCTTAAAAATTTTATTAAAAAACTACCTGAAATCAAAAGCTTCACATAACGAAAATTCAAACAACACAAACATCAGCGCTATAAACAACAACGGAAGAAATAATGGCAACATTACCATAACTACTACAAACAACAACACAAACAACAATTATACAACGAACAACTACACAATCGTCAACACTCAGTCCAACAGTAACAACATTGCAATTAACACCAACACAGCAGTTAACAACTCAGTAAACAGAAACAATAATACTACTAACACAACAAACCGCAATTGTGGTAACATCAACGAAAGTGAGTTTCACATATCCACAGATGAAATCTTTAGCAGCAATAACAACATTAATTATAACAATACAACATCCAACACGAGTAACAACACAACACCAATTTCTTACATCAATAACAACAACATCGACAGAAACACCAAAAAAAGAAAATCTTCAGTAATAGTCAACATAGCCACAGAACTCCAAATTCTTAATATAGATAGCATATATAAAACTACGCTAATTTCGAACTTTGAGCACGAAGATATATATCTGGAGAAAATAAATCATCAATATAATACCAGGCTACGCAATGAAGGAAGATATAAATCTGATAAGTACAAAAATATTTATGGCAAATCCAAATTAGATGTTCAATTACCAAAAATTTTAAACCAAATCCTTATAAACATATTTAATATTATCAGTAATTATAAAAAGAAAAAAGAAATTAAAAAATTTTATATAAGTTTACAATGAAAAATACCAAATTTATTAAATTAATGTAATAACTTAAATTTAATGTTAATTCAATTCTAATTATACATTGTTACTTTTCTGATCTACAGACAAGCCAGTGAATGGCTTCGTGGATCTTAAGTTTCAATATAATTGTAATTGTATATGTATATTAAAACATCTTTTCAATAAAGAATATTAATTAATTTGAAAAAAAAAAGTTCTAGTTCAGTTCTAGTTCAGTTCTAGTTCAGTTCTAGTTCAGTTCTAGATCAGTTCTAGTTCAGTTCTAGTTCAGTTCTAGATCAGTTCTAGTTCAGTTCTAGTTCAGTTCTAGTTCAGTTCTAGTTCAGTTCTAGTTCAGTTCTAGTTCAGTTCTAGTTCAGTTCTAGTTCAGTTCTAGTTCTAGTTCAGTTCTAGTTCAGTTCTAGTTCAGTTCTAGTTCAGTTCTAGTTCAGTTCTAGTTCAGTTCTAGTTCAGTTCTAGTTCAGTTCTAGTTCAGTTCTAGTTCAGTTCTAGTTCAGTTCTAGTTCAGTTCTAGTTCTAGTTCAGTTCTAGTTCAGTTCTAGTCCAGTTCTAGTTCAGTTCTAGTTCAGTTCTAGTTCAGTTCTAGTTCAGTTCTAGTTCAGTTCTAGTTCAGTTCTAGTTCAGTTCTAGTTCAGTTCTAGTTCAGTTCTAGTTCAGTTCTAGTTCAGTTCTAGTTCAGTTCTAGTTCAGTTCTAGTTCAGTTCTAGTTCAGTTCTAGTTCAGTTCTAGTTCAGTTCTAGTTCAGTTCTAGTTCAGTTCTAGTTCAGTTCTAGTTCAGTTCTAGTTCAGTTCTAGTTCAAATCTAGTTCACTTCTAGTTCACTTCTAGTTCACTTCTAGTTCTAGTTCAGTTCTAGTTCAGTTCTAGTTCAGTTCTAGTTCAGTTCTAGTTCAGTTCTAGTTCAGTTCTAGTTCAGTTCTAGTTCAGTTCTAGTTCAGTTCTAGTTCAAATCTAGTTCACTTCTAGTTCAGTTCTAGTTCAGTTCTAGTTCAGTTCTAGTTCAGTTCTAGTTCAGTTCTAGTTCAGTTCTAGTTCAGTTCTAGTTCAGTTCTAGTTCAGTTCTAGTTCAGTTCTAGTTCTGTTCAAGTTCAGTTCTAGTTCAGTTCTAGTTCAGTTCTAGTTCAGTTCTAGTTCAGTTCTAGTTTAGTTCTAGTTCAGTTCTAGTTCAGTTCTAGTTCAGTTCTAGTTCAGTTCTAGTTCAGTTCTAGTTCAGTTCTAGTTCAGTTCTAGTTCAAATCTAGTTCAGTTCTAGTTCAGTTCTAGTTCAGTTCTAGTTCAGTTCTAGTTCAGTTCTAGTTCAGTTCTAGTTCAGTTCTAGTTCAGTTCTAGTTCAGTTCTAGTTCAGTTCTAGTTCAGTTCTAGTTCAGTTCTAGTTCAGTTCTAGTTCAGTTCTAGTTCAGTTCTAGTTCAGTTCTAGTTCAGTTCTAGTTCAGTTCTAGTTCAGTTCTAGTTCAGTTCTAGTTCAGTTCTAGTTCAGTTCTAGTTCAGTTCTAGTTCAGTTCTAGTTCAGTTCTAGTTCAGTTCTAGTTCAGTTCTAGTTCAGTTCTAGTTCAGTTCTAGTTCAGTTCTAGTTCAGTTCTAGTTCAGTTCTAGTTCAGTTCTAGTTCAGTTCTAGTTCAGTTCTAGTTCAGTTCTAGTTCAGTTCTAGTTCAGTTCTAGTTCAGTTCTAGTTCAGTTCTAGTTCAGTTCTAGTTCAGTTCTAGTTCAGTTCTAGTTCAGTTCTAGTTCAGTTCTAGTTCAGTTCTAGTTCAGTTCTAGTTCAGTTCTAGTTCAGTTCTAGTTCAGTTCTAGTTCAGTTCTAGTTCAGTTCTAGTTCAGTTCTAGTTCAGTTCTAGTTCAGTTCTAGTTCAGTTCTAGTTCAGTTCTAGTTCAGTTCTAGTTCAGTTCTAGTTCAGTTCTAGTTCAGTTCTAGTTCAGTTCTAGTTCAGTTCTAGTTCAGTTCTAGTTCAGTTCTAGTTCAGTTCTAGTTCAGTTCTAGTTCAGTTCTAGTTCAGTTCTAGTTCAGTTCTAGTTCAGTTCTAGTTCAGTTCTAGTTCAGTTCTAGTTCAGTTCTAGTTCAGTTCTAGTTCAGTTCTAGTTCAGTTCTAGTTCAGTTCTAGTTCAGTTCTAGTTCAGTTCTAGTTCAGTTCTAGTTCAGTTCTAGTTCAGTTCTAGTTCAGTTCTAGTTCAGTTCTAGTTCAGTTCTAGTTCAGTTCTAGTTCAGTTCTAGTTCAGTTCTAGTTCAGTTCTAGTTCAGTTCTAGTTCAGTTCTAGTTCAGTTCTAGTTCAGTTCTAGTTCAGTTCTAGTTCAGTTCTAGTTCAGTTCTAGTTCAGTTCTAGTTCAGTTCTAGTTCAGTTCTAGTTCAGTTCTAGTTCAGTTCTAGTTCAGTTCTAGTTCAGTTCTAGTTCAGTTCTAGTTCAGTTCTAGTTCAGTTCTAGTTCAGTTCTAGTTCAGTTCTAGTTCAGTTCTAGTTCAGTTCTAGTTCAGTTCTAGTTCAGTTCTAGTTCAGTTCTAGTTCAGTTCTAGTTCAGTTCTAGTTCAGTTCTAGTTCAGTTCTAGTTCAGTTCTAGTTCAGTTCTAGTTCAGTTCTAGTTCAGTTCTAGTTCAGTTCTAGTTCAGTTCTAGTTCAGTTCTAGTTCAGTTCTAGTTCAGTTCTAGTTCAGTTCTAGTTCAGTTCTAGTTCAGTTCTAGTTCAGTTCTAGTTCAGTTCTAGTTCAGTTCTAGTTCAGTTCTAGTTCAGTTCTAGTTCAGTTCTAGTTCAGTTCTAGTTCAGTTCTAGTTCAGTTCTAGTTCAGTTCTAGTTCAGTTCTAGTTCAGTTCTAGTTCAGTTCTAGTTCAGTTCTAGTTCAGTTCTAGTTCAGTTCTAGTTCAGTTCTAGTTCAGTTCTAGTTCAGTTCTAGTTCAGTTCTAGTTCAGTTCTAGTTCAGTTCTAGTTCAGTTCTAGTTCAGTTCTAGTTCAGTTCTAGTTCAGTTCTAGTTCAGTTCTAGTTCAGTTCTAGTTCAGTTCTAGTTCAGTTCTAGTTCAGTTCTAGTTCAGTTCTAGTTCAGTTCTAGTTCAGTTCTAGTTCAGTTCTAGTTCAGTTCTAGTTCAGTTCTAGTTCAGTTCTAGTTCAGTTCTAGTTCAGTTCTAGTTCAGTTCTAGTTCAGTTCTAGTTCAGTTCTAGTTCAGTTCTAGTTCAGTTCTAGTTCAGTTCTAGTTCAGTTCTAGTTCAGTTCTAGTTCAGTTCTAGTTCAGTTCTAGTTCAGTTCTAGTTCAGTTCTAGTTCAGTTCTAGTTCAGTTCTAGTTCAGTTCTAGTTCAGTTCTAGTTCAGTTCTAGTTCAGTTCTAGTTCAGTTCTAGTTCAGTTCTAGTTCAGTTCTAGTTCAGTTCTAGTTCAGTTCTAGTTCAGTTCTAGTTCAGTTCTAGTTCAGTTCTAGTTCAGTTCTAGTTCAGTTCTAGTTCAGTTCTAGTTCAGTTCTAGTTCAGTTCTAGTTCAGTTCTAGTTCAGTTCTAGTTCAGTTCTAGTTCAGTTCTAGTTCAGTTCTAGTTCAGTTCTAGTTCAGTTCTAGTTCAGTTCTAGTTCAGTTCTAGTTCAGTTCTAGTTCAGTTCTAGTTCAGTTCTAGTTCAGTTCTAGTTCAGTTCTAGTTCAGTTCTAGTTCAGTTCTAGTTCAGTTCTAGTTCAGTTCTAGTTCAGTTCTAGTTCAGTTCTAGTTCAGTTCTAGTTCAGTTCTAGTTCAGTTCTAGTTCAGTTCTAGTTCAGTTCTAGTTCAGTTCTAGTTCAGTTCTAGTTCAGTTCTAGTTCAGTTCTAGTTCAGTTCTAGTTCAGTTCTAGTTCAGTTCTAGTTCAGTTCTAGTTCAGTTCTAGTTCAGTTCTAGTTCAGTTCTAGTTCAGTTCTAGTTCAGTTCTAGTTCAGTTCTAGTTCAGTTCTAGTTCAGTTCTAGTTCAGTTCTAGTTCAGTTCTAGTTCAGTTCTAGTTCAGTTCTAGTTCAGTTCTAGTTCAGTTCTAGTTCAGTTCTAGTTCAGTTCTAGTTCAGTTCTAGTTCAGTTCTAGTTCAGTTCTAGTTCAGTTCTAGTTCAGTTCTAGTTCAGTTCTAGTTCAGTTCTAGTTCAGTTCTAGTTCAGTTCTAGTTCAGTTCTAGTTCAGTTCTAGTTCAGTTCTAGTTCAGTTCTAGTTCAGTTCTAGTTCAGTTCTAGTTCAGTTCTAGTTCAGTTCTAGTTCAGTTCTAGTTCAGTTCTAGTTCAGTTCTAGTTCAGTTCTAGTTCAGTTCTAGTTCAGTTCTAGTTCAGTTCTAGTTCAGTTCTAGTTCAGTTCTAGTTCAGTTCTAGTTCAGTTCTAGTTCAGTTCTAGTTCAGTTCTAGTTCAGTTCTAGTTCAGTTCTAGTTCAGTTCTAGTTCAGTTCTAGTTCAGTTCTAGTTCAGTTCTAGTTCAGTTCTAGTTCAGTTCTAGTTCAGTTCTAGTTCAGTTCTAGTTCAGTTCTAGTTCAGTTCTAGTTCAGTTCTAGTTCAGTTCTAGTTCAGTTCTAGTTCAGTTCTAGTTCAGTTCTAGTTCAGTTCTAGTTCAGTTCTAGTTCAGTTCTAGTTCAGTTCTAGTTCAGTTCTAGTTCAGTTCTAGTTCAGTTCTAGTTCAGTTCTAGTTCAGTTCTAGTTCAGTTCTAGTTCAGTTCTAGTTCAGTTCTAGTTCAGTTCTAGTTCAGTTCTAGTTCAGTTCTAGTTCAGTTCTAGTTCAGTTCTAGTTCAGTTCTAGTTCAGTTCTAGTTCAGTTCTAGTTCAGTTCTAGTTCAGTTCTAGTTCAGTTCTAGTTCAGTTCTAGTTCAGTTCTAGTTCAGTTCTAGTTCAGTTCTAGTTCAGTTCTAGTTCAGTTCTAGTTCAGTTCTAGTTCAGTTCTAGTTCAGTTCTAGTTCAGTTCTAGTTCAGTTCTAGTTCAGTTCTAGTTCAGTTCTAGTTCAGTTCTAGTTCAGTTCTAGTTCAGTTCTAGTTCAGTTCTAGTTCAGTTCTAGTTCAGTTCTAGTTCAGTTCTAGTTCAGTTCTAGTTCAGTTCTAGTTCAGTTCTAGTTCAGTTCTAGTTCAGTTCTAGTTCAGTTCTAGTTCAGTTCTAGTTCAGTTCTAGTTCAGTTCTAGTTCAGTTCTAGTTCAGTTCTAGTTCAGTTCTAGTTCAGTTCTAGTTCAGTTCTAGTTCAGTTCTAGTTCAGTTCTAGTTCAGTTCTAGTTCAGTTCTAGTTCAGTTCTAGTTCAGTTCTAGTTCAGTTCTAGTTCAGTTCTAGTTCAGTTCTAGTTCAGTTCTAGTTCAGTTCTAGTTCAGTTCTAGTTCAGTTCTAGTTCAGTTCTAGTTCAGTTCTAGTTCAGTTCTAGTTCAGTTCTAGTTCAGTTCTAGTTCAGTTCTAGTTCAGTTCTAGTTCAGTTCTAGTTCAGTTCTAGTTCAGTTCTAGTTCAGTTCTAGTTCAGTTCTAGTTCAGTTCTAGTTCAGTTCTAGTTCAGTTCTAGTTCAGTTCTAGTTCAGTTCTAGTTCAGTTCTAGTTCAGTTCTAGTTCAGTTCTAGTTCAGTTCTAGTTCAGTTCTAGTTCAGTTCTAGTTCAGTTCTAGTTCAGTTCTAGTTCAGTTCTAGTTCAGTTCTAGTTCAGTTCTAGTTCAGTTCTAGTTCAGTTCTAGTTCAGTTCTAGTTCAGTTCTAGTTCAGTTCTAGTTCAGTTCTAGTTCAGTTCTAGTTCAGTTCTAGTTCAGTTCTAGTTCAGTTCTAGTTCAGTTCTAGTTCAGTTCTAGTTCAGTTCTAGTTCAGTTCTAGTTCAGTTCTAGTTCAGTTCTAGTTCAGTTCTAGTTCAGTTCTAGTTCAGTTCTAGTTCAGTTCTAGTTCAGTTCTAGTTCAGTTCTAGTTCAGTTCTAGTTCAGTTCTAGTTCAGTTCTAGTTCAGTTCTAGTTCAGTTCTAGTTCAGTTCTAGTTCAGTTCTAGTTCAGTTCTAGTTCAGTTCTAGTTCAGTTCTAGTTCAGTTCTAGTTCAGTTCTAGTTCAGTTCTAGTTCAGTTCTAGTTCAGTTCTAGTTCAGTTCTAGTTCAGTTCTAGTTCAGTTCTAGTTCAGTTCTAGTTCAGTTCTAGTTCAGTTCTAGTTCAGTTCTAGTTCAGTTCTAGTTCAGTTCTAGTTCAGTTCTAGTTCAGTTCTAGTTCAGTTCTAGTTCAGTTCTAGTTCAGTTCTAGTTCAGTTCTAGTTCAGTTCTAGTTCAGTTCTAGTTCAGTTCTAGTTCAGTTCTAGTTCAGTTCTAGTTCAGTTCTAGTTCAGTTCTAGTTCAGTTCTAGTTCAGTTCTAGTTCAGTTCTAGTTCAGTTCTAGTTCAGTTCTAGTTCAGTTCTAGTTCAGTTCTAGTTCAGTTCTAGTTCAGTTCTAGTTCAGTTCTAGTTCAGTTCTAGTTCAGTTCTAGTTCAGTTCTAGTTCAGTTCTAGTTCAGTTCTAGTTCAGTTCTAGTTCAGTTCTAGTTCAGTTCTAGTTCAGTTCTAGTTCAGTTCTAGTTCAGTTCTAGTTCAGTTCTAGTTCAGTTCTAGTTCAGTTCTAGTTCAGTTCTAGTTCAGTTCTAGTTCAGTTCTAGTTCAGTTCTAGTTCAGTTCTAGTTCAGTTCTAGTTCAGTTCTAGTTCAGTTCTAGTTCAGTTCTAGTTCAGTTCTAGTTCAGTTCTAGTTCAGTTCTAGTTCAGTTCTAGTTCAGTTCTAGTTCAGTTCTAGTTCAGTTCTAGTTCAGTTCTAGTTCAGTTCTAGTTCAGTTCTAGTTCAGTTCTAGTTCAGTTCTAGTTCAGTTCTAGTTCAGTTCTAGTTCAGTTCTAGTTCAGTTCTAGTTCAGTTCTAGTTCAGTTCTAGTTCAGTTCTAGTTCAGTTCTAGTTCAGTTCTAGTTCAGTTCTAGTTCAGTTCTAGTTCAGTTCTAGTTCAGTTCTAGTTCAGTTCTAGTTCAGTTCTAGTTCAGTTCTAGTTCAGTTCTAGTTCAGTTCTAGTTCAGTTCTAGTTCAGTTCTAGTTCAGTTCTAGTTCAGTTCTAGTTCAGTTCTAGTTCAGTTCTAGTTCAGTTCTAGTTCAGTTCTAGTTCAGTTCTAGTTCAGTTCTAGTTCAGTTCTAGTTCAGTTCTAGTTCAGTTCTAGTTCAGTTCTAGTTCAGTTCTAGTTCAGTTCTAGTTCAGTTCTAGTTCAGTTCTAGTTCAGTTCTAGTTCAGTTCTAGTTCAGTTCTAGTTCAGTTCTAGTTCAGTTCTAGTTCAGTTCTAGTTCAGTTCTAGTTCAGTTCTAGTTCAGTTCTAGTTCAGTTCTAGTTCTAGTTCAGTTCTAGTTCAGTTCTAGTTCAGTTCTAGTTCAGTTCTAGTTCAGTTCTAGTTCAGTTCTAGTTCAGTTCTAGTTCAGTTCTAGTTCAGTTCTAGTTCAGTTCTAGTTCAGTTCTAGTTCAGTTCTAGTTCAGTTCTAGTTCAGTTCTAGTTCAGTTCTAGTTCAGTTCTAGTTCAGTTCTAGTTCAGTTCTAGTTCAGTTCTAGTTCAGTTCTAGTTCAGTTCTAGTTCAGTTCTAGTTCAGTTCTAGTTCAGTTCTAGTTCAGTTCTAGTTCAGTTCTAGTTCAGTTCTAGTTCAGTTCTAGTTCAGTTCTAGTTCAGTTCTAGTTCAGTTCTAGTTCAGTTCTAGTTCAGTTCTAGTTCAGTTCTAGTTCAGTTCTAGTTCAGTTCTAGTTCAGTTCTAGTTCAGTTCTAGTTCAGTTCTAGTTCAGTTCTAGTTCAGTTCTAGTTCAGTTCTAGTTCAGTTCTAGTTCAGTTCTAGTTCAGTTCTAGTTCAGTTCTAGTTCAGTTCTAGTTCAGTTCTAGTTCAGTTCTAGTTCAGTTCTAGTTCAGTTCTAGTTCAGTTCTAGTTCAGTTCTAGTTCAGTTCTAGTTCAGTTCTAGTTCAGTTCTAGTTCAGTTCTAGTTCAGTTCTAGTTCAGTTCTAGTTCAGTTCTAGTTCAGTTCTAGTTCAGTTCTAGTTCAGTTCTAGTTCAGTTCTAGTTCAGTTCTAGTTCAGTTCTAGTTCAGTTCTAGTTCAGTTCTAGTTCAGTTCTAGTTCAGTTCTAGTTCAGTTCTAGTTCAGTTCTAGTTCAGTTCTAGTTCAGTTCTAGTTCAGTTCTAGTTCAGTTCTAGTTCAGTTCTAGTTCAGTTCTAGTTCAGTTCTAGTTCAGTTCTAGTTCAGTTCTAGTTCAGTTCTAGTTCAGTTCTAGTTCAGTTCTAGTTCAGTTCTAGTTCAGTTCTAGTTCAGTTCTAGTTCAGTTCTAGTTCAGTTCTAGTTCAGTTCTAGTTCAGTTCTAGTTCAGTTCTAGTTCAGTTCTAGTTCAGTTCTAGTTCAGTTCTAGTTCAGTTCTAGTTCAGTTCTAGTTCAGTTCTAGTTCAGTTCTAGTTCAGTTCTAGTTCAGTTCTAGTTCAGTTCTAGTTCAGTTCTAGTTCAGTTCTAGTTCAGTTCTAGTTCAGTTCTAGTTCAGTTCTAGTTCAGTTCTAGTTCAGTTCTAGTTCAGTTCTAGTTCAGTTCTAGTTCAGTTCTAGTTCAGTTCTAGTTCAGTTCTAGTTCAGTTCTAGTTCAGTTCTAGTTCAGTTCTAGTTCAGTTCTAGTTCAGTTCTAGTTCAGTTCTAGTTCAGTTCTAGTTCAGTTCTAGTTCAGTTCTAGTTCAGTTCTAGTTCAGTTCTAGTTCAGTTCTAGTTCAGTTCTAGTTCAGTTCTAGTTCAGTTCTAGTTCAGTTCTAGTTCAGTTCTAGTTCAGTTCTAGTTCAGTTCTAGTTCAGTTCTAGTTCAGTTCTAGTTCAGTTCTAGTTCAGTTCTAGTTCAGTTCTAGTTCAGTTCTAGTTCAGTTCTAGTTCAGTTCTAGTTCAGTTCTAGTTCAGTTCTAGTTCAGTTCTAGTTCAGTTCTAGTTCAGTTCTAGTTCAGTTCTAGTTCAGTTCTAGTTCAGTTCTAGTTCAGTTCTAGTTCAGTTCTAGTTCAGTTCTAGTTCAGTTCTAGTTCAGTTCTAGTTCAGTTCTAGTTCAGTTCTAGTTCAGTTCTAGTTCAGTTCTAGTTCAGTTCTAGTTCAGTTCTAGTTCAGTTCTAGTTCAGTTCTAGTTCAGTTCTAGTTCAGTTCTAGTTCAGTTCTAGTTCAGTTCTAGTTCAGTTCTAGTTCAGTTCTAGTTCAGTTCTAGTTCAGTTCTAGTTCAGTTCTAGTTCAGTTCTAGTTCAGTTCTAGTTCAGTTCTAGTTCAGTTCTAGTTCAGTTCTAGTTCAGTTCTAGTTCAGTTCTAGTTCAGTTCTAGTTCAGTTCTAGTTCAGTTCTAGTTCAGTTCTAGTTCAGTTCTAGTTCAGTTCTAGTTCAGTTCTAGTTCAGTTCTAGTTCAGTTCTAGTTCAGTTCTAGTTCAGTTCTAGTTCAGTTCTAGTTCAGTTCTAGTTCAGTTCTAGTTCAGTTCTAGTTCAGTTCTAGTTCAGTTCTAGTTCAGTTCTAGTTCAGTTCTAGTTCAGTTCTAGTTCAGTTCTAGTTCAGTTCTAGTTCAGTTCTAGTTCAGTTCTAGTTCAGTTCTAGTTCAGTTCTAGTTCAGTTCTAGTTCAGTTCTAGTTCAGTTCTAGTTCAGTTCTAGTTCAGTTCTAGTTCAGTTCTAGTTCAGTTCTAGTTCAGTTCTAGTTCAGTTCTAGTTCAGTTCTAGTTCAGTTCTAGTTCAGTTCTAGTTCAGTTCTAGTTCAGTTCTAGTTCAGTTCTAGTTCAGTTCTAGTTCAGTTCTAGTTCAGTTCTAGTTCAGTTCTAGTTCAGTTCTAGTTCAGTTCTAGTTCAGTTCTAGTTCAGTTCTAGTTCAGTTCTAGTTCAGTTCTAGTTCAGTTCTAGTTCAGTTCTAGTTCAGTTCTAGTTCAGTTCTAGTTCAGTTCTAGTTCAGTTCTAGTTCAGTTCTAGTTCAGTTCTAGTTCAGTTCTAGTTCAGTTCTAGTTCAGTTCTAGTTCAGTTCTAGTTCAGTTCTAGTTCAGTTCTAGTTCAGTTCTAGTTCAGTTCTAGTTCAGTTCTAGTTCAGTTCTAGTTCAGTTCTAGTTCAGTTCTAGTTCAGTTCTAGTTCAGTTCTAGTTCAGTTCTAGTTCAGTTCTAGTTCAGTTCTAGTTCAGTTCTAGTTCAGTTCTAGTTCAGTTCTAGTTCAGTTCTAGTTCAGTTCTAGTTCAGTTCTAGTTCAGTTCTAGTTCAGTTCTAGTTCAGTTCTAGTTCAGTTCTAGTTCAGTTCTAGTTCAGTTCTAGTTCAGTTCTAGTTCAGTTCTAGTTCAGTTCTAGTTCAGTTCTAGTTCAGTTCTAGTTCAGTTCTAGTTCAGTTCTAGTTCAGTTCTAGTTCAGTTCTAGTTCAGTTCTAGTTCAGTTCTAGTTCAGTTCTAGTTCAGTTCTAGTTCAGTTCTAGTTCAGTTCTAGTTCAGTTCTAGTTCAGTTCTAGTTCAGTTCTAGTTCAGTTCTAGTTCAGTTCTAGTTCAGTTCTAGTTCAGTTCTAGTTCAGTTCTAGTTCAGTTCTAGTTCAGTTCTAGTTCAGTTCTAGTTCAGTTCTAGTTCAGTTCTAGTTCAGTTCTAGTTCAGTTCTAGTTCAGTTCTAGTTCAGTTCTAGTTCAGTTCTAGTTCAGTTCTAGTTCAGTTCTAGTTCAGTTCTAGTTCAGTTCTAGTTCAGTTCTAGTTCAGTTCTAGTTCAGTTCTAGTTCAGTTCTAGTTCAGTTCTAGTTCAGTTCTAGTTCAGTTCTAGTTCAGTTCTAGTTCAGTTCTAGTTCAGTTCTAGTTCAGTTCTAGTTCAGTTCTAGTTCAGTTCTAGTTCAGTTCTAGTTCAGTTCTAGTTCAGTTCTAGTTCAGTTCTAGTTCAGTTCTAGTTCAGTTCTAGTTCAGTTCTAGTTCAGTTCTAGTTCAGTTCTAGTTCAGTTCTAGTTCAGTTCTAGTTCAGTTCTAGTTCAGTTCTAGTTCAGTTCTAGTTCAGTTCTAGTTCAGTTCTAGTTCAGTTCTAGTTCAGTTCTAGTTCAGTTCTAGTTCAGTTCTAGTTCAGTTCTAGTTCAGTTCTAGTTCAGTTCTAGTTCAGTTCTAGTTCAGTTCTAGTTCAGTTCTAGTTCAGTTCTAGTTCAGTTCTAGTTCAGTTCTAGTTCAGTTCTAGTTCAGTTCTAGTTCAGTTCTAGTTCAGTTCTAGTTCAGTTCTAGTTCAGTTCTAGTTCAGTTCTAGTTCAGTTCTAGTTCAGTTCTAGTTCAGTTCTAGTTCAGTTCTAGTTCAGTTCTAGTTCAGTTCTAGTTCAGTTCTAGTTCAGTTCTAGTTCAGTTCTAGTTCAGTTCTAGTTCAGTTCTAGTTCAGTTCTAGTTCAGTTCTAGTTCAGTTCTAGTTCAGTTCTAGTTCAGTTCTAGTTCAGTTCTAGTTCAGTTCTAGTTCAGTTCTAGTTCAGTTCTAGTTCAGTTCTAGTTCAGTTCTAGTTCAGTTCTAGTTCAGTTCTAGTTCAGTTCTAGTTCAGTTCTAGTTCAGTTCTAGTTCAGTTCTAGTTCAGTTCTAGTTCAGTTCTAGTTCAGTTCTAGTTCAGTTCTAGTTCAGTTCTAGTTCAGTTCTAGTTCAGTTCTAGTTCAGTTCTAGTTCAGTTCTAGTTCAGTTCTAGTTCAGTTCTAGTTCAGTTCTAGTTCAGTTCTAGTTCAGTTCTAGTTCAGTTCTAGTTCAGTTCTAGTTCAGTTCTAGTTCAGTTCTAGTTCAGTTCTAGTTCAGTTCTAGTTCAGTTCTAGTTCAGTTCTAGTTCAGTTCTAGTTCAGTTCTAGTTCAGTTCTAGTTCAGTTCTAGTTCAGTTCTAGTTCAGTTCTAGTTCAGTTCTAGTTCAGTTCTAGTTCAGTTCTAGTTCAGTTCTAGTTCAGTTCTAGTTCAGTTCTAGTTCAGTTCTAGTTCAGTTCTAGTTCAGTTCTAGTTCAGTTCTAGTTCAGTTCTAGTTCAGTTCTAGTTCAGTTCTAGTTCAGTTCTAGTTCAGTTCTAGTTCAGTTCTAGTTCAGTTCTAGTTCAGTTCTAGTTCAGTTCTAGTTCAGTTCTAGTTCAGTTCTAGTTCAGTTCTAGTTCAGTTCTAGTTCAGTTCTAGTTCAGTTCTAGTTCAGTTCTAGTTCAGTTCTAGTTCAGTTCTAGTTCAGTTCTAGTTCAGTTCTAGTTCAGTTCTAGTTCAGTTCTAGTTCAGTTCTAGTTCAGTTCTAGTTCAGTTCTAGTTCAGTTCTAGTTCAGTTCTAGTTCAGTTCTAGTTCAGTTCTAGTTCAGTTCTAGTTCAGTTCTAGTTCAGTTCTAGTTCAGTTCTAGTTCAGTTCTAGTTCAGTTCTAGTTCAGTTCTAGTTCAGTTCTAGTTCAGTTCTAGTTCAGTTCTAGTTCAGTTCTAGTTCAGTTCTAGTTCAGTTCTAGTTCAGTTCTAGTTCAGTTCTAGTTCAGTTCTAGTTCAGTTCTAGTTCAGTTCTAGTTCAGTTCTAGTTCAGTTCTAGTTCAGTTCTAGTTCAGTTCTAGTTCAGTTCTAGTTCAGTTCTAGTTCAGTTCTAGTTCAGTTCTAGTTCAGTTCTAGTTCAGTTCTAGTTCAGTTCTAGTTCAGTTCTAGTTCAGTTCTAGTTCAGTTCTAGTTCAGTTCTAGTTCAGTTCTAGTTCAGTTCTAGTTCAGTTCTAGTTCAGTTCTAGTTCAGTTCTAGTTCAGTTCTAGTTCAGTTCTAGTTCAGTTCTAGTTCAGTTCTAGTTCAGTTCTAGTTCAGTTCTAGTTCAGTTCTAGTTCAGTTCTAGTTCAGTTCTAGTTCAGTTCTAGTTCAGTTCTAGTTCAGTTCTAGTTCAGTTCTAGTTCAGTTCTAGTTCAGTTCTAGTTCAGTTCTAGTTCAGTTCTAGTTCAGTTCTAGTTCAGTTCTAGTTCAGTTCTAGTTCAGTTCTAGTTCAGTTCTAGTTCAGTTCTAGTTCAGTTCTAGTTCAGTTCTAGTTCAGTTCTAGTTCAGTTCTAGTTCAGTTCTAGTTCAGTTCTAGTTCAGTTCTAGTTCAGTTCTAGTTCAGTTCTAGTTCAGTTCTAGTTCAGTTCTAGTTCAGTTCTAGTTCAGTTCTAGTTCAGTTCTAGTTCAGTTCTAGTTCAGTTCTAGTTCAGTTCTAGTTCAGTTCTAGTTCAGTTCTAGTTCAGTTCTAGTTCAGTTCTAGTTCAGTTCTAGTTCAGTTCTAGTTCAGTTCTAGTTCAGTTCTAGTTCAGTTCTAGTTCAGTTCTAGTTCAGTTCTAGTTCAGTTCTAGTTCAGTTCTAGTTCAGTTCTAGTTCAGTTCTAGTTCAGTTCTAGTTCAGTTCTAGTTCAGTTCTAGTTCAGTTCTAGTTCAGTTCTAGTTCAGTTCTAGTTCAGTTCTAGTTCAGTTCTAGTTCAGTTCTAGTTCAGTTCTAGTTCAGTTCTAGTTCAGTTCTAGTTCAGTTCTAGTTCAGTTCTAGTTCAGTTCTAGTTCAGTTCTAGTTCAGTTCTAGTTCAGTTCTAGTTCAGTTCTAGTTCAGTTCTAGTTCAGTTCTAGTTCAGTTCTAGTTCAGTTCTAGTTCAGTTCTAGTTCAGTTCTAGTTCAGTTCTAGTTCAGTTCTAGTTCAGTTCTAGTTCAGTTCTAGTTCAGTTCTAGTTCAGTTCTAGTTCAGTTCTAGTTCAGTTCTAGTTCAGTTCTAGTTCAGTTCTAGTTCAGTTCTAGTTCAGTTCTAGTTCAGTTCTAGTTCAGTTCTAGTTCAGTTCTAGTTCAGTTCTAGTTCAGTTCTAGTTCAGTTCTAGTTCAGTTCTAGTTCAGTTCTAGTTCAGTTCTAGTTCAGTTCTAGTTCAGTTCTAGTTCAGTTCTAGTTCAGTTCTAGTTCAGTTCTAGTTCAGTTCTAGTTCAGTTCTAGTTCAGTTCTAGTTCAGTTCTAGTTCAGTTCTAGTTCAGTTCTCGTTGCGAACAGAAGTGTTTTAAACCCGCTCCCCAATCAAAGTGATTTTTTTTTTTGTGATCGTAGAACGCCAAAAAATAAATAAAAAAACCCATAAAAAGACTTTATAAAAAGCGATAATTTAACGCAGAAATTTTCATTAAAATCAAAGTGTTTATAGTGTTTTTAAATTAAATAAAAACAAGCTTTTCTAAAATCCAAGAATAAACCAAGAATATACATATATATTTTTTTTTCTCATAAGCAAACGAAAAGAAAAGAGAAAAAGATGAGTAAAGTTTTGTGCAAAAAATGTGAAAGCGAAATCACAACAACAACTTATGTGAAATGTTTACATTGTAATGCTAATTATCATTTCTCAACCTGTTGCTCATTATCAGAATTTACGTATGCTAACATGTATGGTGATAGGAAAAGAAATTGGAAATGTGCTGATTGTAAATTACTCGGTTATTCCCCCAACCCTCTAACAACCGCATCTGATGGAAAAAATAAACAAAAAGAGCAAAGAGAAAATAGTGATGATGAAAACGTTGAAGAGCAAAACAGAAAAAAAGTATTTAAAGACTCTCTTTCTCTCAACTCCGTCAGCAGCACATTGTGTTCTGTTCAATCCGATGTCAGCGATCTAAGAACTGACATGAAGGAGATAAAATGCCGAATTGAAAAAATAGAGCAAGTGGCAACCAGTATTAACACGTCACACCTACAAATCAGAGATGAGATTCAAAGTTCGCTTAACCAAATAACAACAGCACTTTCAAAACTTGTCGATCAAGTAAGTGAACTCGCTGCTAAAGACAAGAAAAGGGAAGAACAAATTACCGCGATGGATGTAAGAGTAAACAAAATCGAACAGCAGATGATTACTAGGAACGTTGAAATAAAAAACGTAAATAACTTGGAACTTACACCATACGAAGCCTTAAAATCAATAGCTTTTTCTCTTAATGTGGAGATAAACGAAAACGACATCAATAATGCATATAGGCTTAAAAACCAAGGGAACAAAATAATAGTTGAATTCTCTTCACTTTTCAAAAAAAGAGAACTGATGAGCAAAATCGTACGCCATCGAATTGATGCTCAAGTAGTCAACAATGAAGAAGCAGGTGCTACAAACATTAGATACATATATATCAATGACCAATTAACCTTCCATAATCGTCAACTACTATGGATATGCAAAACGAGGGCTAGAGAAGCAAATTGGAAATTTGTATGGGTGAGAGACGGGAAGATATTTGCAAAAAGGAATGAAAACTCTTCACCGATTTATGTCAACAGTGCTGCTGATGTTGAGCTTATTACCAATGCAAATTAATTTTTAAATATATTGAAAACTTTTTATAAACACTTTTTTACAAACATTATACCAATATATATTTTAAAAAATTTTCATAAACACTTTTTCATACATTTTATACAAAAAATATTTCAAATTAAAATGAATCAAACTATAAAGAGTTTTAAAGAAATTAATAAACAGTATTTGAGTTATCCTTTAACATTTATTTTCATGAATATTCGATCGCTTAGGCTTAATTTTGCCCCATTTCTTGTGAGCATTAACGAAATAATAAATCAACTAAAATTCATAATACTCGTAGAAACAAACATAAGCGACAGTGAAAATACCTTTTATAATATCCAAGGCTTTAACTCGGTTTTCTTAAACAGACTCGGAAGAGGGGGAGGGGTAGCCATTTACATAAAAGAAAACATCAATTACACTGAAATCTTAACAAATGTATCAACGTTTGAAGTTGTGCAGATTGATATTAAAATAAAAAGTAAATCGCTCTCTCTTATCTCAATATATCGCCCACCCGCTCAAAATATTCCAAATTTTATCGTCGAATTAGAAGACTTAGTAAACAAAATTAACAAAAAGAGAGACATTATATTAGTAGGAGACATTAACATGGATATTTGCAAGCTAAACCAAACAACAACAGCTTATCTTGACATGCTCATATCAAATGGAATGGAGTGTATGATAAAAGAAGTTACTCGAGAAGATATTGAGAAAAACACTGCCACTTGCATTGACCATATTTTTATAAAAACGAAGCAAAAAAACACAAACAAGTACGCAACAATTATAACATCGACAGTAACAGATCATTACACCCTTTTTTGTGCTAGTCACCAAGAAGTACACAATCAAATCACTGATCAATGTGTGCGAGAACCTGAGATTAATCTTAACAATAAAACAGTGAATGAAAAAATAAAACAAACAAACTGGAACCAGCTAATATCCAATGTACAAAATGTAGATGATTTATATAATAAAATACTGAATACTCTTTCCGAAATTTACAAAATGTCTAAACAAACTAAAGAACCGGGTAAAAAAAGATCGTCAAATCCTTGGATAAACAAGGAATTAATAACACAATGTGAATTACGGGATAAACTCTTTAAAAAATGGCGAAAAAATAAATCTAATAGAATATATGAGTTACAATATAAAAAACTTAGAAATTCGTTAAATAAAAAAATTTATTTTGAAAAAAAACAATTACTATAAGAAAAAATTTATCGAAAACAAAAATAATATTCGCATAACGTGGCAAATAATAAATGAAATTGTCGGGAAAAAGACAAATAACATCGATGAAACAATATTAAAAAACTTCGGGTCTAACAATTTACCAACTTTACTAAATAATTTTGCAACAAACATGAAAGATAATATAAACAACATCGTGCATAACTGCCAAATAAAAACACTCAAAAGCAATACAACAACGCTACAAAATTCACTCTATATGACAAGCACAAATGAAGAAGAAATTTATAATATATTAAAAACTTTAAACACAAATAAAAGCCCAGGAGCTGATGGTATAAGGCCAATCGACATTAAACAAAACGCAGATTGTCTTACATCAGTTATAACACATTTAATTAACCTGAGTATAGAGACCGCCACTGTTCCACAAGCGCTGAAAATGTCAATAATTAGGCCAATATATAAAGCAGGATCCAAAAATGATAGCAACAATTACAGGCCTATCGCAATATTGCCCGTCATTGAAAAAGTAATCGAAGAAATTCTGGTTAAAAGATTAACTGCATTCCTTGAGAAATACAAAATAATACACGATAATCAATTTGGCTTTCAAAAAGGTAAAAATATAAACAAATTATTGGGAAATTTCGCAAACTATATCAACACGAGCTTAAGTAAAGGTATGCATTGCCTTTCCCTATTCATAGATTTCAGCAAAGCATTCGATACATTATCACACGAAAAACTATTACAAATGCTTGAAAGAAGTGGGATAAGGGAAAAAACACTACTGTGGTTTAAAAGTTATCTCGAATGTAGATCATACCAAGTTAAGATAAAAAATACCGTAAGCGAAAGCTCAACTATAGACTGTGGGGTACCGCAGGGATCGAAACTAGGGCCAATTCTTTACATCATTTATGCTAATGAATTGCTAAATACTTTAAAGGGAAGTAAAACGTTCGCATACGCCGACGACACTGCAATCGTGGTAGCAGATACCGACATAAAATCAGCTATACAAACTATGCAGAATGAACTTGATATAGCGAATAAATGGTGTCATGATAACGGTTTAGTTATAAATGCAACAAAGACTAAACTTATGCATATACGACCACGACATTTAACCCAAGTCTTAACAAATCTAACATTTCACAACGCTGAATGCTTACACAAAAACGCTAACAAGCCATGCATAACCTGCAACAACTGTAACACAACAATCGAGTTAGTCGATACCTACAAATACCTAGGTGTTCTGATTGACACCAATTTTAAATGGAAAGCACATATTGAGCACCTACGAAACAAACTTCGCAAATCAGCATATATGCTTAACCAACTGAGTTACTGCTCCACTTACAGCGTACTCAGACAAGTATATTTTTCGATAGTAGAATCCCATATAAGACACGGCATCTCGGCATGGGGAAGCTCTACACATTGTAGAACACTTCAAAACTCTCAAAACCAAATACTCAAAATACTACAGAAAAACGAACACTACTTACACAACTCAAACATCATCAGAACGTCAAACATAACAAGTAACACAAATAGCAACACAACCAATATTAACAACCATTCTACTGATAATACTGCCAACAGCACATCACAAAATGCACCAAATACCAGATATAACCAATCTACACATCTATTGTCAACACAGAACAACAATGCAACACGTATAAATTCAACGGTCAACTCAATCCAAAACCGAAATCAAGGCAACGCAATTCACACCATACAACAAAGCAACACAAAAAATAACCGAAGCATTATATGTACTCAACGTTAAAAGCATCTATCATATGACATTGGTAAATGAATTCTATAAAGACAGCAGATTCTTAAACATCTTAGACCACGAACATAACACCAGAAGACGAGCTCAAGGCAAATACAAAATCTTGCAGTTCCAGAACGAATATGGCCGAAGTACTTTGGGAGTAGCTCTTCCAACGATTTTTAATAAGATACCTAATAATATAATAAATGAAAAAAATATATTTAAAAGAAAAAATCTATTGAAACAATATTATATACGATTATGTTCGCAATGAAAGCGTATTTTTAAGAATTTCATATGAAAAATTATTTATATCCTGCTGACAAGCCGAATGGCTTAGCGGGCTTTTTGTAATTCTTTTATCAAAAAATCTTAAAATCGATAGAATTAAGAAACATACCTGTAAAATATTTCAATAATGAATAAATAAATAAATAAAATAAAATAAATAAAATAGTTCTAGTTCAGTTCTAGTTCAGTTCTAGTTCAGTTCTAGTTCAGTTCTAGTTCAGTTCTAGTTCAGTTCTAGTTCAGTTCTAGTTCAGTTCTAGTTCAGTTCTAGTTCAGTTCTAGTTCAGTTCTAGTTCAGTTCTAGTTCAGTTCTAGTTCAGTTCTAGTTCAGTTCTAGTTCAGTTCTAGTTCAGTTCTAGTTCAGTTCTAGTTCAGTTCTAGTTCAGTTCTAGTTCAGTTCTAGTTCAGTTCTAGTTCAGTTCTAGTTCAGTTCTAGTTCAGTTCTAGTTCAGTTCTAGTTCAGTTCTAGTTCAGTTCTAGTTCAGTTCTAGTTCAGTTCTAGTTCAGTTCTAGTTCAGTTCTAGTTCAGTTCTAGTTCAGTTCTAGTTCAGTTCTAGTTCAGTTCTAGTTCAGTTCTAGTTCAGTTCTAGTTCAGTTCTAGTTCAGTTCTAGTTCAGTTCTAGTTCAGTTCTAGTTCAGTTCTAGTTCAGTTCTAGTTCAGTTCTAGTTCAGTTCTAGTTCAGTTCTAGTTCAGTTCTAGTTCAGTTCTAGTTCAGTTCTAGTTCAGTTCTAGTTCAGTTCTAGTTCAGTTCTAGTTCAGTTCTAGTTCAGTTCTAGTTCAGTTCTAGTTCAGTTCTAGTTCAGTTCTAGTTCAGTTCTAGTTCAGTTCTAGTTCAGTTCTAGTTCAGTTCTAGTTCTAGTTCAGTTCTAGTTCAGTTCTAGTTCAGTTCTAGTTCAGTTCTAGTTCAGTTCTAGTTCTAGTTCAGTTCTAGTTCAGTTCTAGTTCAGTTCTAGTTCAGTTCTAGTTCAGTTCTAGTTCAGTTCTAGTTCAGTTCTAGTTCAGTTCTAGTTCAGTTCTAGTTCAGTTCTAGTTCAGTTCTAGTTCAGTTCTAGTTCAGTTCTAGTTCAGTTCTAGTTCAGTTCTAGTTCAGTTCTAGTTCAGTTCTAGTTCAGTTCTAGTTCAGTTCTAGTTCAGTTCTAGTTCAGTTCTAGTTCAGTTCTAGTTCAGTTCTAGTTCAGTTCTAGTTCAGTTCTAGTTCAGTTCTAGTTCAGTTCTAGTTCAGTTCTAGTTCAGTTCTAGTTCAGTTCTAGTTCAGTTCTAGTTCAGTTCTAGTTCAGTTCTAGTTCAGTTCTAGTTCAGTTCTAGTTCAGTTCTAGTTCAGTTCTAGTTCAGTTCTAGTTCAGTTCTAGTTCAGTTCTAGTTCAGTTCTAGTTCAGTTCTAGTTCAGTTCTAGTTCAGTTCTAGTTCAGTTCTAGTTCAGTTCTAGTTCAGTTCTAGTTCAGTTCTAGTTCAGTTCTAGTTCAGTTCTAGTTCAGTTCTAGTTCAGTTCTAGTTCAGTTCTAGTTCAGTTCTAGTTCAGTTCTAGTTCAGTTCTAGTTCAGTTCTAGTTCAGTTCTAGTTCAGTTCTAGTTCAGTTCTAGTTCAGTTCTAGTTCAGTTCTAGTTCAGTTCTAGTTCAGTTCTAGTTCAGTTCTAGTTCAGTTCTAGTTCAGTTCTAGTTCAGTTCTAGTTCAGTTCTAGTTCAGTTCTAGTTCAGTTCTAGTTCAGTTCTAGTTCAGTTCTAGTTCAGTTCTAGTTCAGTTCTAGTTCAGTTCTAGTTCAGTTCTAGTTCAGTTCTAGTTCAGTTCTAGTTCAGTTCTAGTTCAGTTCTAGTTCAGTTCTAGTTCAGTTCTAGTTCAGTTCTAGTTCAGTTCTAGTTCAGTTCTAGTTCAGTTCTAGTTCAGTTCTAGTTCAGTTCTAGTTCAGTTCTAGTTCAGTTCTAGTTCAGTTCTAGTTCAGTTCTAGTTCAGTTCTAGTTCAGTTCTAGTTCAGTTCTAGTTCAGTTCTAGTTCAGTTCTAGTTCAGTTCTAGTTCAGTTCTAGTTCAGTTCTAGTTCAGTTCTAGTTCAGTTCTAGTTCAGTTCTAGTTCAGTTCTAGTTCAGTTCTAGTTCAGTTCTAGTTCAGTTCTAGTTCAGTTCTAGTTCAGTTCTAGTTCAGTTCTAGTTCAGTTCTAGTTCAGTTCTAGTTCAGTTCTAGTTCAGTTCTAGTTCAGTTCTAGTTCAGTTCTAGTTCAGTTCTAGTTCAGTTCTAGTTCAGTTCTAGTTCAGTTCTAGTTCAGTTCTAGTTCAGTTCTAGTTCAGTTCTAGTTCAGTTCTAGTTCAGTTCTAGTTCAGTTCTAGTTCAGTTCTAGTTCAGTTCTAGTTCAGTTCTAGTTCAGTTCTAGTTCAGTTCTAGTTCAGTTCTAGTTCAGTTCTAGTTCAGTTCTAGTTCAGTTCTAGTTCAGTTCTAGTTCAGTTCTAGTTCAGTTCTAGTTCAGTTCTAGTTCAGTTCTAGTTCAGTTCTAGTTCAGTTCTAGTTCAGTTCTAGTTCAGTTCTAGTTCAGTTCTAGTTCAGTTCTAGTTCAGTTCTAGTTCAGTTCTAGTTCAGTTCTAGTTCAGTTCTAGTTCAGTTCTAGTTCAGTTCTAGTTCAGTTCTAGTTCAGTTCTAGTTCAGTTCTAGTTCAGTTCTAGTTCAGTTCTAGTTCAGTTCTAGTTCAGTTCTAGTTCAGTTCTAGTTCAGTTCTAGTTCAGTTCTAGTTCAGTTCTAGTTCAGTTCTAGTTCAGTTCTAGTTCAGTTCTAGTTCAGTTCTAGTTCAGTTCTAGTTCAGTTCTAGTTCAGTTCTAGTTCAGTTCTAGTTCAGTTCTAGTTCAGTTCTAGTTCAGTTCTAGTTCAGTTCTAGTTCAGTTCTAGTTCAGTTCTAGTTCAGTTCTAGTTCAGTTCTAGTTCAGTTCTAGTTCAGTTCTAGTTCAGTTCTAGTTCAGTTCTAGTTCAGTTCTAGTTCAGTTCTAGTTCAGTTCTAGTTCAGTTCTAGTTCAGTTCTAGTTCAGTTCTAGTTCAGTTCTAGTTCAGTTCTAGTTCAGTTCTAGTTCAGTTCTAGTTCAGTTCTAGTTCAGTTCTAGTTCAGTTCTAGTTCAGTTCTAGTTCAGTTCTAGTTCAGTTCTAGTTCAGTTCTAGTTCAGTTCTAGTTCAGTTCTAGTTCAGTTCTAGTTCAGTTCTAGTTCAGTTCTAGTTCAGTTCTAGTTCAGTTCTAGTTCAGTTCTAGTTCAGTTCTAGTTCAGTTCTAGTTCAGTTCTAGTTCAGTTCTAGTTCAGTTCTAGTTCAGTTCTAGTTCAGTTCTAGTTCAGTTCTAGTTCAGCTCTAGTTCAGTTCTAGTTCTAGTTCAGTTCTAGTTCTAGTTCAGTTCTAGTTCAGTTCTAGTTCAGTTCTAGTTCAGTTCTAGTTCTAGTTCAGTTCTAGTTCAGTTCTAGTTCAGTTCTAGTTCAGTTCTAGTTCTAGTTCAGTTCTAGTTCAGTTCTAGTTCAGTTCTAGTTCAGTTCTAGTTCAGTTCTAGTTCAGTTCTAGTTCAGTTCTAGTTCAGTTCTAGTTCAGTTCTAGTTCAGTTCTAGTTCAGTTCTAGTTCAGTTCTAGTTCTAGTTCAGTTCTAGTTCAGTTCTAGTTCAGTTCTAGTTCAGTTCTAGTTCAGTTCTAGTTCAGTTCTAGTTCAGTTCTAGTTCAGTTCTAGTTCAGTTCTAGTTCAGTTCTAGTTCAGTTCTAGTTCAGTTCTAGTTCAGTTCTAGTTCAGTTCTAGTTCAGTTCTAGTTCAGTTCTAGTTCAGTTCTAGTTCAGTTCTAGTTCAGTTCTAGTTCAGTTCTAGTTCAGTTCTAGTTCAGTTCTAGTTCAGTTCTAGTTCAGTTCTAGTTCAGTTCTAGTTCAGTTCTAGTTCAGTTCTAGTTCAGTTCTAGTTCAGTTTTAGTTCAGTTCTAGTTCAGTTCTAGTTCAGTTCTAGTTCAGTTCTAGTTCAGTTCAAGTTCAGTTCTAGTTCAGTTCTAGTTCAGTTCTAGTTCAATTCTAGTTCAGTTCTAGTTCAGTTCCTGTTCAGTTCTAGTTCAGTTCTAGTTCCGTTCTAGTTCAGTTCTAGGTACTTTTTATTCTAAAAGGTACTTTTTATTTTAAAAGGTACTTTTTATTCTAAAAGGTACTTTTTATTCTAAAAGGCACATTTTATCCTTAAAGGTACTTTTTATTATAAAAGGTACTATATATTCTAAAAGGTACTTTTTATTCTAAAAGGTACTATTTGTTCTAAAAGGTACTTTTTATTCTAAAAGGTACTTTTTATTCTAAAAGGTACTTTTTATTCTAAAAGGAACTTTTTATTCTAAAAAGGTACTTTTTATTCCAAAAAATACTTTTTATTCTAAAAGGTAATTTTTATTCTAAAAGGTACTTTTTATTCTAAAAGGTACTTTTTATTCTAAAAGGTACTTTTTATTCTAAAAGGTACTTTTTATTCTAAAAGTTACTTTTTATTCTAAAAGGTACTTTTTATTCTAAAAGTACTTTTTATTCTAAAAGGTACTTTTTATTCTAAAAGGTACTTTTTATTCTAAAAGGTACTTTTTATTCTAAAAGGTACTTTTTATTCTAAAAGGTACTTTTTATTCTAAAAGGTACTTTTTATTCTAAAAGGTACCTTTTATTCTAAAAGGTACTATATATTCTAAAAGGTACTTTTTATTCTAAAAGGTACTATTTGTTCTAAAAGGTACTTTTTATTCTAAAAGGTACTTTTTATTCTAAAAGGAACTTTTTATTCTAAAAGGTACTTTTTATTCTAAAAGGTACTTTTTATTCTAAAAGGTACTTTTTATTCTAAAAGGTACTATATATTCTAAAAGGTACTTTTTATTCTAAAAGGTACTATTTGTTCTAAAAGGTACTTTTTATTCTAAAAGGTACTTTTTATTCTAAAAGGAACTTTTTATTCTAAAAGGTACTTTTTATTCTAAAAGGTACTATTTGTTCTAAAAGGTACTTTTTATTCTAAAAGTTACTTTTTATTCTAAAAGGTACTTTTTATTCTAAAAGTACTTTTTATTCTAAAAGGTACTTTTTATTCTAAAAGGTACTTTTTATTCTAAAAGGTACTTTTTACTCTAAAAGGTACTTTTTATTCTAAAAGGTACTTTTTATTCAATAAAGTATTCTAGTATACATACATATGTATATTTACGTTTTAATGCGCTTTTTATTATAAGTTATTTAAAAAAATATATTTTCTAAATAAATATTCATTATTTTCATAGCAAAAATTTTAAGTTAGAAAATAAAATTGTAAACGATTGATATTATTTGTTTGTCTGTTTTTGACTCAAAGGACGTGTGAAATTCACTTTAAAAAACGATATATTTATAAAAGCTTTTCGTTCTTACGTTTTTTACTCAATTAGAACTGACATTTTAATTACAAAAACGAAAACCAAATTTTTCTACTCATATGACGAGTGATTTGAAAAAAAATTAGTTACACAAACGGGCCATAAGTATACCAATAGTCTAAGAATTACTCGCTGAGTTGATTTAACGACAGTTTATAAACAAAGTACAGTTCGCAATTTTGAAGATAAGTGGGGCCATTGCTATTGAAATTCGTCAAACCGGTCCATCGTATGTTAATTCCGGACTTAATACTGATAAATAACAATCTAATTTTGTAAATGTACCTCCAAATTGTAGAGTGGTATATTCGGCTATGTCGAATCTAGGATACCCTTCACCAATGGTGGTCCAAAAGTAAATTATAAAGTCAAATGAGTCTATAGCTAATTCTTTCTGATTACTGAACTTAACCTCAAACATTGGCGCAATAATATTTCAAGTTTAATAAATTCGCTTAAAGGAATGCGTTTCGGAATTTAAAGAAAAAAAAAACATACAATCATTAGACAGTCTAATGTTTATGTCTAAAGTTAAATGAGACCATGTTTTTTCTAATAAAATTCGCCAATTATTACTTAATATTTCATAATATCTCTATGAAAATTTGTAATATTTGTTGAACAAAATTTTCGAAAAATTAAAAAATGATTTTTGAAACCGACCTGAGAAAAATGTACAATTTTCCAACATGGAAAAACTAAGTAAACTCAATTTTATTTAAGCAAAACTGAACTATTCAATACTTACGAGTCATTTAATAATAAATTATAACTGTGTTTCAGAACTCCCAATACTGTACAATATTGTACAAGTTTTAATCAGAAACTACAATTAAGTGTTCCTGTACTAAAAAAAAACTGTAATAGAGAACGAATTTGAAAAAATTCTAAAATTTTCTCCTTACAATAATTTACATGTTTTTGCCAGAAAAATTTTTCCTGGCAAACATTTAAAAATTTTCAAAAAAACATTTATGAATAAAAAACAAACAAATATTCTGAAAAATTGTTATAAAAAATAAATAAAATACAGAAGAACTGAAATGTTTTTAACGGGTTTAAAAACATTTCTTTGGATATTTTTCAAGTTAGATCAATTGTGGACTTAAATTTAGGTGTTTTGTGTTCCCGTACTTCTATGTTAGTTTTGCTATTTGGGAGAGTAACTTCTAATTTACTCTCATTTGCAGGAACTCACCCAGAAAGTAAAGAAACAGACCTTATGTCTAATTTTTAAATTTCGTTTTCAAGGACATGAAATTTCTGGGGAAAAATGGAATAACTCCAAAACTACTTCATGGATTTTTGTTTTTGACTATTTGAAGTGAAGCCGTGTTAGTTTTCTTGCAAAAATTGCTTATTTTTGGTTGAAATTTCTCAAAAATAACAAATTTTTCCCTATACAAATGGCCTCTTAAACTTTGGACCCGATGCGACCCGTTGTCCGATTTGGCTAAAATTTTCAGAACTAAACTTTTAGACCAACGGATTATTGTAACAATAGGTGATGTTGTATGGGGGGTTAATTCACTATGTAAGAGGGGTACATGTTGTGTTTGGGTTAGTTCGGCAAGTTGCAAAGGGAGGTAATGTAGCATGTTGCTTGGGCGATAATGTAGCCTGGTGAATATCCGATGCAATATTATTTGGATATATTTTCTGAGCAGTGGCTGCTGAGATATTTCTTAACTTTTAGCCAATTTACTTTTGTTCTTGCTAATGTTATATTTCTACGCGGGATTGAATTCATTCGGATATTGAAATTGTTATAAAGGTAGGTAAATGGTCTGAGGACAAATCCAGTGAGGATTCAACTTGGATCATTTCTCTACAAATGCTTTGTTGGCTCACTGGGCCAGTGAGTATGTTGTCCGGTTGATATCACTGTTAAAAATTATTTACTGATTTCAAATTATATAAACACTATTTTGTATTTATTGTTTATTTTGCCGAGAATGAATTCCTATTTTATTTTTGTATTACTCGGCAACACTTTTATTCAAACAAATATGGCAATACTTGTTATTGTATTCCCTTTTGTATTATTATTATTACTTTGTCTACCTTTGTTACAACAAGTTCAATTTTGCTCTACTTCAAATTAAATAAATTTAACTGCCACTTGGATTCATACAAACCGAGTTTTATTTCTAATAGGTTATGGGACTCCCCATGTTTTTCATTTTATAAAGAAAACTCCACTGTGTACCTGTGCTGCATTATTGATTCGAAATTGGATTTATTTCGTGTGGTTTTTGTTCAAATTGTCCTATTTTTTTGCTGTCTAAAATGGCTGATGCAAGACTTTTGCTCACAAAGTTGAATCGGGATAACTATGAACTGTGGAAATATAAAATGCAGCTGCTGCTAAAAAGAGAAAAGGTTTGGGACGTCATTGAAAATGAAGCCCCTGAGAATCCAGACCAGAAGTGGAAAGAACGTGACACTGAGGCCTCTATACTAATCGGCTTGGCTGTGGAAGAGTCAGAAGTTTTCCGGATTTCTAGTAGTGGAAGTGCCAAGGAGGCTTGGAATATTTTGAAGGCGTATCACGAAAAGTCAACTTTAACCAACAAGGTAAGACTGATGCGAGCTGTTTGCGAATTGAAACTTCAATCTGGTGGCGACATGGACAATCACATAAATGAAATGAAATTGCTATTTTCAAAACTGCAATCACTTGGAGAGAAAATGTCGGAATCGTGGATGGTTTCAATGCTGTTGAGTAGTCTGCCAACTACATATGATACCTTAATTACGGCCCTAGATGTAAGGGATGAGAGAGATCTTACAATGACTTTAGTTGAAAACAAATTACTTGAGGAAAATGAAAAACTCAAAAAAGTCAATCTTGTGAAGATACTGTATTGAAGACCACAAATAAATTTAAACAAAATGATAATAATTCCAGAAAACTTGTATGCCATTATTGTCATGGCATTGGTCACATTCGTAAAAATTGCTGGAAATATAAAAATAGCAAAACCAATAGTAATAATCAAAATGCAAAAATTGCTGAAAACGATAGTGGTTGCCAACACTTTTACCATAAAATATTTGGCCATAGAGATATTAATGCGGTTAAAGCTATGCAAAATGGTAAGCTCAAAAATGATTTTAAAATTGTAAATTGTAATGTTCGTGAAATATGTGAGTATGTACAAAATGTAAGCTTACTAGAAAACCATTTCCTAAGAAGTCCAACACCAAAACTGGGGAAGTACTTGAATTAATACATACGGATATTTGCGGTCCGATGAAAACTTCTACCCCCAGTGGAAAAAGATATTTTTTAACCCTCATCGATGATTACAGTCGTTATACTATTGTGTATTTGCTTAATGATAAATCAGAGGTTTTTTGAGAAAATGAAAATATACGTTGAAATGGTTAAGAACAAATTTGGTAAAGTTCCTAAAGTTATAAGATCTGATAACGGTGCTGAGTACAAATCAAAGAAGATGATGGCTTTTCTCCAGAATAATGGTATTGTATCCCAATTTTCGGTTCCTTATAATCCAGAACAGAATGGGATAGCTGAGCGAAAAAATAGATATCTTGTTGAGATGTCTCGCTGCCTTCTTTCAGAAGCCGGTCTGTCCAACATCTATTGGGGTGAAGCGATTATGTGCTCAAATTATTTACAAAATAGATTGGTTACAAGTTCTGTCACCTATACGCCTTATGAAAGATGGGAAGGTGAAAAACCTGATGTTTCTCATTTTCAAATTTTTGGTTCTAAGGCCTATGTTTTAACGCCTGGAGTAAAAAGGGCAACATTTGATAATAAAGCCGAATTGTTAACTTTTATGGGATATGATGAGAATTCCAGAGGATTACGTTTTGTGAACACTGTTGATAATAAAGTCTATATTAGTAGAGACTATAAATTCATTACAATGAAAACCGTTATGAAATTGAGAGATGATAAAAGTTCTCCAACAGAAAATAATTTAGAAATTAAAATCTTATCACAATCACAATCAAAATTGTAATGACATTGATTCTGATGGTGATTCTTTTTGTAGTGTTAGCACTGATCTTGAATATTTTGATGATAATGAAGTGCTTGTTGATGAACCAGTTTTAATACGATCGACCAGAGAAAATAAAGGCGTACCACCTGCTACAGTCGATTGATGTTGTTGAGCCTAAAACTTATAAACAGGCTGTCATATCTAAACAAAAACGTGAATGGAAAGCTTCGATGCAGGAGGAGATAAATTCTCTCAAGGAAAATAAAACCTGGGATTTGGTTCAAGCTCCCCCTGATGCAAATATTGTTAGTTGTAAGTGGACTTACAAAATTAAGCGTGATGTGGAAAAGGTTTAAAGCTCGCTTAGTTGCCCAAGGTTTCAATCAAAAATATGGGTACGATTACGATGAAGTCTTTGCACCGGTTGTGCGTCAACCAACGTTTCGTGTTTTACTTTCCGTTGCTGCTGCTAAGAAGATGCATGTCGAACACATGGACATCAAATGCGCGTTTTTGAATGGTTGTTTGAACGAGACAGTTTATATGAGGCAACCGCCTGGTTTCGTTGAAGGTGATGACAACAACATTGCATGTAAACTTAATCAAAGTATTTATGGCTTGAAGCAAGCTGCAAACGTGTGGAACAAAGCGCTTAACAACATTTTGAAGGAGGTTTTATTCAGAGTAAAGCAGATCCATGCTTGTACCACAAAATCGTCAATGGGGAAGATGTGTACTTACTGGTTTACGTTGACGACTTGGTAGTTGCTGCTAAAAATGATCAAGAAATAAAATACGTTTACATCATGTTAAATAAAAAGTTTGAGGTGAATAACCTTGGAACCATTTCTCAATATCTTGGTATGGAAATCAAAAGGACTGACGATTACGGTTTCAAAATAAGACAAAAACAGTATATTGAAGACACATTAATCAAATTTGGTCTACAAGACGCAAAGCACCCGAAGTATCCATTGGATCCATCGTATGGAAAAGGTGAATCTGAATTATTACTAAGAAACAACGAATACCAAAGTTTACTGGGTTCTTTGCTGTACATATCAGTCAACACACGTCCCGACATTTCTGCAAGTGTCTCCATATTAGCCAGGAAAACAAGTAAACCCACAAGTGAGGACTGGAACGAATTGAAGCGCGTAGCTAAGTACCTGAAGGGGACATCTGAAATGTATTTAAATTTAAAAGGGTATTCAAATAATGAACATCAATTGGTTGCATATGCAGATGCCAACTGGTCAGAGTGCAGAACTGACAGAAAATCCAACTCTGGATATATATTTTTATTAAATGGCTGTGCAGTCAGCTGGGCTTGTAAAAAGCAAACATGTGTATCATTGTCAACAACGGAAGCGGAATTCATTGCCCTATCCGAAGCTGCAAAAGAAACCGTTTGGATTAGAAACGTCTTATCGGATATGGGATGTCCTCAAACTAACCCAACTACAATGTACGAAGACAATAGAAGCTGCCTTAATTTAATCAAAGATGAAAAGCTAAGTAATCGATCCAAGCATATTGACACCAAGTTCCATTTTGTGAAAGACTACGTCGACAAGAATATAATTTGCTATGACTACTGTCCTTCAGAGGAAATGATCGCTGATATGCTTACAAAACCATTGCCCACAACAAAGCTGGAAACCTTCAGACTGAAATCTGGTGTTTACTAATTTGAGGAGGAGTGTTAAAAATTATTTACTGATTTCAAATTATATAAACACTATTTTGTATTTATTGTTTATTTTGCCGAGAATGAATTCCTATTTTATTTTTGTATAACTCGGGAACACTTTTATTCAAACAAATATGGCAATACTTGTTATTGTATTCCCTTTTGTATTATTATTATTACTTTGTCTACCTTTGTTACAACAAGTTCAATTTTGCTCTACTTTAAATTAAATAAATTTAACTGCCACTTGGATTCATACAAACCTACACTCAAAATATTTTATGCATAAAAATACGAAATTTTTTTTCGTAGAATTTTTTTCGTACATTGTACAAAAATTATGTACATAAAATGAAATTTTCGTAATTTTCTCTTAAAAAATAATTTCGTATTTTAGGAAAATTTGTAAATTAACAAAAATTCTTTCGTAGAAAAATTTTTGCAAATATTACCATATTTTTGTTTAAAATACTAAACATTCGTACTTGGTTCAGTCAAAAAATTTTGCAAATTTGGAAATTTCGTGAATTTTACAAATCTGACTTTAGGCATTTTTTTTTTTGTTTATTTTACAAAACTTTTGTACAAATTACGAAATTTTAGTGCGTTTGAGATTTTTTGCCAAATGAAGAATTTATTTCTAAACATTTTAGACTAATGCATAATAAGAAAGATAGTGGCACATATAAATGTACATTTAATAACTGCGGAAAATACATCGCAAAAATACAGCATTTTAAGAAACATTTCCAACAACATCTGATTGAAACCTCAGAGCTTCCATTGACTATGGATTCAACAACTGGTTTTTCAGAAAATTCGGAAGACGAAAGCAGTAATGTATCTTTATTGAATGTTCATCAAAAACAATCATTATCACCTCAGTCTTCAGTTTTGTTGGAAAACACTAATGGTGTAATATTTTCATTGTGGTGTAATAATAAATCCAATTTTACTAGAAAAGATGTTTTCGAAATCCAAAATAATGTAAAGAACTATATAATATCACCTGTAATAAGTAAAATTGATGCATTTATTAATCAATACCCATTAGATAAGGACATATCAGAAAAATTAAAAATTTTGACTTTAAAAAATGATTTATCGAATATATTTTCTGAATGTTATAACGATCATAAGATGAAAAAATGGTTGCTCGAACATGATTTAATTTATGAGTTCAAAGTATTTTCCATTAACAAAGAGTTAGAAGAAGTATCGTCCAAAGGCAAGGTTTCTTTTGAACCGAATACGGTAACAGGAATACTATTGCCTCTATCTTTCCAAATTCGTAAATTTTTTGAAAAGGAGGATTTGTTAATCAAAGTTTTAAATGATATTGGACATGAAGTTACTCCAAAAACAGATTTTGTCAATGGAGTGTTATGGAAAAACAAAAGTAAACCTTTCAGTGAATCAAACAAAACGGTTTTACCGATTTTTTATACATAGATGATGCGGAAATTAATAATCCTCTAGGATCACACTGCGATCCTATTACTTTTGTATATTACACCTTTCCGGTTGTCAAAAATTGTGAAGTATTTCTTGCATCAGTTATCAAAAGTAAAGATTACAAAAAGTATGATAACGAAAAATGCCTTTCTGATCTCGTTACTGAGCTAAAGTTTTTAGAAGAAGAAGGACTTCTCATTAATACATCGAAAGGTATTAAAAGAATATATTTCATGCTTGGTATTATTATTGGAGACAACTTAGCTATTAATTTAATTCTCGGGTTTACTTCTTCATTTAGACATAGCTTCTTTTGTAGATTTTGTAAAATGAATAAGTCTTGCAGTGAGAAAATGATTATTTTGGACGAAAGTCTTACTCGAAACAAAACCAACTATGATGCAGATGTATTGTTGGATAATTCATCAGAAACAGGTGTCAGATCCCAATGTGTATTCAACCAAATCCAAAGTTTCCACTGCACTTTAAATTACTCCGTTGATATAATGCATGACATATTCGAGGGTGTATGCCATTACAATATGTGCCACGTTATTCAGAACTTGATAAGTAAGAAGTTTTTTTCATTGGAAACTCTTAATCACAGAAAATGTACTTTTTATTACGGAGAACTCGAAGCTGGAAATATATCCCAAAATATAAGTCTGTCTAATTTAAAAAATAAACATTTAAAGATGTCGGCACGGGAAATGATGACATTCGTACATCTTTTTCCGTTAATGTTGGGAAAAGTATGGTTGTTTTTTCTTAATTTCTTAGAAATTATAGAAATTTTATTATTAGCTCAAATACCCCAGGATTTAGTAAACTATTTAGATGGTTTAATTAAATGCAATCTTAGAGAATATTTGTTATTGTTTAATGATAATTTGAAACCCAAACACCATTTTATGCTGCACTATAAAGATGTAATTATCAAATCTGGTCCTCCTCGTTATTTCTGGAGCTTTCAGTACGAATCTAAACATCGTGAGTTTAAAGCATATGCCAAAAATATAACATCCAGAAGGAATATCTGTGTTTCTCTTGCAAAAAAGTTTCAACTACAATTTGCTTATTTTCTATTGAATAGTTTCAAAAAATCGTATGATGCTTGTACTCATCACATTATTTCAACTAAATTTAAGAAGGAAATAGAGGAATACTGCAAGTTATTTTATGAGGATGACTATATATGCTATTCCCAATGCACATATGATTCAAAAATATACAAATATGGTTTTATAATTATTCAATATTACGATACATATATCGATAATGCAAGAATATACAAAATTGAAGAAGTTGTTATATTTCCTAATAAAAGTGTAATACTCTTAGTATGCTCTTCCATTAAAATAAAAAAATTTCTAAGCCATTTTAGAGCGTTCGAAATTAATTTAGAGGAAGATATCCAGCGTGAAATAATCATTTTACCAATTGATAAAACTGCAGGACCACCAGTAAATTTCCACAAAGTTTGTTCTGGAAGAATAATGCTTAGAACAAAAAAATTTTAATCGATTAAAGTAAAGAAAATAATTAAAAAAATAAATAAAAATAATTAAAAAAATAAATAAAAAATAATTAAAAAAATAATTAAAAAATAACAATAATAATTCTAAGATGAACACTTCAAATGATAATATTCCTATAAGCAATGATATTATAATTACAACATCTAGACCTATTACCAGTATATATATTGAAAAGCAATATCGTAATAAAAATGAGTTACTTGAACTTCTAACGCAGTGGAATATGGAAGACTTATTATATTATTTTATGGGTAAAGAATCTTAAATTTTAAACTAGCTAAGTAAAAATTTGAAAAATATATTTATAAATTTTAATTTGATAGAACAACAATGGTACGTGGGCGTATTGCGAAACTTGGATGTTAAATTGGCTATAAATATTCTATCTAGAAGCAACTTATCTTGGGGTGTACAATCTATGTTTTTATATCACTGGTCAAAATGGGTGAATGAAAGTAAAAAAGTTGCAACTAAAATTAATGCTCTATTGGACTCTGAAGATTCAAAAACTACATTGAATTTGAACACAATTTTGAGCTCAAATCCATATGGACAGAGTGTTCTTAAATATTATGAATCTTCGTTGAATGAAAACACCCGTAAGCTTTTATGTGAGTCAATAATACACTTTTGTATAGACAAAGGCCATTCAATGACGGTTAAAGACGCTGAACATTTAGCTAACCAGATAGTCCAAACATTTTCAGGAGAAGAAGCTGTATGTACGATACTTTTATATTTTTCTTTAAATAAAGTTTTAAATATTTTTTTAGGCTTATTATCACGTTGCTCGTCGTAATGCTGCTCCGCTTGGAAAATTGTATAATAAATATAGAAACTGGAAGAGCACCATTACCAAAAAAGTAAAACCTGTTAAGGAAGTAATATCAAGTACTCAGTCAGCGCAAGAGGAGGAGGGGCATGTACGAATTCTTAAACATGAATTCAAGATGTTATCCGTAGAAGATATGTTAAAACATTGGAACGGCTGTTTCGAATATCGTCAAAAGTCTTTAAAAACTCTGTGTGATCTTTCATCAAAAAAACATATTACAGATCTGTGGCCAATGTTTAAAGATCCAATGGGATTTCGTTTAGTAAGTTAAATACAAATTAAATTTATCAAGCGAATAATATTTCTATATGAACTCATATTTAGATTCATAATGACTTTGAACACATGTATGGACAACGAAACGAATTTCTTGACCTATTTGATTATTTTTCAAGTTTAGTGGTCGAAAAGGTATTTCCAAATAACATATCTAAGTTCAAAGACGAAGAAGACCAAAAGCTTTGGAACTTTATACAACAAAATAATTATATTGACTACAGTAAGTAAAATAACTTTATTTTTAAAACCATTTTGTTCTTATTAGTTACATCTATATGTGTTTTCAGATACAAAATTTTTAATAGTGTTCACATTATTGCATTCTCTTTTACCACCATCAAGAATTAAATCGAAAACTTCCATAAAAAAAAATAAATTTTATAGCAGCCTAGAATCAAAGCGGTCATTTATATCCTTTGCATCGACTGAGGAATCTTATAAGGAGCAGTTGGACACTAAAATTTTAACAGAAGGCTCAGTTGCTCCATTTGTTACAGTTATTGGGGACATATACAAACCTCAATCATTTTTCTGCGATTTTGATAACATCAAATACAAAGTATATAGTGTTACCAAGGCTATCGATATCTGTTTTAAAGCTTATCATGTATTCTCTATTAAATATGCAGAACCTTCCAGCCATATGTGGGACTTTATAAATGCTCAATTCTATAAAATAGAAAAAGGATACCTCAATCCTGCAACGAAAATGTTGTGCAAAACAATTCAAGGTGAGTTTAGCTAACAATTTTTAAATAAAAAAAAAATAAACTTATAACTTTTTATCACTAGAAATTGATAACCAATAATAAATAACAGAGGAAGAATCATTTAAAAACTAAAAAACTGATTTTATGTTTTTAAATTACTTTTACCTATTTACTTAAGACTTTTACTTACTATTAATAAACGTAATTCTATTTTTTATCATTATAAACTTTTAAAGTTTTTCATCAAATGTGAATTTTAATTAATTTTTAATGAATATTTTATGTTACTATTATTTTTTTTTTCAGTATGTAAGATTTAGTATTGTAAAGAATTTTCTTAAAATAAACGAAATGGATTTTACATTTATTTACTATTAACTAAATAATTTTATAGTATTACGAAAATTATTTATAACATTTACGAAAGATTTCGTACAATAACGATAAGTTTTTCGTTTAAGTACAAAAATTTCGTAAAATGCAGTAAACTTTTGAGATAAGATAAACCAGATAAATTTGTAGTATTATAAAATTTTCGTACTTTTAGAAAATATATTTCGTAATAATAAACAAAAATTCGTGAAATAAACAAAACATTTCTACTTTTTTTTCGTATATTTACAAAATAATAATGGTAAGTATACAAAATTTTCGTAAAATTTAAAGAAAAAATGTTGAGTAAAATACACGAAACTGTTACGTGCATTCTACGAGTGCCTTCGTGCCGTGGATTATTTTGAGTGTAGTTTTATTTTCTAATAATCACATCCAAATCCATTTTTGAAACTGCATTGAATAAGACACGAATTTTTGGAGTAATCAGTCTCCCAGAATGTGTGCTTAGCATTGTAGTCACCGGCTGCAAGGAAACGGGTTCAATTAATTTGTATAATTTAATATATTGATCTACAGTAATTGAATATATTGGGGGAAAATATATTAATGAAATTTCCATGTTACGGCAAAAGTCTTAAATACAAATTGTAGTTGCTTGCATATAACCTTAATAACAGTCACAATATACATGAGTAGTGCCCAAAACGCTCTTTAATAGTATACCCGATCCGCTACATGCTAGGATGTGTCTAAAACTAAGAGTGTATACCCTATGACACTAAGGCTTGTATAGATTGACAAAACAATCATTGTCAATGCACATCAGGGTGTTCTGCAGTTATGGTAGAGCTGTTGTTGTAGTGAATGCTGCCGTCTCAGCATAAGTTGCATTCAATATTGAATACTGCTGTCCAGCATATGTTGCAATCAAGAATGACTCCAGTCATGGTAGTAGCTGTGGTTTGATTGAATATTTCCGTCCCAGCATAAGTTACAATCAATATTGAATACTTTGTTTCAGCATATGTTGCAACCATGAATAATACCTTCAATTCGCTCACTGGTAATTCCGTTGGTTTGTTCATTAATTTCCGCATTGTTGTTTAAATGCTGGTATCGTTAATATGTTATCTCACGACATCCCTCCCCCCTTTTTTAAAGGAGAAGCATCCTGATTTTGAATTCTTGACACACTATTGGAGTGGGATAGGCCATGTCAAAACTTTTATCGAAAATCAAATGAGTTAACTAATTGAATAATTGATTATTGTCGACTTTTAGGCCAACATGCTTACTACTAAAACAGCGACACTTCTTCTTTTGTTTAGTCCTTTTTTTAGCATTTCTTTAAAATATATGTATATATTTTTGTACCCTTCACCACTAGGTGAAAGGGTATTATAAGTTTGTGCATCCGTTTGTAATTGTGTAAGCGATGTATCTCTCTGTCTGTTGAAATCAAGTTTCTGAAGCTCCTGGAAGATGAACCTTTAGAAAATTTTCCCGCAATGAACTATATTAAATTTCATAAAAATCGGTCCATAAACACTCGAAATATCGAAAAAGTACCAAAAATTAGACACTTTTAAATAACAAGAGAAACAAGTAAGAGGGTATATTCGGCTTTGCCGAATCTTGGATACCCTTCACCAATGGTGTTCTAAAAGTAAAGTACAAAATCGTAAGAATATATTGATAATTATATAGTTTCTGATTACTGACTTAGTTGAGCTCCACACAAATGCTTGATATCTATATTAATTTTCTTTTGTTCATACTAAATGTAATTCCTAGCAATATTTGGTTATACTAGTATTATATGCAAAGAGTATTTAAAATAAAGAGTCAGAAAACGAAAAGCTTTTCGGTGGCGTCATCATCTAGAATAGTTATGGACCCAAAGGTTAGGTTGGGCAGGTGGCTGATGTCTAAGGCAGCGTCACTTGGGTTCTAAAGTGGTCCCTTTGTGAAAAATACTAGTAATCATTATCACTACAAGTAGAGAATGTTTATTTAAGCCAACCAGTAGCTTCGAAATAAAATAGATACATATTTTACGAACATTTAATAAAGTTCGACCAGATAAACCATGCAGAAAAGATAGTTCAAAATGTAGATCCCCTTAGATTTGCAAAAGAACATCGATTTGATGAAGATTAAGTATTCTGGCATGCAACCCAAAAACACAGTGCCCAGTGAGGGTTGTGTACTTTAATTCGTACGGATTATCCAACTAGTAAAAGTTCTTGATTAGTTATGTAAAACTCTGAAGTTAGCGGACTGATTTAGGTCAAAGCTTGTCAATGAATGTCAATGTATACAAGCCTAAGAATTATAGGGTATACACTCTTAGGTTTAGAAACATACGTGAAATATATAGCTTTTGAATGGATGGATATCAGCTTTGTCGGAAAAGTTATTGAAGATTTACGGTCTAATGTTAAAAAAAATCTTAAATATTGCTTAAAGAACACGTTTGTTACAAAAAATAGTATCCAAAAACAGTTCTTTAACTAATGAATACGTCAAGTCAATTTTACATGTTAATGCTGGCAACATCGTCATTCTCTCTTGTCTCTTTATAGTTAAATATACAAAACAACGAATTAATTATTCATTGTTTCCTCCGGGTAGTCGAATTTCTTAATAATGTTTTGTATGTTTTTAATATAAAATAACATTTTTCTTCTTTTCTTACTGTAAAATTATGTTTATGTTATATAAAAGCATAAACTAAACACATTTATAATACAGTAAAATAATAAATAGACAAATTTTTACTAAGGGTTTAAACCGATTATTTAAAAATCGAGTACTTTTAACTCATGTTGAATATATATACATCACTATAATGTTTTTTGTAAATTTCATTGACCGATGTCTGTTTTTTGTTGAAAACACGAATTTTTTGTTAAAAATTAGAATCTGTATTATCAATTTTTTTTGAAAAGTTTGGTTTTAGTATGAAATATGTAAAATAGAGTATGAAATACCATGGAAATTAAATTTCATAAATTCCCCACCCCCGAAACCTTTTATATGATAAAAAATTTAGCAAAAATATTATTTTCTACTAGATAGGTCTGAAAACTTAAATATTTTCTTAAAATTTTTCAGAAAATATTATTTATCAAACTAATAAAATATTTAACGTAGCTTTAAATTATGTAGACAGCTACTTTAAATTATTTGGTGTTAACAAAAGATTAACATCGGTTTGTTAAGCTAATAATCGTTTTAGGATAATACTTTAAGAAATTTGGCTTAACTTTAGTTTACCAATCGTTGTTAAGTTTTTTAGCATAAGACCGTTAGTTATTAATCTGAAGTTAGTTAACTAATTAAGATGAATACTTCATCAATAATATTTGGGATGTATTGTTTTTCGATCTGTCCAATGAATGTTTGGAAAGATTTGCTCTAGTTCTTTGTGCAATTATGTGATTTAATTTATCAGCATTAAAGTGATTCCCGGTCTGGGTTATATGGGCCCATTTTCAATACCGAACTTTTCAAGAGATCAGAAATACTTTTGTCAAATGTTGTCCCTCTAGAAAGTTTATTGAATAACGATATTGTACAACGTCTTTATACTAAATGTCATCATGGTATCTATTATAATTTGTCATTTATTAGCTACTAAGAGATTGCCTTAGGCGAAGTTATACGGGAGCAATTGTCAAACTTAAACGGATTTCTCCCAATTGCAATTAAAAAATTTTAATTTTTGTTGATATGTGAGATACATACATACATATGTAGGTTTTGAACGGATATCATGTACTTAGCTGCATTTTTGTACTTCCTAGGAAGATTTCCTATAATTTGATACATAATACATTCTCGAATGTTATCATAATGTTCAAAAGTCAGACACAAAATTAAGATAAATGCAGTGTGTCTGTCTGCTAAAATCAGATTTGTGGAGCTCCTTGAAGGTATACCCATATGCATTTTACACAAAATTTTAGGAATTGTCGAATTTTATGATTGTCGATCAAAACACCTGAAATATCGCTTAAACACTAAATTATATCTACCACAATTTGAATGTATGTATAATTTGTGGAGTTTATACATCAGATTTTAGGAAATCCTCCCACGAAGAACGCTGCCAAATTTCATCACAATCGGTCCATAATCACCTGAGATATCGCTGACACAATACCTACAAAATGTTAACAAAATTTCTTAGACACGTACTTTGGGGATATCTCAGTTATTTATGGACCGCTTTTGATAAAATTTAATAACGTGCTTGGCGGGGGAATTTCCTAAAATCTGATATAAAATTTATGTATGTCCGTGCTAAAGGAGGATGTTTTTTTCCTATTTCTGCATTTCATTTTTTCAACAAACATTCTCTAATGCGTACTTTGGGCAATTTGTGATACATCAAATTTAGAGTTTTGGACCTATTTTGATAAAATTTTACAGAGTGAGTTGAGAGTTTGGGGAACCATATCCTACAATCTGATATATAATATATTATCACTTGTACACCAGGAGTATCTTTTTTCTCTTGTTATTTAAAAGTGTGTTTCAATCAAAAATTTTAAAATTTTCGTCTAATTTTTGGTATTTTTTCGATATTTTCGGTGTTTATAAGCCGATTTTAATGAAATTTAATAGCGTTCATTGCAGGAGAATTTCATAAAATCCGATATATAATTTATGTAGGTCCATCCTCTAGGGGCTTCAGAAACTTGATTTCAACAGACAGACAGACGGACATCGCTTAATCGATTCTCCTCCCAATTCAGAGTCGATCGGTATAATTTTTATGGGGTCTACGATCACTAATAAAAAAATTACAAACGAAATCTAAAACTTATAATACCCTTTCACCTATTGGTGAAGGGTATAAAAAGATACATCTGGTGTACGAGTGATAACATATTATATATCAGATTTTAGGTAATGTTTCCCCACGCTTTAAAACTTTATCAAAATCGGTCAATAAACAACTGAGATATCGCCAAAACACTAATTTTGATGTATCGCAAATTGTCGAAAGTACGTGTTTTAGAAATTTTGTTCTGGAGCACGGACATACATAAATTATATATCAGATTTTAGAAAATTAAAAAACATCTAAAATATCGCCAAAATAACAAAACCGATGTGTCTCAAATTGTCGTAGGTATTTAAATTAATTTTAAATTTTTTAATACATTTTTTTATTTTATGGCGATATCTCAGATGTTTATGATCTGATTTTGATGAAATTTGAAAGCGGGAACAGGTCCTAAATTCTGATGTATAATTTGTGTAGGTCCGTGCTCTTGCAGTATGGATTTTTTATTTGTATTTTTTTTTTAAATAAAATTTAATTGAAATAAGTACTTTCAGCCCACGTAGTGTTTCGGCGATATCTCAGGTGTTTATTGACCGATTGTGTTGACACCGTCCTTTGCAGAGGATTTCCTAAAATCTGATATATATATATATATATACTAGGGTGGGTCGTTTTCTGACTTTTGTCTCTGATCAACTTCTAATAGTGAAATTATATGGCCAAATTATGTCAATCGGAAGTGTGCAAAATATTATTGATTTATTTTTAGGATACTAGCCCGCGCAACGGGCCTAAAGTTTTTGAGCCCATTTGTATGGGGAAAACTGAGAGTATTTGCAGTTTTTGCTACATTTCGTCCATTTACAATTTATTTTAAAGAGAAAAGATCATGGAATCTAAAAGTGAACTAATGCAGCTTTAATTGAAGTCATCAATATTTGAAATCCATAAAACAGTTTTGAAGTTATTGCGATTTTTCCCTAAAAAGTCGTGTCCGTGACAATACGCCTAAGGATACACCGCTAGAAAAAAATACTTTGGACAAAAGCTCGAAAAGAAAGACATGATTTATCATTTTAAGACTTGAAGGTACTTCATAGTTTAATTTTGTTAAAATATAACAAAATTTACTTAGTTTTTTTCATAATCGAAAATTGGCAATTTTTCTCAGGTGGGTTTCAAAACGCATTTTTTAATTTTTTGAAAATTTTGTTGAACAAATATTACAAGTTTGAATTTCTCTCATCGGTATGTTAAAAAAGATAAAAAAGACAATAAAACTCAAAAAAAATTATCTCAAACCATTTTCCCGTACCTTGTGTTCAAATTCGACGAATTTCGCAAAAAAAGTAATTTTTTGCTCATAATTTGAGTAAATGCTTCATAAATCATATTTATGTTCAATTTTATATGTTTGTATGGAAAAAAAATTGTCCATACTATGGAAAATATAAACAGATTCTTTGTTTTTTAAATTGGGAGTCAAAGATGAAAAATTTGATCTTTTGTATTTCTTTTTATTTTTTAAATATGTAATATTATTAATTTATTACTGAGTTTTAATAAATATACTAAAAAGTAATTATTTTACACTAAGACAAAGTCTTTTTTAATAAAAAAAAAAAATATTTTAACCCTTTTTAGACATAGGGTCAAAAATTACCCAATTTTTTTTTGGCACTTTTGTCAGCAAATTTTGATTAAAAACCATTAATGTTATTATTTCGATTAAATTTTGATTAAAAACCATTAATGTTATTATTAGACACCAAGATTCATTTTTTTATTATAAAAAATATTTTAACCCTTCAAAGACATGGGAGCAAATATTAAAAATTTATTTATACCATCCAAACCTGGAGATCTTTTTGGTTTAAGCTTGCTAATTATATCGGACATCTCTGCAAACGTTACTAAAGTATAATTAGATGTATTAAGAGACTGAATAGTGTTATTAACTAGAGATATTGTCTCATCGTTTCCTAGATTAGCTGAGATTGTATGATTTGAAATGTTTGGGCAAATATTTCGCATTTTTCTAGATTTGTTGAATATAGAGAATTATTTTGCTTCAAAATTGGTATATTCCTACCTTTATTCTTTATAATTTTAGTGATATTCTAAAAAGGTGGAGAACTTTTATCTAGAGAAGAAAGTAGACGATCCCAGTTTTTGTTTCTAAATATTTATATTTCTGCAGTTATTATTTCATTAAGCCTTTTAAATTCATAGAAATCTTCAACATATCTTCGTTGTATCAAATGCTTCACACATAGAGGTAATGATTTACGGAATTTGGAGGGTGGCTTTTTAGGTACACTAGCTCTGATACCTGTTTATTAAATTTTTAAAATTAATCAAAATGGAGTCTATATGATCCGCGTGAATAATATCTCTCGTATTTGGCAACGTTATTTGTCTATTAAAAAATATTGAGAAAGTTTTCCAATTTGCTTTACTAAAGTCATATTTTAAAGATTGAGGGTTATTTTAACTGGCAGATGATCTGAACTTAACTCATTTATCACTATTGCTGGCGAGATTGTTCCGACAGCGTCTGTCAAAAAGAAATCAGCGTCTGTCAAGAAGAAACATATGTATGATTATCTGGGTACATACTCGTGATGTCTATATCAGCCTTACTCAACCATTGCAAGGAAAACAATAATATTTTACTTAGTCTCTTTGCTGCTTTCAACGGAACAGGTTGATGTCGCTCAGATTTCTTAAAAACAATAACAAACTCTTAATTTTAAAGATTCTTTGCATATAATACTAGTATAACCATATATTGCTAGGAATTACATTTAGTATGAACAAAAGAAAATTAATATACATATGAAGCATTTGTGTGGGGCTCAACTAAGTCAGTAATCAGAAACTATATAATTATCAATATATTCTTACGATTTTGTACTTTACTTTTAGAACACCATTGGTGAAGGGTATCCAAGATTCGGCAAAACCGAATATACCACTCTTACTTGTTTCTCTTATTATTTAAAAGTGTGTTTCAATCAAAAATTTTAAAATTTTCGTCAAATTTTTGGTATTTTTCGATATTTTCGGTGTTTATAAACCGATTTTAATGAAATTTAATAACGTTTATTGCGGGAGAATTTCCTAAAACCTGGTATATGTAGGTCCATCCTCCAGTGGCTTCAGAAACTTGATTTCAACAGACAGACGGATATCGCTTAATCGATTCTCCTCCCGATTCTGAGTCGATCGGTATAATTTTTATCACTAATAAATCACAATTAATTACAAACGGAATCCCAAACTTATAATACCCTTTCACCTATTGGTGAAGGGTATAAAAACCATTTTATCAAATATTAAACTCTTTTTTTCTTAATATTTCGTTTCCACTTTTTATCTTCCATTTTCCAAAAGAACTTTAACATTAGATTCATTCGTTTACGTTAAAATTTGTACAAATTATTACAAAATATTACGGAAAGTCGTTCGTTTACCCAAAACTCAGTAAGAGGGGAAATGTAAACAGAGAGAATTTTTGAGAAAAAGTGACAGTTTATTTGCTGAGTATTTGCAAAATGTTACGGGGAAAATTTTTGCTTGTAAAAGTTCAGTAACAACAACAACATGAATAAAAAACGTAAACAAAAGAAAAACAGACAGTTGAAAATTTGCCGCAATTTTTATTAAGTTACAAATTTGAAGTAAAAGAAATAAAATTAACTAAATTAAAGTTAAAAAGTATATAACTAATTAAAAATTAAAAGCTTAGGTCATTTTTTATTTATTTATTGCCTTTTGTATTGTTTTTTTCTTATTGTTTTGATTTTCTTACTGGATTTTTACAAATTTTCTGTTCGTTTACTTTTCTTGTACAAATGATTTGGTGAGAGTAAATTCGTTCATTTACTCAGTAAATACTCAGCTTACTGAACTTTTACTGGAAAGTAAACGAATAGACCTATTTTTGTTTAAGTTACTGAAAAGTACTTACATCAAGTGAATTAAGTTACTTTGAATCAGCGCCCAAGAATAGTTGTTTTATGGTTGTTTTGCAGTTATGTTTTAATATCAAGTACTGCTGTCTCGGCATATGTTGTAACCAAGAATTACACCATTAATTTGCCGAATGGTGATTCCGTTGGTTTGGTTATTCATTTCCACATTATTGTTTGAATGCTGGTATCGTTAACATGTTAACTTATTGTTCTCCGAATACACGCTACGTTATCCCTAATCAATATACAACATTCTATACCATAAAAGTCTACATTACCCACTCCATCAAAAATACTCCATTTTTACCCCATCAATAGGCTACAATAACACATCAGCATCATGCTGTATTACCCCACAGGCATCACGCTACATTACCCCTTGAACAACATGTCACACTAACTCCCCGGCAACAAGCTCCAGTACTCACCTGGCATCATGTGGTTAATCAACATACTGCTTATCCCACAGTCAAAATGCTTTATTACCCCCCAAAGTTCACTGCTTATATTTCTTCCCCTCATTTTCTAGAATGTTTCTGTTGGTGTTCTGTTTGTGTGTTTAGGCAGAGTAAAATTTGTCTCTTTATGTTTTGCTGTAAAGAGTAGAACAACATTTTTCTCTGTCTTATCTGTCGGTTCTCTCCCTCTTTGTTTTTTTTTTGCCGTAAACTTCAGATAATCAATTTGTACAACTTATGGGTGAGTGTGTTCTTGATCATGTGAGAATGGATTGGAACATTCATTGTTATTCTAATCGACGACAGCAGCTGTTTGTTTATAAGGCTAATGAACAGATATCGTGGGACAGCTTTTATTGAGGGCAGTAACACTGAGAATATTTGTAAAGCTACAAGTTTTTGTTCACAGATTTGTGAATTGTGTTTAAAGTGAACTAACTCTAAACGTTAATAAAAAGATTACATTGAAAAACGACATAAAGTGTTTTAATTTTGTTTTCGGTTGTTTGCAAATAGAATTCCTTCCACGTTTTTAAAGGAAAAACGTTGCAATATTATTAAGAAAACTTTTAGAAACTCAATGAAATAATCCCTTAAAACTTAAATTTAGGATGAAAGCGGATGCACTCAAAATCATAAACTAACAACTAGACCAGGCGCGACCACCGCGAAGCAAGTGCTTGCCAGAAGTTTTCTTATTCTCATTTATTTAGTCGTCATTCAACCTTTGACGGATGCACACGCGTGGAGACTGTTATAAGTTTTGTTAATTTTTTTGTATTTTTGTTATTGTTTTTTTTAGATACACTGTGAGATTGAATGTTAGAATAATTATTTTTACGCTAAACATTCAATCGTTTTTATAGAAAATATTTGATTTTTTTTAGTAGAAAATACGTTTATATTTTCTTTATAGAAAAATAAACTTAAAGCAGTTTTTTAATGAAAAAAAAACGTTTTCCAAATAAAAAATACATATTCTAAGGAAAACAAACTTTTTCTTTAAAAATAAAAACATGATAAACCTTCTTAAAATAAGTTTTTCTATAGAAAAAGTAAGTTTTTCTATAGAAAAAGTAAGTTTTTCTATAGAAAAAGTAAGTTTTTCTATAGAAAAAGTAAGTTTTTCTATAGAAAAAGTAAGTTTTTCTATAGAAAAAGTAAGTTTTTCTACAGAAAAAGTAAGTTTTTCTACAGAAAAAGTAAGTTTTTCTACAGAAAAAGTAAGTTTTTCTATAGAAAAAGTAAGTTTTTCTATAGAAAAAGTAAGTTTTTCTATAGAAAAAGTAAGTTTTTCTATAGAAAAAGTAAGTTTTTCTATAGAAAAAGTAAGTTTTTCTATAGAAAAAGTAAGTTTTTCTATAGAAAAAGTAAGTTTTTCTATAGAAAAAGTAAGTTTTTCTATAGAAAAAGTAAGTTTTTCTATAGAAAAAGTAAGTTTTTCTATAGAAAAAGTAAGTTTTTCTATAGAAAAAGTAAGTTTTTCTATAGAAAAAGTAAGTTTTTCTATAGAAAAAGTAAGTTTTTCTATAGAAAAAGTAAGTTTTTCTATAGAAAAAGTAAGTTTTTCTATAGAAAAAGTAAGTTTTTCTATAGAAAAAGTAAGTTTTTCTATAGAAAAAGTAAGTTTTTCTATAGAAAAAGTAAGTTTTTCTATAGAAAAAGTAAGTTTTTCTATAGAAAAAGTAAGTTTTTCTATAGAAAAAGTAAGTTTTTCTATAGAAAAAGTAAGTTTTTCTGTAGAAAAAGTAAGTTTTTCTATAGAAAAAGTAAGTTTTTCTATAGAAAAAGTAAGTTTTTCTATAGAAAAAGTAAGTTTTTCTATAGAAAAAGTAAGTTTTTTCTATAGAAAAAGTAAGTTTTTCTATAGAAAAAGTAAGTTTTTCTATAGAAAAAGTAAGTTTTTCTATAGAAAAAGTAAGTTTTTCTATAGAAAAAGTAAGTTTTTCTATAGAAAAAGTAAGTTTTTCTATAGAAAAAAGTAAGTTTTTCTATAGAAAAAGTAAGTTTTTCTATAGAAAAAGTAAGTTTTTCTATAGAAAAAGTAAGTTTTTCTATAGAAAAAGTAAGTTTTTCTATAGAAAAAGTAAGTTTTTCTATAGAAAAAGTAAGTTTTTCTATAGAAAAAGTAAGTTTTTCTATAGAAAAAGTAAGTTTTTCTATAGAAAAAGTAAGTTTTTCTATAGAAAAAGTAAGTTTTTCTATAGAAAAAGTAAGTTTTTCTATAGAAAAAGTAAGTTTTTCTATAGAAAAAGTAAGTTTTTCTATAGAAAAAGTAAGTTTTTCTATAGAAAAAGTAAGTTTTTTCTATAGAAAAAGTAAGTTTTTCTATAGAAAAAGTAAGTTTTTCTATAGAAAAAGTAAGTTTTTCTATAGAAAAAGTAAGTTTTTCTATAGAAAAAGTAAGTTTTTCTATAGAAAAAGTAAGTTTTTCTATAGAAAAAGTAAGTTTTTCTATAGAAAAAGTAAGTTTTTCTATAGAAAAAGTAAGTTTTTCTATAGAAAAAGTAAGTTTTTCTATAGAAAAAGTAAGTTTTTCTATAGAAAAAGTAAGTTTTTCTATAGAAAAAGTAAGTTTTCTATAGAAAAAGTAAGTTTTTCTATAGAAAAAGTAAGTTTTTCTATAGAAAAAGTAAGTTTTTCTATAGAAAAAGTAAGTTTTTCTATAGAAAAAGTAAGTTTTTCTATAGAAAAAGTAAGTTTTTCTATAGAAAAAGTAAGTTTTTCTATAGAAAAAGTAAGTTTTTCTATAGAAAAAGTAAGTTTTTCTATAGAAAAAGTAAGTTTTTCTATAGAAAAAGTAAGTTTTTCTATAGAAAAAGTAAGTTTTTCTATAGAAAAAGTAAGTTTTTCTATAGAAAAAGTAAGTTTTTCTATAGAAAAAGTAAGTTTTTCTATAGAAAAAGTAAGTTTTTCTATAGAAAAAGTAAGTTTTTCTATAGAAAAAGTAAGTTTTTCTATAGAAAAAGTAAGTTTTTCTATAGAAAAAGTAAGTTTTTCTATAGAAAAAGTAAGTTTTTCTATAGAAAAAGTAAGTTTTTCTATAGAAAAAGTAAGTTTTTCTATAGAAAAAGTAAGTTTTTCTATAGAAAAAGTAAGTTTTTCTATAGAAAAAGTAAGTTTTTCTATAGAAAAAGTATGTTTTTCTATTGAAAAAGTAAGTTTTTCTATAGAAAAAGTAAGTTTTTCTATAGAAAAAGTAAGTTTTTCTATAGAAAAAGTAAGTTTTTCTATTGAAAAAGTAAGTTTTTCTATAGAAAAAGTAAGTTTTTCTATAGAAAAAGTAAGTTTTTCTATAGAAAAAGTAAGTTTTTCTATAGAAAAAGTAAGTTTTTCTATAGAAAAAGTAAGTTTTTCTATAGAAAAAGTAAGTTTTTCTATAGAAAAAGTAAGTTTTTCTATAGAAAAAGTAAGTTTTTCTATAGAAAAAGTAAGTTTTTCTATAGAAAAAGTAAGTTTTTCTATAGAAAAAGTAAGTTTTTCTATAGAAAAAGTAAGTTTTTCTATAGAAAAAGTAAGTTTTTCTATAGAAAAAGTAAGTTTTTCTATAGAAAAAGTAAGTTTTTCTATAGAAAAAGTAAGTTTTTCTATAGAAAAAGTAAGTTTTTCTATAGAAAAAGTAAGTTTTCTATAGAAAAAGTAAGTTTTTCTATAGAAAAAGTAAGTTTTTCTATAGAAAAAGTAAGTTTTTCTATAGAAAAAGTAAGTTTTTCTATAGAAAAAGTAAGTTTTTCTATAGAAAAAGTAAGTTTTTCTATAGAAAAAGTAAGTTTTTCTATAGAAAAAGTAAGTTTTTCTATAGAAAAAGTAAGTTTTTCTATAGAAAAAGTAAGTTTTTCTATAGAAAAAGTAAGTTTTTCTATAGAAAAAGTAAGTTTTTCTATAGAAAAAGTAAGTTTTTCTATAGAAAAAGTAAGTTTTTCTATAGAAAAAGTAAGTTTTTCTATAGAAAAAGTAAGTTTTTCTATAGAAAAAGTAAGTTTTTCTATAGAAAAAGTAAGTTTTTCTATAGAAAAAGTAAGTTTTTCTATAGAAAAAGTAAGTTTTTCTATAGAAAAAGTAAGTTTTTCTATAGAAAAAGTAAGTTTTTCTATAGAAAAAGTAAGTTTTTCTATAGAAAAAGTAAGTTTTTCTATAGAAAAAGTAAGTTTTTCTATAGAAAAAGTAAGTTTTTCTATTGAAAAAGTAAGTTTTTCTATAGAAAAAGTAAGTTTTTCTATAGAAAAAGTAAGTTTTTCTATAGAAAAATAAGTTTTTCTATAGAAAAAGTAAGTTTTTCTATAGAAAAAGTAAGTTTTTCTATAGAAAAAGTAAGTTTTTCTATAGAAAAAGTAAGTTTTTCTATAGAAAAAGTAAGTTTTTCTATAGAAAAAGTAAGTTTTTATATAGAAAAAGTAAGTTTTTCTATAGAAACAGTAAGTTTTTCTATAGAAAAAGTAAGTTTTTCTATAGAAAAAGTAAGTTTTTCTATAGAAAAAGTAAGTTTTTCTATAGAAAAAGTATGTTTTTCTATAGAAAAAGTAAGTTTTTCTATAGAAAAAGTATGTTTTTCTATAAAAAAAGTAAGTTTTTCTATAAAAAAAGTAAGTTTTTCTAGAGAAAAAGTAAGTTTTTCTATAGAAAAAAGTAAGTTTTTCTATAGAAAAAGTAAGTTTTTCTATAGAAAAAGTAAGTTTTTCTATAGAAAAAGTAAGTTTTTCTATAGAAAAAGTATGTTTTTCTATAGAAAAAGTATGTTTTTCTATAGAAAAAGTAAGTTTTTCTATAGAAAAAGTATGTTTTTCTATAGAAAAAGTATGTTTTTCTATAAAAAAAGTAAGTTTTTCTAGAGAAAAAGTAAGTTTTTCTATAGAAAAAGTAAGTTTTTCTATAGAAAAAGTAAGTTTTTCTATAGAAAAAGTAAGTTTTTCTATAGAAAAAGTAAATTTTTCTATAGAAAAAGTAAGTTTTTCTATAGAAAAAGTAAGTTTTTCTATAGAAAAAGTAAGTTTTTCTATAGAAAAAGTAAGTTTTTCTATAGAAAAAGTAAGTTTTTCTATAGAAAAAGTAAGTTTTTCTATAGAAAAAGTAAGTTTTTCTATAGAAAAAGTAAGTTTTTCTATAGAAAAAGTAAGTTTTTCTATAGAAAAAGTAAGTTTTTCTATAGAAAAAGTAAGTTTTTCTATAGAAAAAGTAAGTTTTTCTATAGAAAAAGTAAGTTTTTCTATAGAAAAAGTAAGTTTTTCTATAGAAAAAGTAAGTTTTTCTATAGAAAAAGTAAGTTTTTCTATAGAAAAAGTAAGTTTTTCTATAGAAAAAGTAAGTTTTTCTATAGAAAAAGTAAGTTTTTCTATAGAAAAAGTAAGTTTTTCTATAGAAAAAGTAAGTTTTTCTATAGAAAAAGTAAGTTTTTCTATAGAAAAAGTAAGTTTTTCTATAGAAAAAGTAAGTTTTTCTATAGAAAAAGTAAGTTTTTCTATAGAAAAAGTAAGTTTTTCTATAGAAAAAGTAAGTTTTTCTATAGAAAAAGTAAGTTTTTCTATAGAAAAAGTAAGTTTTTCTATAGAAAAAGTAAGTTTTTCTATAGAAAAAGTAAGTTTTTCTATAGAAAAAGTAAGTTTTTCTATAGAAAAAGTAAGTTTTTCTATAGAAAAAGTAAGTTTTTCTATAGAAAAAGTAAGTTTTTCTATAGAAAAAGTAAGTTTTTCTATATAAAAAGTAAGTTTTTTAAATTGTATTTATAAAAAAATATACTATGCTGAATATACATTTCTAAAAAGTGATGTTTTTCTTTATAGAAGCAAAAGAAAATAATTTTTGTTTACATAAAAACAAAAAAAAAAAAGATCAAAACTCCTTCGCATGTTCACTTCACGCTGGTTCAGCGGTAGCTGAAATAAAATAGAAATAAACAACCAAATTTATGTCAATTCACCCAGCTAGCCATTAGACGTTTAACAGACGATCACGATTGATAGACGAATCTTTTTTCCTGATTGTTTCACGAGTAACAATAACAAAACAATGCAATTTTTTTTACATGTTTACTTTTTTTTTTTATTCTTTCTGTCACGTTCGACTTTTAATCTTCAAATGTTTAATATATGAATCTTCAAAAAAAGTCTGCTGTTTATCTTTGTTTACCTCGTTTTATAACTCGCCTTCTAATCTTGAAAGATTCTCTCGATGATGTTTTTTTGTTTTTTTTTCCACGTAGTTAACCGTTATAATTTGTTATCTACATTTTTTCACTAAAGTTTTCATTTAAGTTTAGCATAAGACGCGTGCCGCTTGTTTCAAGTGGTTTTTTAAATTAAAAAGTGAAGTTTTAACCAAATTGTGATTTTAAATAGAAAAAAGTAAGAAATAATTTAAATAGTGTTTTGTTTAATTATAATGTTATCGACGAACGCAATAAATATGAAAAGCAAGCGTGAGGCTTTGCTTATAATGCGAAGGTTATATAAAATAAATGGAAGTACTTGTGGTAGCAACAAAAAACATAAAAAAATTGGAAAAGAAGTTGAAATGGAGCAAAAATGTGACGAAAGTTTGGACAATGATCACTGCATTTGTGAAGAAGAGTTAGAAGAAAAATATAATGAAATTTTTCTTCAAGATTTTGTAGATGAAGCAGTCGGACAATCTTTCAAAGACACCTTAAGCCGAGGTAATATTCTGCAAAAGCATTTATCCCAGTGGGCGATAAGACATGCACTGAGTACAACGGCAGTAAATGAATTGCTGCAGATTTTAAGAGATCATTACATTGTTCTCCCAAAAGATGTGCGAACGTTAAAGAAAACTCCGAGGGATATAGTGACCAAACGAATGGGCGAAGGTTGGTATGTTAATTATGGAGTTAAAGATGCCTTAACAGATTATCTGCAATCGAATACCTTTGAGTCGGAAGTGATTGTACTAGACTTCAATGTAGATGGTTTACCCTTATGTAAAAGTTCTAAAAAGCAAGTGTGGCCAATATTATGTAGTGTTAGAGATTCATCTGAAGTGCTTTTAGTTGGTGCCTATGAAGGATTTTCTAAACCAAGGAGTGCAGACGAATTCTTGAAAGAAACTGTAGACGAACTAATTAATTTAGTTGAAAATGGTTTGGAATACCATAATAAGAACTACTCTATCGAAATCGGATGTTTTATAATGGATGCCCCAGCACGCTCTTTCATTCTGGGAACAAAAGGACACACAGGCTATTTTTCATGCACGAGATGTACACAAAAAGGCCATATGTATGAAAAGCGCATAGTTTTCCTTCCAACACAGCCCATAACTTTAAGAACGGATGAATCATATCGAAGTCGTTCTCAATGTGACCATCACAATCTTCAAAAACCTACAACTATTGAAAATCTACCAATAGATATGATCCATCAAATTTCCTTAGACTTCATGCACATTGTTTGCCTTGGAGTCGTAAAGAACTTGCTGGTTGCATGGACCAAGAAAAAAGGAGAACTATACTCATTGCCTTCGGAAAAAATTAATTTACTTTCGGAAAAATTAATTGGACTTAAGCAATACATACCCGATGACTTTGCCAGAAAACCCCGATGTGTAAAGGAACTTGATAGATGGAAAGCCACAGAATTCAGGCAAATCCTCTTATACACTGGACCAATTGTCCTTCAAAACATTTTATCCGAAGACAGATATTATCACTTTTTAAAATTATCAATTGCCATGAGAATTTTGTGTGATAAGGATAATTGCCAAGTGAACAACGTTTATGCTCAAAATCTACTTATAAGTTTTGTAAAAGATGTGCAAACATTATATAGTATAAGATTTATGACTTGCAATTTTCACTATTTATTACATTTGCATGAAGATGTTAAAGAATTTGGCTCGTTGCAAGCCACAAGTGCCTTCAAATTTGAAAATCATCTTAAAAAATTAAAAAACAAATCACAAAATATAACAATGTAGCTGCACAGCTATACAATCGTCAAGTTAAATTAAGTTCTAGCAAAAACATACCTTCAACTAAAAAGCCTTCCAGTTATTTGTGGAAAAAACGATGTCATATGCATATTACAATAAAAAGATTGATTTTTTCGACATTAGAACCTAACAATTATTGCATTATAAAAATAACAATTATAACAATAACATTATAAAAATAACAAATATATATGTAGAAAGAAATACACCTTATTTTGAGGGAAAAATAATACAAAATTTAGAGGCTCTTTTTGAAAGAACTTTAGATTCTAGAAAAATTGGTATATACGTAACCAAGCAGAACATCGAGGAGGGACAACTGGTTAAATTTGACGAAAAAGCTATAAAAAAAGTTGCCTTTCTCGAAAATCAGATCATTGGACTATTTGCTTTTATAATCCTTATTTAAAATGTCACAAGAAATTTTGAACTCCCAAGAAGCTGTCGATTATGTTCATTTATATTCCTCTGGTTCAGGTAATTTTACAAAATTCGCAAATATAATTTGAAATTTTCTATTTGTTATTCTAAACCAATAATATATATTTTTTAATATTTTTTATTTCCCTTCAGGACCAATTCAAACTCTGCAAGCCTCTGAATACATTGAACTGTCCAGTCCTCATTCAGGTTTGTCTTATATTATATTATTTCTTTTCTAAATTTTTAATTAAATTTTATACTACAACACAGTACAATTCAAACCAACGAATTTTTGTCTGAGTTGCGCAAATTAAATAATCGTATATCGTTAATGGAACAAAGTCAGACAAAATTGCTAGAGAATTTGACAAAAGAAGTGATAACATTGAAGAATGAGGTACGCCAATTAAAACATGTCCCTGATGAAATGCCTGTCAATTTGTTACCGACAATGCCAATTAACGATATTGAGGGTTTCAAATATTTCAACGAAAATTTGGAAAACGAAGAAATATATAAGCAATTGGTAAGTTATTTACGTATAGTTTTTTATTTGTGTATGATACCTAATATATTACTTCATGAATTTTAGAAATATGTGTTGGGAACAGTTGCGTCTGTCGATGCTCCATCTTTTATTAGGGCCGCAGTGAAAAAACTTGTGACGGATGAAGTGGCAAAAGAGTTTACTTGGAGAGGAACAAATGAAAAAGAAAGCATTCAGAATTATACTGTTGTAACAGTTATTAGAAGTATGTACATTTATTTTTAGCATAAAATAAATCTTTTTAATCTTCGAAGTTTTTATATATACATTTATAGATATGTGCCACTCTAAATTCCCACAATGTGATGGCTCTATTATTAATAGAACGATGCAGCAACACTTTATGCATGCCAAGGACAGAATTGAAAGCCGTTTAAAAAAACGAAATCCAACGAAGGAAAAATTATAAACTTTTTGTAGGAATGTATAAAGATACTTTGTTTATTTTGATAGCTTTATTGCTTAATTTTTTTTTTGTTCCTTAATTCCAAATAAGAAATTTTTAAAATTTTCCAATTATATGTGAAAAATTTCAAATTATACTTAGACATTTTCCAACTGTATTTGGAAATTTTTAAATTATGTTTTCAAATTATATTTGCACAATTTTTAATTATATTTTAATATTTTCTGAATATATTTGAATATATACATATATTCTGAATATATTAAAGAATTTTCCAATTGAATTTCAGAATACAATTATATAAGAAACTCTGATATATGTTTATCTTAAGCCTTTTATGTATTATTCTCAAAATATAATCAATAAAAAATATATATCAAAGAAATTAAATGAGTTTTTTTATATTAAAGTTATAATAAGAAAGGCCTACTGAGTATTAAATGATTCGTCTAATCTTCTCCGAACGATCTTTTTAAGATTCTCCCAATGATTTAGACAAGTATTAAATAGCGAGTTGTATAATAATCTGATTGTGATGCTCATGCAATTCTTTATCTTCTTCATACAAGATTTGTGAGACAAACATTAAAAAATCTTGAATGATTTTATCTACAACTAATATAATAATCTTCCGTGGTGTCCTGCAAGACTCTTGCAGAAGAATCAGCACGTTACACACTTTCTAACAGCTAAGGGTCTTTTACGATTAAAAAATGCGCTCGTTGACGATTTAACACACACTTCACGCGATTCTCAAAAGATTCTTTCACGATTGAAAAGGTAGCTTGGCATGCTTCTGCCTGTGTATCCTCTCCCAGCTAACCTTTTCAATCGTGGAAGAATCTTTTGAGAATCGCGTAAAGTGTGTGTTGAATCGTCAACGACCCTTAGCTGTTAGAAAGTGTGTAACGTGCTGATTCTTCTGCAAGAGTCTTGCAGGACACCACGGCAAGACTCTTGCAGATAAAATCATTCAAGATTTTTTAATGTTTATCTCACAAATCTTGTATGAAGAACATAAAGAATTGCATGAGCATCACAATCAGGGGGGTTACCGCGTAACTCGATTCGAAAGAAATTACTTTCGAAACACAATGCTTTAAGCATACAAATTCGAACAGTTTTATTTTCGAATCGAGATACGCAGTAACCCCCCAGATTATTATACAACTCGCTATTTAATACTTGTCTGAATCATTGGGAGAATCTTAAAAAGATCGTATGGAGAAGATTAGACGAATCATTTAATACTCAGTAGGCCTTTCTTATTATAACTTTAATATAAAAAAACTCATTTAATTTCTTTGATATACATTTTTTATTGATTATATTTTGAGAATAATACATAAAAGGCTTAAGATAAACATATATCAGAGTTTCTTATATAATTGTATTCTGAAATTCAATTGGAAAATTCTTTAATATATTCAGAATATATGTATATATTCAAATATATTCAGAAAATATTAAAATATAATTAAAAATTGTGCAAATATAATTTGAAAACATAATTTAAAAATTTCCAAATACAGTTGGAAAATGTCTAAGTATAATTTGAAATTTTTCACATATAATTGGAAAATTTTAAAAATTTCTTATTTGGAATTAAGGAACAAAAAAAAAATTAAGCAATAAAGCTATCAAAATAAACAAAGTATCTTTATACATTCCTACAAAAAGTTTATAATTTTTCCTTCGTTGGATTTCGTTTTTTTAAACGGCTTTCAATTCTGTCCTTGGCATGCATAAAGTGTTGCTGCATCGTTCTATTAATAATAGAGCCATCACATTGTGGGAATTTAGAGTGGCACATATCTATAAATGTATATATAAAAACTTCGAAGATTAAAAAGATTTATTTTATGCTAAAAATAAATGTACATACTTCTAATAACTGTTACAACAGTATAATTCTGAATGCTTTCTTTTTCATTTGTTCCTCTCCAAGTAAACTCTTTTGCCACTTCATCCGTCACAAGTTTTTTCACTGCGGCCCTAATAAAAGATGGAGCATCGACAGACGCAACTGTTCCCAACACATATTTCTAAAATTCATGAAGTAATATATTAGGTATCATACACAAATAAAAAACTATACGTAAATAACTTACCAATTGCTTATATATTTCTTCGTTTTCCAAATTTTCGTTGAAATATTTGAAACCCTCAATATCGTTAATTGGCATTGTCGGTAACAAATTGACAGGCATTTCATCAGGGACATGTTTTAATTGGCGTACCTCATTCTTCAATGTTATCACTTCTTTTGTCAAATTCTCTAGCAATTTTGTCTGACTTTGTTCCATTAACGATATACGATTATTTAATTTGCGCAACTCAGACAAAAATTCGTTGGTTTGAATTGTACTGTGTTGTAGTATAAAATTTAATTAAAAATTTAGAAAAGAAATAATATAATATAAGACAAACCTGAATGAGGACTGGACAGTTCAATGTATTCAGAGGCTTGCAGAGTTTGAATTGGTCCTGAAGGGAAATAAAAAATATTAAAAAATATATATTATTGGTTTAGAATAACAAATAGAAAATTTCAAATTATATTTGCGAATTTTGTAAAATTACCTGAACCAGAGGAATATAAATGAACATAATCGACAGCTTCTTGGGAGTTCAAAATTTCTTGTGACATTTTAAATAAGGATTATAAAAGCAAATAGTCCAATGATCTGATTTTCGAGAAAGGCAACTTTTTTTATAGCTTTTTCGTCAAATTTAACCAGTTGTCCCTCCTCGATGTTCTGCTTGGTTACGTATATACCAATTTTTCTAGAATCTAAAGTTCTTTCAAAAAGAGCCTCTAAATTTTGTATTATTTTTCCCTCAAAATAAGGTGTATTTCTTTCTACATATATATTTGTTATTTTTATAATGTTATTGTTATAATTGTTATTTTTATAATGCAATAATTGTTAGGTTCTAATGTCGAAAAAATCAATCTTTTTATTGTAATATGCATATGACATCGTTTTTTCCACAAATAACTGGAAGGCTTTTTAGTTGAAGGTATGTTTTTGCTAGAACTTAATTTAACTTGACGATTGTATAGCTGTGCAGCTACATTGTTATATTTTGTGATTTGTTTTTTAATTTTTTAAGATGATTTTCAAATTTGAAGGCACTTGTGGCTTGCAACGAGCCAAATTCTTTAACATCTTCATGCAAATGTAATAAATAGTGAAAATTGCAAGTCATAAATCTTATACTATATAATGTTTGCACATCTTTTACAAAACTTATAAGTAGATTTTGAGCATAAACGTTGTTCACTTGGCAATTATCCTTATCACACAAAATTCTCATGGCAATTGATAATTTTAAAAAGTGATAATATCTGTCTTCGGATAAAATGTTTTGAAGGACAATTGGTCCAGTGTATAAGAGGATTTGCCTGAATTCTGTGGCTTTCCATCTATCAAGTTCCTTTACACATCGGGGTTTTCTGGCAAAGTCATCGGGTATGTATTGCTTAAGTCCAATTTTTCCGAAAGTAAATTAATTTTTTCCGAAGGCAATGAGTATAGTTCTCCTTTTTTCTTGGTCCATGCAACCAGCAAGTTCTTTACGACTCCAAGGCAAACAATGTGCATGAAGTCTAAGGAAATTTGATGGATCATATCTATTGGTAGATTTTCAATAGTTGTAGGTTTTTGAAGATTGTGATGGTCACATTGAGAACGACTTCGATATGATTCATCCGTTCTTAAAGTTATGGGCTGTGTTGGAAGGAAAACTATGCGCTTTTCATACATATGGCCTTTTTGTGTACATCTCGTGCATGAAAAATAGCCTGTGTGTCCTTTTGTTCCCAGAATGAAAGAGCGTGCTGGGGCATCCATTATAAAACATCCGATTTCGATAGAGTAGTTCTTATTATGGTATTCCAAACCATTTTCAACTAAATTAATTAGTTCGTCTACAGTTTCTTTCAAGAATTCGTCTGCACTCCTTGGTTTAGAAAATCCTTCATAGGCACCAACTAAAAGCACTTCAGATGAATCTCTAACACTACATAATATTGGCCACACTTGCTTTTTAGAACTTTTACATAAGGGTAAACCATCTACATTGAAGTCTAGTACAATCACTTCCGACTCAAAGGTATTCGATTGCAGATAATCTGTTAAGGCATCTTTAACTCCATAATTAACATACCAACCTTCGCCCATTCGTTTGGTCACTATATCCCTCGGAGTTTTCTTTAACGTTCGCACATCTTTTGGGAGAACAATGTCATGATCTCTTAAAATCTGCAGCAATTCATTTACTGCCGTTGTACTCAGTGCATGTCTTATCGCCCTGGGATAAATGCTTTTGCAGAATATTACCTCGGCTTAAGGTGTCTTTGAAAGATTGTCCGACTGCTTCATCTACAAAATCTTGAAGAAAAATTTCATTATATTTTTCTTCTAACTCTTCTTCACAAATGCAGTGATCATAGTCCAAACTTTCGTCACATTTTTGCTCCATTTCAACTTCTTTTCCAATTTTTTTATGTTTTTTGTTGCTACCACAAGTACTTCCATTTATTTTATATAACCTTCGCATTATAAGCAAAGCCTCACGCTTGCTTTTCATATTTATTGCGTTCGTCGATAACATTATAATTAAACAAAACACTATTTAAATTCTTTTTTTACTTTTTTCTATTTAAAATCACAATTTGGTTAAAACTTCACTTTTTAATTTAAAAAACCACTTGAAACAAGCGGCACGCGTCTTATGCTAAACTTAAATGAAAACTTTAGTGAAAAAATGTAGATAACAAATTATAACGGTTAACTACGTGGAAAAAAAAAACAAAAAAACAAAAAAACATCATCGAGAGAATCTTTCAAGATTAGAAGGCGAGTTATAAAACGAGGTAAACAAAGATAAACAGCAGACTTTTTTTGAAGATTCGTATATTAAACATTTGAAGATTAAAAGTCGAACGTGACAGAAAGAATAAAAAAAAAAGTAAACATGTAAAAAAAAAATTGCATTGTTTTGTTATTGTTACTCGTGAAACAATCAGGAAAAAAGATTCGTCTATCAATCGTGATCGTCTGTTAAACGCCTAATGGCTAGCTGGGCTCTTTCGCTCACAAATACAATCACATTCCTCTCTTTGGTCATCCCTGAACTAGACTGAGGACGCAACTGTCAAGTACATTTTAGAGACGTCATGGTACATTTTAGAGGCGCCATATTGTAATAAGTATTACTGTATTGGTAAAATTATGTTTAAGTGGTATTAGTGCGTACTAAAAAATGCACCACATACTAAAAGCAGAGTTGCTTGGTGTTGTTGATTTTTAAATTTTTATTTTTGAATTTGCACTAGAAATGCAACACTGGTTTGAATGATTTTTAATTCCCCACAAGAAAAAGAAACTCAACAATAAAATGTCAATAAATTATTTGTTTATAAAATAAACAAAGCAAATGACACAATATTTGTATTTTAAAATAAATTTATAAGTTTTTATACATAAAATGTATAACGGAGTTATAAAAATTTCTGTGTTTATCGTGACAAATGATTGGCTTATTTTGCGACAACTACAAAAAGCTCGCCACACGAGATTTTTTTGGGAATCTTGTGTTTTTTCTCTTCCTGAACATTGGCTCATTCTTCAACAACATGAAAATCTTGGCCGGGAAGTTGAGAAAAGTCTGTCAGTACGTACATTTCGTCATCCATCACACAACAGGTATATTCTTTATAAAATTTGTTTTAAATTTTTCTCTCGTTTTTTTTCAGGATCAGGAACTTTTTGAAACTTGTATGTCTTCGGCCCAGCATGAGCTGCTCTGTGGACAAAACAAAAATATTTTCTCAAAAAGCAAAATTGAAGTATATTCTGAATACTTATAAAATTTTAGGACGATTGAGCGATGTCCGTCTGTCTGTCCGTATTTCTGTTGTCGGCACGATAAAACCTTAACGGATATAGGTCACTGAAATTTGGCATAGAAATTCTTCATTTCTTGGAAAATTTTGGTATTGAAATCAGGCAAAATTGGTTCATATTTGACCATAGCTCCCATACATAAATCTTACGAAAACAGCCAAAATTCCTAAAATACTCGTAAATGCCAATAAATGATAAACTTTAACAGCTTTGGCCACTAAATTTAGCACAAGGAAGTCTTATGTTAATGCCAGGCAGTGTGCAAATTTTGTCATAATCGGTCACCATAGCTCCCATATAAAAAAAACTTACGGAAATACAAAAAGAAGAGGGTTTATGTCCGTCAGGCAATAGCACCATATCGAAAAGAGCTAGATTGACAAAATTTTACAAAAGTACTTTCGATATCTTGAGTATCGATATCTTGTGTATTGAAAATGGACAAAATCGGTTTACATTTAGTTTAAGCTCCCATATAACCCCGCCCCAGGAAACACATTAATGCTGATAAATTGAATACAACTGTAATAGCTATGACGACTAAATTTACATTAGGGAAGTTTTACGCAACTATTGGTCAGTATATCAAATTTTATAGGAATCGGTTCATATTTGAATATAGCTTTCATATAAAAAAACACTCCCGGAAACCAAAAAAATGTAGCAAAGGCCAATTAAAAGATATTAAATTAGAATCTATGACAGCTATGGCCACACAATTTTGCTAAATTCCAGACTTTTTATACGGTAGATGCATTAGGAGCTCCTCCTGTAAAATAAACTAGAACTGTAGTTATGCCCTTTTTTATTTTAGGTGATATATTCTACGAACATATTACTTAAACAACTGTATAAGTTTTAGATGCATGTGCAAAATATGTATTTAAATTATTTTCTGTTTATCTTTTATTTATTTATACATATACAGACAAAATAAAATTTAATACAAATACAGACAAAAGTTCTATTGTATATTATTAAAAAAATGTATATTTATTTCTCTATTCAGACTCACTGTTTCGAAAATTGCTAAATACTGTATTTAAAAAATATATATTATTATTCCTACGCATGGCCTAGATGAATTATAAATCCGATTTTTGGGAATTTTCCTACTTATCTTAAGTTTAAATTGGTCTGTCAGCACCTGAAATATAGCCAAAATATAATAAAAAATAATCAGGTATGTGATGGAGAACGATCGATTTCAAATCGATCGATTTCAGATATATTTTTGAGATATTTGCGGTTATTTTTCCAAAAAATTCAAACCAAATGAAAGATAAAATATCAGTCAAAAGGATTAAAGCCAAAATTTTCAGTTTTTTGGGGGAAATAACCGAAAATTAGCTAAAAAATATGTCTGAAATCGATCGATTTGAAAACGACAAATGTTCATCACATACCTGAATATATTTATTTAATATTATTAAAAAAAACAAACAAAATTTCTTTACTTACCCTTTTCAATTACAAATAATTTTTGTTTGTTTACATTTTCATTTGACAGTTGTCAAAATGACTATGTTGAATCCACAGTGCCTATATGTGAGTTCACCACCTTAGTAAATTTATTCACCACATTTTTTTGGTTCTTAGTAGAACATATGTTCACAATCTATGTGTATTTTATCCTAATAAAACATATACAGTGCAATCGCAATAGAGTGAACACTTGGTAATATGAACTACTTGATACTACGAACTCCCGATTTTTTCCATTAGTTACTTTATAGAGTGAACAGTACCCAACTCAATAGAGTGAACTTTTATTTTTCTTATACATAATTGATAAAGACGCATCTCTTATAGTTTTTTTTACATACTTTTTTATGAAGCAGTTAGGATATCGCTTGAATTTTAAAACATTTTTGTTTTACTTTTTTTCTCTTTTTGTTTATTTTATTAGTTACTCCATAGAGTGAACAATACCAACTCAATAGAGTGAACTTTTGTTATGCAAAGTGGACAAAGACATAGAAGTTGTCGTTTTTTTGCACACTGTTTTATGAAACCGTTTCCGATGCCATTTCTGAGACTGACATCGAGGAAGTAGTAGTAGCCAAACCAGACATTACAGCAGATTTTTGAAAAAGCTACTGATTGAGCAGAAAATAGCACAAACAATTACGAAAATTTTTTAGTTTTGCATAAATTCCGCGATTTACCGGCGCAAAAAGCAAAAAATGCTTATACAAAGCAAAAAACTCTTGAAATTACTTTACTCCTTTGTAATTATATAATAATATTTAATAAATATAGATGTTTTTTGTATGAAAAAGTGTTTTTTTATAGACTCTTTAGAGTGAACTTTTTCAATAGAGTGAACAGTCCTTGCACGAATTAGTTCACTCTATTGCGATTCAACTGTATTTTTGTCACGTTTCTCTTCTGATACCTCTTCTGACCAGATTGATGCTTATATTAAATCGAAGCTAGTGTCTTGTTCTGATATTTATGTCAAAAAGTTTACTTACTCCCAGGCTAGGGATATATGTCAAAAAGTTTACTTACTCCCAGGCTAGGGATATTATATCTTTTAAAGTATCCGTCCCAGCTGAATTTTTCGACAAAATAAATAATCCGGAATTTTGGCCAAGGTATACCATCGTACGTGAGTACCTATTTAATCAAAACCGCCGTAGTAACAATGTTGCTACTCTTCCTTCTAATGCAGAAACGGAATCAAAAAACTGATTAAAAAACCTGGAAATGGGTTGAATGTTATCTACCAAAATGTCCGTGGATTAAATTCCAAATTGATAAAGTTATTCAATCAAAGTTATAGTTTTGAACATCATGTAATCGCATTAACTGAAACGTGGTTAAAGACCAATGTCTACGATACTGAAATTTTCTGCAATAAAAATCAAATTTTTAGGCGTGATAGAGGTGATAATAAAAATGGCGGATGTGTTCTTATCGCGGTTTCAAATTTTCTTCAAGCTGAACTTTTAAACGTTGTTCCTGTTACTAATATTGAATTTCTAAGTGTAAAAATTAAATTAAAAAATAAAATTATATTTGTAACTTGCTAATATATCCCACCTAAATCTGATCAGTCTGTATATTTTAACCAGAACTGGCTAGTGATTCTAATTCCTTTTTCGTACTCGGAGACTTCAATCTTTCATCTGTTGAATGGAATGCTCAGTCTGATGCTACAAACCTCCTTCCTTTTAAAACAAACTTATGGACTGATGACTTTTTAAATGGCCTATCGGATCTCTGCCTTTATCAGATTAATAACATTCGAAATGAATTTGGCAAACTGTTGGACGTGGTTTTCGTAAATGATTCAATGGACTGTTATGTTTCAAGATCGCTACCAAATAGTAATCCTGAAGATTCTTACCACCCTACAATTAACATTAATAGCTCCATCCAAATATCACCTGTAAATATCAACAGTCACATTCCAAATGATGAAATTTATGATTATAAAAAAGCTGATTTCTATGTAATAAATGATTATTTAAGCAATTTTGATTGGACTAAGCTACTGGCTATTCCTGTTCACAATTCGGGAGATGTTGAAACGATGGTCGAACAATTTTATAGTATTTTAAATGCCGCTATGGATCTGGGTATTCCAAAAACAAAACCATAAAGTACATTCTGGCACCCCCTGGAGCAATTTTTCTCTTTCAAAACTAAAAAATCAAAAGAATAAGCTGTTTAAAAAATATAAAAAGTCAGGATCTCTACATGATTATGGATTGTATTCTATTTGCCGTGCAGAATATACTAAGCTTGGTAACTCCCTATACAACAACTACTTAAACAAAATGAAAATCAATTTTAAAAATAATCCTAAATCGATTTACAATTTCGTTAATTCTTAACGAAGAACTCTTGAATTTCCTTCCATTATGAAATATAATAATGTGGAATCTACTGATAATGCTGAGATAACTGATCTCTTCGCTGATTTTTTTGAGACTACTTACTCAAAATCTGATTATTGTTCTAATAATAAATACCCGTATGATGTTACCTGCAACCAGTCAATTTCTTTCCCATGCTTTGACATTTTCGAAATCTTTCATGCACGTTTAAAATCATCTACTAAGTCTGGTCCCGATGGTGTACCTAGTGTCGTCCTTATTAAATGTGCTGAAAGTTTATCTGTCCCGTTGACAAAAATCTTTAATACTTCTATACAATATGGTTACTTTCCGAAATCTTGGAGGGAGTCTTATATTATTCCGTTATTTAAATCTGGAAATAAATGCAATATCTCTAATTACAGAGGAATAGCTAATTTAAGCACAATTCCAAAATTGTTTGAGAAAATTATTACTGATTACATATGTCATCACGTTTCATCAATTCTTTCACCATATCAACATGGATTTCGCAAAAAGCGCTCAACAGTAACTAATATTTACATTTTACTACTACAATCAACAAAGGTTTTAACAATGAAGAACAAACTGACGCTGTTTACACGGATTTCAGTAAGGCCTTCGATAAGGTCAACCACAATCTCTTACTGGAAAAACTAAAGTTGCTGGGTTTCGCCCCAAATTGTATTAAATGGTTTTCTTCGTATTTAACTCTAAGGAAGCAAAGAGTTTATTAAAAAAAAAAATATTTCCAAATCCATCGCAGCGCTGTCTGGTGTCCCACAGGGTAGCCATTTAGGACCTATTCTTTTTATACTATTAATTAACGATCTACCGGACGTTATAAAGCATTCCAATGTCCTGCTTTACGCTGATGACGTAAAAATTTTCTTCAGCTACAAAGATCCATCATGTGTCTCGCTGTTTCAATCTGATTTGAATAATTTTCAGTTATGGTGTTGCAGTAACTTTATGGAACTTAATCTACGCAAATGCAAATGCATGAGTTTTTCAAGAAAAAATTTATTTAAAATTAACTATTTTCTGGGTGGCCATCAGCTGGAGTTGGTGGATAGTATCCAAGACCTGGGAATTATGTTCGATTCCAAACTTAAGTTCATATCCCACATCCATATGACAGTAAACAAAGCTAGAGGAACCCTTGCCTTTATAAAACGCTGGTCAAAAGAGTTTTTTGATCCATTCATAACCAAAAGATTATATACCTCTCTTGTCCGACCCATACTGGAATATGGATCAATAATATGGGACCCACAATATGACGTTCACATTGAATCCGTGCAAAAGCAATTTTTAATTTTTTGTCTGCGTGGTTTACCATGGAACCCGAATATCAACCTACCATCCTATCGTAGCAGATTATTGTTAATAAGATTACCAACACTTCAAAGCCGCCGTACTATGTTAAATGTTTCATTTTTGTTAAATCTAATTAATGGTGAAGTTTCTGCTGAATTTCTTCTTGATAAAATTTCTTTCAACATCCCACAAAGAACAACTCGTAATTTTCGTCCTCTATTTCTTCAAGTTTTTCGTACAAATTATGCCGATGCTGGCTCCATTAGAAGAACTTGCAAAAATTATAATGATTTATATGATATTATTGATTTCTCTATTTCAACAAACAATGTAAAACAAAAAATTATTACCTATTTAAATACCTAATTTTAATTTTTGAGTGATTAATTATAAACTTATAATATTGAAAAATTTTATAGTCTGTAAGGATTTTTCCATAGACTTAAACAAATAAATAAATAAATGCTCAAAATCATTAGTTCAGTTTTAGAAGAAAACACAGAACAATCGAACAAACTCATCAAATCGAAGAAAAAAATATTGCTCAGCTTTTTTCATTGATGTATTCTTTTGATAAAGTATGGCATAAAGGTTTAATTAGCAAATTGAAAAAAATTTCCCCGAAGATATATATCAGCCATGGGCACGAAATTTATTTGCTATAACTAGTTATAGGCAAATAAATTCTGCTGACACACATACACGACACACAACAATTGTAAAGAGCATAAAAATACTTTTGCGCTCGAGATTTTTTACAAACTCTCACAAAAAACATCAACCAATCGCTATGAAACACAAATGGTGAAGCGAGAACGCAATACGGAGCTTTTTAAATTTTCTCTGCTGCTACTAATACAATCGCAAATTTTCATATGTGTTGGTGCCCTTCGCTGATATATATAATACGGTGGATCCAAAAACATTTTTTTCTTAATTTGATAGGCCTGAGTTAAAAATCGATGCTCTATATCCTTAAGTGATGTATACAACACTGTTCGTGATCACACATATTTTTTGTCGAGGCTCCCGCTTTTAAATATTTTTTGTTATTTAAACCCGCTTTGGAACTGTGAAAAAAATAATTTGTGTTTCTGTCTGTGATAACTGTCGCAATACTGAGTAATTACAATCAAAACAAGTCAAATAATTGTGTTTGCTTTCAATAACATTCATTTATTTTCACACAAATCCTAAAATAACAACAACAATCATCTGAAAAATAAATTACAAAACCAAAATATATCAAAACAGAGAAATTAATAAAAACAACAACAATCATCAAAACGCGCTCAATTTAACCAACTGTCACAGTTTAAAAAAACACTTAAACTGACACTTCACAGTTTAAAAAAACACTTCTGGCCGTTAATTTAAAATTTCTTAATTGTCTTACACCCCCGTTCAATTAAATAAGGTAACGATTTATATTTGTTAATACGCTTTTTCAACTTTCACTATGAGCGAATCAAAATATAAATGCATTAGCAAAAATTGTTCAATATCTGATGAGGATGAGAGAATGTTAAGTTGCTGGCTATGTCATGGTCTTTGCCATTATAAATGCAGTGGACTGAAAACACTTGTTGCTGAATCTGTTTATAACATTAAAGGCTTAAAATGGTGCTGCAGTGATTGTCAAAAAATTGACGTTGAATTCTTTCGTTTTTTCCAATCCACTAAAAACACCTTTTTTAATCTGAAAAATAAACTGTCCGCATTATCTAGTGAACTTGATGTTTATGGAAATTTATTTGAAGATTTTAAACAACTTAAAAATTTACAAACACCGGAGTTATCACCTAAACGCCGTAAATCGGCTAGAAATAAAAATAAACATAACAGCGAACCTGTCATTCCGCTGAATGTACCTGAAACTGTATCTGCTTCTTTGGTAGATCATTCCATAAGTTTTTCATCGGTTTTAAAATCTGGCAACTCGAATCAAGTAGTACCTGATGACTGTTCTAATGTTCCAGATATAGCTCCTTGTAATTCTTCGAAATTTGTTAAGCCGAGTTTTGTTCATCCTGATGTGTATTTAGCTGACACCCAACCCGCTCCATCGGACTCTGGCACGTCTGTTGTTGACATAACTGCCCCTAAACCGTTAATTGGCATTCCTTCTAATAAATATATATTTGTTTCACGTTTGGCATGTGATACAACTGTTGAGGATGTTAAATACTACTTAAATTCTAAACTGGGAACTGATATAAATTTCTCTATAAATAAATTTTCATATTCTCAACCTAGGAGTATAACTTCTTTTAAAATAGCTGTTTCCCCGCAAATTTATGAAAATGTTGTTAACCCCAGTTTTTGGCCTGCAAATATTTTCGTTCGAGAATACGTATTCAGTGAAACCCCAAGAAGAATTAATAATATAGTAAACTTGCCGCCTAGAGTTGCATCTGCTCCAAAAAACTAAATATATCTAATGATTTTATAAATATTATCTACCAAAATGTTCGAGGCTTAAACACTAAATTACCAACTCTTCTGTCTAATAGCTATAATTTTACCTTTGATGTTATTATTCTTACTGAAACCTGGCTCAATGATAATGTATTTAATGCTGAAGTTCTTTGTAATAGCTACGAAATATACAGATATAATCGCAATATTCGTAGGGGTGGTGGTGTTCTGATTGCTGTAAATTGTTCTTATCCGTCTGAAGTCATTGTTACTGATATAGCAGACATTGAATTTGTTGCTGTTGCTGTAAAACTTAAGCATAAAAAGATTTATTTGACATGCTCGTATATTCCTCCTGATTCTGACCACTCTGTTTACCTCAACCATGCTAAAACTATTGAATTAGTTGTTCTGCGCGCTGATACAAACGACTCTGTTGTTGTTGTTGGCGACTTCAACTTGCCGTCAATATCTTGGAAATTAACACCTGATGTTCCTTACTTGATCCCGATGAAGAATACATACTGGAGTGATGAGTTTTTAAATAACATTTTTGGATTATCCTTATATCAAATGAATAATGTCAGCAACGATTATGGGAAACTACTCGATTTGGTATTTCTAAACTATGCTGACGATTGTTCCATTTCACGTGCTGAGCCATTAAGTTTACCGGAAGATCGATATCATCCTACTATTTTCATTACTTTACCCATTCCATCTGAAACTAAATTGAAGACAGCTGCTACTGATAAAACATTTTGTTTCAAAAAAGCTGATATATATTTATTAAATAACCTTATTCGTAACACTTGTTGGAAAGAATTGTTTGGTATTTCTATTAATAACAATACAGACATCGACCAAATAATTTCTGTTTTTTATAAGAAAATTTACTCTTTTTTTGATATGTGTGTTCCTAAACAACATACCTATACTCCTATTGGACCACCCTGGAACAACAAACAATTATCCCACCTTAAAAACTTAAAAAATAAACGTTACAAAAAATATAAAATAACTGGATCTGCTGTTGATTATACAAGGTACTCTGTGAGTCGTTCGGAGTATAATATACTTAATCATTTCTTATATACGAATTATCTGTTAAAAATGAAACAGAATTTTATCCGAAATCCTAAATCTTTTTACTCGTTCGTTAACTCTAAGAGAAAATCTAACGGTTACCCATCTGTAATGAAATTTAATAATGATGAATCCAGTAACTCCGACGTAATATGTGATTTGTTCGCAGACTTTTTTGCAACAACTTATTCGGATGCTGTATATGATGTTAAATGTAATTATCCATATGAGATTGCATCAAACCAAATTATATCTTTTCCAACAATTGATTCTTACTCCATCTTAATGAACCTAAAGAAGTTAAAGATTTCATTTTCTCATGGCCCTGATGGTGTTCCTGCTAGTATTTTAAGTCAGTGTGCTGAATCATTCACCATTCCGTTAACAATTTTATTTAACATTTCATTACAATTTGGTTATTTTCCTAAATTTTGGACAAAATCATATATCTTACCTCTGCATAAATCGGGAAATAAATCTGATATTTCCAATTATAGAGGAATTGCAAAATTAAGTGTTATCCCGAAAATTTTTGAAAAAATAATTGCCGATTTCCTATGCCATCATACATCATCTTTATTATCACCTTGCCAACATGGTTTTAGAAAAGGCTGCTCTACTACAACTAACATTATTCATTTAACAACTCTAGTTAATTCTGCATTTGAACTCAAGAAACAAACTGACGTTGTATATACAGACTTTAGCAAGGCGTTTGATAAAGTTAATCACTCTCTTCTTTTACGAAAATTAAATCTTCTGGGTGTAACTTCCAAAAGCCTTAATTGGATTAAATCATATTTAATAGGCAGAAAACAAACCGTTCGATTTAATAACTCTACATCTAAGTTCATAGCTGTTTCATCAGGTGTTCCCCAAGGAAGTCATCTTGGCCCATTACTATTTTCATTGTTTATAAATGACCTTCCTAATGTCGTTAAATATTGCAATATTCTAATGTATGCTGACGATGTAAAAATATTCTTTTCTTTCAACAATTATGCTGATCACAATTATCTTCAAAATGATCTTAATAACTTTTTCCGTTGGTGCAAACACAATATGATGGAGCTAAACTTTAAAAAGTGTAAATGCATGCGGTTTTATAGAAATAATTGCTTAGCGGTTAACTATTACCTTGGAGGACATCTTTTGAATCTGGTTGAATCATTTATGGATCTTGGAATTTTGCTTGACCAAAAATTAAATTTTACATCTCACATAACTTTAACCGTAAACAAGGCTAGAGGTGTCCTTGCTTTTATAAAGCGTTGGGCTAAGGAGTTTTCTGATCCATACATTACTAAACAACTGTACGTATCGTTAGTTAGGCCTATTTTGGAATACGGATCCATCATATGGGATCCTTACTATGATATCCATAATGACCTTATTGAGTCTGTGCAAAAACAATTCTTACTATTTTGTTTAAAGGGTCTTCAATGGAATTACACTAATTTACCACCATACACCAGTAGATTATCTTTAATTAAATTGCCTACCTTAAAAAGTCGTCGGATTATGTTAAATGTTTGTTTTATGTTGAATATTGTAAAAGGAAATATTAATTGTGAATATCTTTTAAAATCTCTAAAATTTAATGTTCCTCGTCGTAATTGTCGATATTATAAGCCTTTGTTTGTAAAATTTTGTGGTACGAATTATGCTAATGCAGATCCATTTGTTAGGTTATGCAGACAATATAATGAATTATACCAATTTGTTGATTTTAATCTTAATTATAATGTTTTTAAATGTAAAATTATTGTCTTTCTCAACTCGTAACTCTGTTTCATAATTCTAAGTATACGTAAATAATTTTGCTAATAGTCTGTAAGGATTTATATTCATAGACTAAATAAATAAATAAATAAATAAATAAAAGTGCTTAGAAAAAAAAAAATAATGTGAATACTATGTAGAAGATAGGTAAAACAGCTTACCTTAGAACTAACAATACATGCAATGGGTTTGGAGTTAACTAAAAACTATTGTGTTACGGAATTCAATTGTGAGGTACTGCCTCTGTGTTAAATATTGAGAAAATCGAAAGGCGACAAAACAAATTTACACAACGACCTTGAAATTTCATTAGTTAAAACAAAAATAGCAAAGCGTTTTGTAAATTATGTAAATAAAGCAATGATGGCATGCTTGATGGCATACTTGACCGAAACATATTAAATGGTCGCGGCCATATCCGTCTCAGAAGAAGGGATACTAGCGACCTGTACAGCAGATAATAAAAATGGATTCTTCGAGTAAAAGCGAATAATACTAAAGAAAAAGATTATGTGGTTTATAAATGGACTTTCGTGATTAACATATTTTTGATTGCAGATTATTGTCAGTTCATTAACAAATCAATTTACAATTTAGTTCATTAACAAATCAATTTTCAATCAAAATGTACAAAACGTTCTGTTAAATTATGCTAAATCCAAATTTTTTACTGAATTACATTAAAATAATTATGCTAAAACTTCTTTATACCAAAATTATACCTTTACACTACGGCTGTACTCGTACACCACTATAGGATGGTTGGCTGGGTTTCCATGTAAATCATGTAATCAAAAGAAGACGATCGCTCAAATGAGCCGAAAATCAAATGACAAGAAATATTTAAAAACATCTTTAAATACATTTTTAACATTATTTTTCAAACCACTAGTTTTTTTCGATTTGACCGAATTTCGAAACGTGATATATTGAATTTAAGATGTGGAACATTTCCGACCTATGTACGCGTTTTTATAAACTAATATTTTTTATTATTTCTTACTTTTTTAGTGAAACAGATTCACTAAAGGACTTTAGTAAAATAACTTTAATTTTATTTCAAATTGGTCCTAAATTCATGAGGTTGGCTTTGGATGGATATAATTTGTTTCAGAGTGTTCTAAAGGTCTTGAGGTTGTTTAGAATCCAAGTCGAAAAGCGATTAGTTTCGAAAATATGATAAAAAATATAACTTTTTTAAATTTGCAAAATAACATTTAATAGAATTTCGTCCCTTCGACTTACCTAATGGATAACAACAGAAAGAAAAGATGATCAAAGAAGGAGAAAAAATTATCTGTCAGGATCAACAGAACATGTTGAAAGTTTTTTCTTATGGGATAATAATTCATTTTTTATTTCTTTCATATAAGATTACAAATAATAATTTAATAGATATAAGATTACACAATTCAAAAAATGCCTCAGCGCCTACTTGGGCATTATAGAGGCTAGCTAGCAACATATATATGTACATATATATGTGTATAATAAATTTTAGTCTCTTAATTGTTTAAATTTCTATCTAATCAAAAGCATTTCATTGTTTTGTTTTAAGAAATCTTTCAGTTTTTTTTTAATTGCGATTGTGGGAGAATTTTTTAAAAGTTGGGGTAATTTGTTAAATTCCACGCTACCCATATATTGTATTCTTTGTTTCGTTGTTTCTAATCGACATCTCACTGAAGCCAGATTTAAGCTGTTCCTTGTATAATAGGTATGTTGATTTTGGGCAAATTGAATAGTATGACATCCTATATTGTTTAAGACTTTGAAAACGTATACTAATAACTGCAGTTTGTATATTCCATAAACTGGTAGAATATCTGTAGCAACTTCACTGTATAATGCCAAAGTAGAAAATTGTAAAGGAAGCTTATGTACACACTTCAATCCTTTATTTTGAAGTATTTGTAAAGCTTTTAAATCCGATTTTTGTTTTATATTAATATGCCAGGGCTAAATAACCTATATGACTTTGTATTAAAGCTTGAAATATCATATACTTTGCTTTTTTATCCAATTTATTTTTCAATTTATATAATACTAGCTGATTTTACCCGGCGTTGCCCGGGTTAGTAGTTAAAGTTATTAACTTATTACTATGTTAACACTTTCTTTAAAAATTAACAATTATAAAATATTTTTTATTAATTTTTTAATTGAATCCTTTATTAATGTATTTGCATATGTATTTAATTGGCTTATCAAACACCAATCATATTACCAATATTCGTGCATCCGTTTTTCTATTTAAGATATATTAAAAAAGAGGTCGTAAAAGTGGGCATGGTGAATTTTTCTTAATGTATAATCCTAACTTGGACTAAAAACATTTACAAAGAAAAAATATCTTCATTGGTTTAGCCGTTCTTAAGATATACAATTTTATCCCTATTGTCCAATTCTCAGGATACCGTTGGTCCATTTAAAAAAATAAAAAAACTTAAAAAGCGAAAAACCACTTTAATTAATTAATTATTAATAAACCAACTTTAATTAATTAGGTTAAATCGTCATTTTTAATATATGACTTATATGGGAGGGGTCACGCCCATTCTAGATTTCCAAAAAAAAAACGTACCCACCGGTAGCTTCTTTTATACTGTAAAAATTAAAGAAAAATCGGTCGACTCGGACATACATATTTGTCATTTTTAATATTTTACTTATATGGGAGGGCGTGACCCCACTTGATATTTCACCTTAACAAACTGACAAAATTTCAGAAAAATCGATCCGCTCTGTCATCTATATTTGTCATTTTTAATATATGAGTTATATGGGAGGGTCACGCCCACTTGAGATTTCTGCCTATTTTAAGCACCGGTCACGCCTTACCCCACTGTCTAAATTTCAGAAAAATCGGTCGGTTTGATCATCCATATTTGTATGTTTTAAAATCTGACTTATATGGGAGGGGTCACGCCCACTTGAGATTTCAGAAAAAACCCTAGGCTTTTTTAACCACCTGTCACACCTTACCCCACTGTCTAAATTTCAGTATAATCGGTCGGTTTGATCATCCATATTTGTATGTTTAAAAATCTCACTTATATGGGAGGGGTCACGCCCACTTGAGATTTGAAAAAAAAATCTGGCCTATTTTAACCACCGATCACACCTTACCATACTGTCAAAATTTCAGAAAAGTCGGGCCTCTCGGTCATCCATATTTGTCATTTTAAATATATGAGTTATATGGGAGGGGTCACGCCCATTTGGGATTTCTGCAAAAACTCTTGCCTATTTTAACCACCTGTCACACCTTGCCATACTGTCAAAATTTGAGAAAAATCGGCCATCTCGGTCATTCATATTTGTCATTTTTAACATACGAGTTATATGGGAGGGGTCACGCCCACTTGAGATTTCTGGAAAAGCCCTTGCCTATTTTAACCACCGGTCACACCTTGCCATACTGTCAAAATTTCAGAAAAATCGGCCATCTGAGTCATTCATAATTGTCATTTTTAATATATGATTTATATGGGAGGGGTAACGCCCACTTGAGATTTCAGAAAAAAACCCAGGGTATTTTAACTACCGGTTACACCTTACTCCACTGTCTAAATTTCAGAAAAATCGGTCGGTTTGATCATCCATATTTCTATGTTTTAAAATCTGACTTATATGGGAGGGGTAACGCCCACTTGAGATTTGAATAACAAATCTGGCCTATTTTATCCATCGGTCACACCTTAACATACTGTCAAAATTTCAGAAAAATTGGGCCGCCTGGTCATTCATATTTGTCATTTTTAATATATGATTTATATGGGATATTTCTTGATATTTCGAAAAAAAATTTGCCTATTTTAACCACCGATTACACCTTACCATACTATCAAAATTTCAGAGAAATCGGGCCGCTCAGTCATTCATATTTGTCATTTTTAATATATGAGTTATATGGGAGGGGTCACGCCCACTTGAGATTTCGAAAAAAAAATTAGCCTATTTCAACCACCGATCACACTTTACCATACTGTCAAAATTTCAAAAAAACGGGCCTATCTTTTGCCTATATTTGTCATTTTTAATATATGGGTTATATGGGAGGGGCCACACCCACTTGAGATTTCGAAAAAAAATTATCCTATAGTCACCGGCCATACCATACTACAATGTCAAAATTTGAGCAAAATCGGTTCGCTAGTTTCGGAGATCTTTCCCAACAAACAACATACAAACAGGCACGGACATTTTTTTATAGATATAGATTGTTTGGTGAAACGTCCACCGCTGATTTATTTTCAAAAATGATTTAGGATTAAGCTTAACAATCGAATCAATAAATAATGCCGTTAATCCTATTTAGTTAAATTGAGTATTGAGTAAATGAGTGAATTTAGTTACATTGAAATAATACGAAAGAGGCAAAAAAACATAAAGAACAAAATAATAATTCTCTCATTTAAATAGATAGAAATATTAAAGGATTAGTTGAACTTATCGTGAGGTTGCCTTAACGGCCAACTTAACGTCTGACTTTAGAACAGTTATTGAACAACTTAAAAACTTAAGACGTGCCATATGATTTTGACATAAACAAACAAAACAAATTATTTGTCGCCTGAACAGTTTGATGTATACACAAAAAAGAAAAACAATGGATGTGAAAGAAATTTTTTGTGTTTAAATTTTTTAAAATTACTTTAAATTTTTATATTTTTATTTTTTACTTTGAATTAAATTTCTTAAAATGTTTATATTTTTGTTTTTCACTTTTTTTCAACTTGTTGATATTTTTAGATTTGTTTATATTTAAACAGCTGATTGTACAGTACTGTCAGTAGTGAAATATACGAAAGAGTTACAGCGATTTTTAGCAGGGACCGAAAATAATAATTATTCTTGAATTTTCAAAAAAAAAAGCAATCATATGGAAATATCGCAGAAGTAATTTGAAAACATCATTTTGCTTGTTTTCCACTATATTTTCAGAAAATGACATGCTTTTTAAATTTTTAATTTTTATTATTTTTTTCAAAAATAATTTTTATTTTACGATTTTTATTTTTTTTGTCAAATATATTTGTCAAATTCTGACAAATATTTTTTTTTGCAAAAATATTTGTCAAGATCTGACAAATATTTTTTTTGGCAAACATATTTGTCAAAAATTGATTTTTATTTTATTTGTCAAAAATATTTGTCAAGGTCTGACAAATATTTTTTTTGGCAAAAATATTTGTCAAGATCTGATTTTTATTTATTTTTAACAGAAATAATTGTTATTCTGATTTAAATTTTTTTTTTTGTCAAAAATATTTGTCAAATAATAAACGCAAAAGTAAAAAAATCAATACAGAATTTAAAAAAAAATTAAAAATTTCCCATAATTACGGTAAATTTTAAAAAATTTCAATAAAAATGAAAATTTTGAAAATTTCCCATAAAAACGTAATATTTGAAATTTTCCCATAAAAATAGGAAATTTTAAAAATTTCTTGTAACAAGGGGAAATTTTGAATATTCTTTTTTAAAATGGGAAATTTTGAAAATTTCCCATAAAAAAGGGAAATTTTGAAAATTTCCCATAAAAAAAGGAAATTTTGAAAATTTCCCATAAGAAGGGAAATTTTGAAAATTTCCCATAAAAAGGGGAAATTTGAAAATTTCCCATAAAATATGGAAATTTTGAAAATTTCCCATAAAAAATCGAAATTTTGAAAATTTCCCATAAAAAAGGGAAATTTTGAAAATTTCCCATAAAAAAGGGAAATTTTGAAAATTTCCCATAAAAAAAGGAAATTTTGAAAATTTCCCATAAAAAAGGGAAATTTTGAAAATTTCCCATAAAAAAGGAAAATTTTGAAAATTTCCCATAAAAAAGGGAAATTTTGAAAATTTCCCATAAAAAGGGAAATTTTGAAAATTTCCCATAAAAAAGGGAAATTTTGAAAATTTCCCAAAAAAAAATGGAAATTTTGAAAATTTCCCATAAAAAAGGGAAATTTTGAAATTTCCCATAAAAAAGAGAAATTTTGAAAATTTCCCATAAAAAAAGGGAAATTTTGAAAATTTCCCATAAAAAAGGGAAATTTTGAAAATTTCCCATAAAAACGGGTAATTTTGAAAATTTCCCATAAAAAGGGATATTTTGAAAATTTCCCATAAAAAAGGGAAATTTTGAAAATTTCCCATAAAAAAGGGAAATTTTGAAAATTTCCCATAACAAAGGGAAGTTTTGAAAATTTTCCATAAAAAAAGGGAAATTTTGAAAATTTTCAAATTTCCCTTTTTTATGGGAAATTTTCAAAATTTCCCTTTTTTATAAGAAATTTTCGAAATTTCCATTTTTTATGGGAAATTTTCGAAATTTCCATTTTTTATGGGAAATTTTCAAAATTTCCCGTTTTTAGGTGAAATTTTCAAAATTTCCTATTTTTACAGAAAATTTTTATAATTTCCTATTTATATAGGAAATTTTCAAAATTTCACATTTTAAAAAAGAACATTCAAAATTTCCCCTTTTTACAAGAAATTTTTAAAATTTCCCATTTTTATGGGAAAATTTCAAATGCTACGTTTTTATGGGAAATTTTCAAAATTTTAATTTTTATTGAAAATTTTTTAAAATTTACCGTAATTATGGGAAATTTTAAAATTTTTTTTAAATTCTGTATTGATTTTTTTTATTTTTGCGTTTTTTATTTGACAAATATTTTTGACAAAAAAAATGTAAATCAGAATAACAATTATTTCTATTAAAAATAAATAAAAATCAGATCTTGACAAATATTTTTGCCAAAAAAAATATTTGTCAGACCTTGACAAATATATTTGACAAATAAAATAAAAATCAATTTTTGACAAATATTTTTGCCAAAATAAATATTTGTCAGATCTTGACAAATATTTTTGCCAAAAAAAATATTTGTCAGAATTTGACAAATATATTTGACAAAAAAAAAAAATAAAAATCATAAAATAAAAATTATTTCTGCCAAAAAAAATAAAAATCGTAAAATAACAATTATATTTTGATTTTTATTATAAATGTCATAATTGTAACGGTCCATGATTTTTAGATCTGTTTTTAATAGCGGCTTTTTTAAATTTTATGTTTATTTAAAAACAACATATATAGAGCAATATTGGGCTCTGCCGAATACATACATTTTATACAGAGTCTAATATTTTATACAGAAGTCTTTATAGGGTGGGACATTTAGGGGTGGGTCAATAAAAACTTTAAATGTTAAAATTCAAAAATCCTTTTGAAATTACGCAAATTTATTTATAAAACTTTACTGGTAAGAGGTGGAATATTAATTCATTCATGTGGATGTCGCGGCCTTACCATTAACTCTTCTGAGTTGGCCAATATTGGAACACTTGTTCGAGTGTATGTGGTAGTAACTCAGCAATGACATCAGAAATGTCGGCCTTAAAGTGCTCAACTGCTTCAGGTTTGTCAAAATAAAACAGCGCCATCTCAAATCAGAGCTTTTTAAAGGCCTATTGTCATAACCACTTCGGCTATCAAACTTTCGGCTCAATAAATAACATAAAATTAACTTTGTTTTGTAAAAAAAAATTGCCAAACATATAATTTACTCTGACATTGTATAAAAACAGATAATTTATTAATATATTATATGAAAAATTAACACTATTCCGACCGAAGGTGTCAAAAGACACCTTTTCAAACTTTGACTTTAAATTATTTTTTAAGCTGAATAATTTTTTCAAATTTTTTTTTGACAATTCATATAATAGTTGTTAAAATAATTTAATTGTCATAATAATTGTCAAAAAAAAATTTGAAAAAATTATTCAGCTTAAAAAATAATTTCAAGTCAAAGTTTGAAAAGGTGTCTTTTGACACCTTCGGTCGGAATAGTGTTAACTATGAACATTATTCATGAAAATTATGATATAATTTCAGTATAATTATAAAACTACAATTATTATTAAGCGTTTTTACAATGTATTTTTCATTTTAGCGTCCTTCCATATCAACATATTGACAACACTCGTGATTAATGTCACTTAAGAACTTAAGGATTTTCTATTTTCAACAGATTCAGACGTTAAGGTAAAGTGACAGCAGAATTCACTAACTGCTCTAACTGCTTTACACACAATAGAAACGATCAGATGTGACGTTCCGTTCCGGCGGCCTCACGCTAAGTTCAACTAATCCATGCTTAAGTCATGATCGTGCATGTAAATAAATGAGTTAAAAAACAAATGTAAATTAAAGAGACAAAAAATAAATGAGTCAAATTCTTTAAATGAACAAATAATTACAATCAGTCAAAATTATATAAGTGCAATAAAAATCTAAATTAAATGATAATCGAATTTGAACATAATTAAGTTCATTTTATATAAAAACAAAATAAAAAATAAAAATAATAATTTTTTTAGAATAAACAAAATAATTAAGTTATGAAACAAAATAATAATGAAGTTATAAAATAATGTTGTTCCGCTACAACTCTACTTTTTAAACACCATTTTTGAAGGGTATCTAAGATTCGGCATAGCCAAATTTAACACTCTTACTTGTTTTATATTTCTTTACCTTTTTTGTTAATTATTTTTAAATGAATTATAATTTGCTCTTTATATTTTTTTTATTTTAATTGTTGTTTTTTTTTCTATTTTTCTTTTACGGCTGAAGTATCTTATTTCAAAAACTTTTCCTTTTTTCTGTGTGATGATTGTTTTTTATGGCCAACATTATATGAATATAATATTTAAAACACATCAAATTCAACACATTACGAAATTCAATCATCAAGAAATTGTTACCTGGCTAAGCTTGGCTATTTACTTTATTTTTTTGGTGGTCTTGTTAATGTGGCTTTTTCCTTTGGACTCCCAAATCTTGGTCCAAGAGATTATCGCCGTCTTAGCCAGCTATAAATTTTGTAAAAATTTTACCTTAGGGCCTGGTACTACATTATAACTAACATATAGAAAATGCTTACGTTTTATTGACTAGTTTTTTGCAAACTTTATATTAATTACTTGAAATTGTGACCCACATTCACTCCAAAAAAAATTTCCGCTTTTGAAACTATCAAACTTATCTTACTTCTAATTTCTTATGTTAACTATTTATGCCCGTAGCCTAACATTTTTTCCATTTTCCCTTGTGGTGAACATCCAATTTTTCCAATTTTCCCTAATTTTCCAGGCTATTTTGCCGCTCTAACCAGTTATCTTTTTTTATAAACATTAATTTTTCTTTATCTTTTTAGTTTTTACCGCCCTACTTCATTATTTTTTCATATGAATTCATTATTTTTTCATATGAATTCATTATTTTTTCATATTTTTTTTATTTATTGAATCTTCATTTACCCTGAACTAACAATAAGTAATCAAATCTTAAAATCTAAAATTCTTAATTATGAAAATCCATTTGCAACTTCATAATTCTTTGTGTGAGTAGGATTTTTAAATTATTAATCCATCTGTACAGGTCGCTAGTATCCCTCCTTCTGAGCCGGATATTGCCGCGGCCGTTTAGTATATTTCGAGCTAGTGGATTTGGGTGGCGTGCCAATTTATTGACATAATTAACAAGACGCTTCGCTATTTCTGTTTTAACAAACGGAATTTCAAGGTCCTTGTGTAAGTTGGTGTTTTTAACGTACCACGGGGCGCCAGTAATTATTCTTAAAAGTTTATTTTACTTAGTTTTTACTTGACTCTGAGGCAGGGCCCCACAATTGAATTCCGTAACACCATATTGGTTTAATAATAGAGTTGTATAGAAGAATTTTACAATATAGGCTAAGTTTAAAATTTTTACCAATTAGCCAGTTAAGTTGACTGCCTTTAGTTTAATTTGGGTCAATTTGGCATCTATGTGATTCTTCCACGTAAGCCGTCAATCCGAGTGAATACCCAGGTATTTCACTTCTGATTGTTGGGGAATAGATAGGTTATTAATTTTAACTGGAGGGCACGAGTCTCTACGCAATATAAAGGTAATATGAGTGCATTGTAGTTCATTGACTTTTATTTTCCATTGGTTTAGCCATTTTTCTATTTGAAATATGTGGTTCTGCAAATTCTTAGATGCTTCAACTGGGTTTTCATTAATACTTAATGTTAATGGTTGGATGTAGTGATAATCAATTCAAACACATGAATTTGAATTGGCACTAATATCCTAAATGTGTTCCTTGCAAGCACTTGAACTTGAAAATAAAAATACAATCTTTATTGTACTAAAAGATAAAAACGACTTATTTATTTTTATTTTTTCTTTTCTTTTATAAACTTAGTATTTACTTAACTTAACTAATAATAAAATGTTTAGCAATAATTATGATATCAATAATTGTGAAATAAAAAATTGCTGAATCAAAATAAACCAAAACTTAAATAGGTCACTAAAGTAAAATGTTGTGTATGCAGTTAACAAAATTACGACATAAAAACTAAAAGAAATGTGCAGTAAGCATTAAACAAAACAATTGGTTAATGAACTTAAATTTATTTATTTAAACAGAAAGAATTTGCATAAATGTATGAATATGTGTTTGTGTATTGATAATGAAAATGAAAAATATATATATATATATTTATGTATATTCTTAACATTCTCCACTGCGTTGAACAGCGTTCAAATAATGAATTTAGTACAGCTAGATTGATGTTCTTGTTTGGAGATTCTGCAGCTGTGATCTTACGGCTGGCTTGGGCGTAAATTGAGACGTTTTGTTGAATATTGAACGGATCTTCCAACTTAGCAGACCAAGTAAGATGATAACGCAACAAGTTAACGAGGTGTAGTTAACTGCATGATGATGTTGACTTCTTGAGTGGATGAGTTGTGGCAAATAGAGTTGATTCATTCAATAGTTTTTGTAGATTTTTTAGCTCCTCTAGGTGAACCTTGTATTGAGTTGTTTTAGTGTTAACCAAAAGCCTTTATATTTCCTTTTGACGACTTACTGAATTGATATCTTTTAGTCTTACATAGGAGGTATGGACACTATTCGATGCTTCAAAATGTCTTCTTATTGTTACAAAATTGTTTTTCATTACACAGTTGCAACCATTTTTCATTATTCCTGCATTTTTATGGTGATTACCATTACCATTGATGCTTCAATGTCGGTAGTAGTAGCAAAGATCCATTTATATTGGTGATTCAATTGACTCCAAACTAATGTCCCTGGAATTGTGATGAGATTGCAATTGTTTGTTGATTGATTATTAAAAATATTAATCTCACAAGGATTAGCAATTGCATTTCTTCTAAGTATCGACTGCTGATTTTTTCAAATGTATTCGTCATCCTTCGATTTGATGCAACTTGCTATGCTCTCTGGTTTAAGAAGTATATATTCATCTCGGTGTGCATCTGTAGCTTGGTATGCTGTATCTGGTTGGATAGCGATTAATATATTATCTTTTATTGTTGGAACTGGTACTATTTTGAACAGCTCAAAAAACTGTTGGTTAACTAGATGTATCTTAACTTCGAACATGACTTGTTGTGTTGTTACAGCACGCTCGGCCCTTATAAGCTTATAGAGTTCGATTAAATGGTAGCGCATGTGCAAGTGGAAGATTAGCCTTGATGACAGTAATCACTTCTTTTAATTGATGGGGAGACAATAAAAGAGGACTTATTTTTTTATTATGAGTATCAGTCAGGACGTTAATGATTGCAGCCTCTATTCTCTGTAGGTTTATTGCTGTTAATGCGAGGTGAGTTGCCAGAAAACCAACAAGTTGAGAGTTACCCAGTTAGAAAGATTCCTTAGCGAGTTCATTTTTGTTTTGCTCAACCATTTCTAAAATCTCATGTAATTTTTGTTGAGTATTAACCTCATCCTTTTTGATGACGTTGATGGTTGAATCAATTATTGATGTTTCATTTTTTAAGAGGCTAGTTATGTGATCGTTTTCGATATTTGCCTTATTAATAGTCTTTGACATTTCTTCTGCGTAGTCCTCATCAAGAACACCGAAAAGTGAACGCGCAACAGTGCCAACTATATTGAAACCGTCTGTTGGTAAATAATTCCTTATCTTGCAGTAATTCGTATTTGATTTGCTTACTGTTGTTCACGAAAATATTGCACATCGTGTGTTGTTGCATTACAGGACACAGTTGCTGCAAGGTTTGCAAGCTTGCTGACAAGGATTTTATTTCTGACACAAAAGGCATTAAATCATAGTATACTAACATTTTCCATTCCGCTGTATTCAGTTTCCCTTCCTTTAAAATAAAGGCCCGGGTCGTTCTGAAATTGTGTAACTCGCAAGTTATTGCACAAAGCAACAGTCATTAGGAGAAGTGTAAGTAATAACGATAGAATTATCAGGTTACTTGGCGCCTTGAATCTTTTTGTTGGAATGCTATCCTTTTCATCTTTTCTGGACAACGATCGTTCTAGTGTTGCCTTTATTTCTGTTGGGATTTCCTTTTCATCTTCTGGAAATAGTGGAGCCAGTCTATGAATGTGTCGCTTAAATACTCCTGTTGATGTTTTTATTTCAGCCACTCTTACAGCACCGTCATCCCCAGTGAACACATTTAGAATTCTCAATAGTGGCCACTTCATTGTGGGTAGGTTATCCTCTTTGATTATAAAATTATCTCCTACTTTAATATTACTTATCTTTTGTTTCCATTTGTGACGTTGTTGGAGTTCATGTAAGTATTCTGCCGACGGAGTGAGAGGCCGAGAATTTAAAATGGCTTCGATTTCTATGATAATTGTCTCTAATTCTTCATAAGTAAGTGCTTAAGTTGACACACTACGTACCAAGCGTTGTTTTACGGACTTCACTGCAGCTTCCCATAAACCTCCGAAATGTGGGATAAAATGAAATTGTATTCCTTTAGAGCTGGAAGCTGAGATGATTACCTCTTATGCATTGTCTGAATATATGTTTTCAGATAATTCCGCTAAACTATTTCTTGCTCCTACAAAGTTATCACAGTCTGACAGTGTCCACGACGAGCAATAAATCGTTTAAGAGCTCCAATGAATGATTCAGTTGACAAATCAGATACAAGTTCTAAGTGAACTGCCTTTGTTGCAAAACAACAGAACACCGCTACGTAAGCCTTGGTTGGCCTTTTACCCCTCACCTTGTAATGTACCCACAATGGACCACAATAATCTACTCTAGAGTTTATAAATGGTCGAGCAGGGACAACTCTTTTTTCTGGCAGGTTACCCATTATTTGTTGATAAAGTTGTGGTCGCGCTCTAGTACACCTTACGCAATTTTGAATAACTGATCGTGCTATTATCTTTCCTCTGATTGGCCAAAACCGTTGTCTCATTGTGCTTAGAAGTGCTTGAGATCCACAGTGCACAGTAGGAAATTACGGCCAAAACCCATATAAATGTTTTTAATTTTTTTAGGAAATTTTAGTGTCAGATTATGGCTGACATTTCAAAACATGTTATCCCAAATTCTTACTATACTGAGTGAATTGCCTACTAAGGCTGTAATAATTAATCAAAGTTTAAATATTTGTTTATATGTTTTTATTAAAATTATTAGTATATTTGAACCCATATATAAAATTCGCTTAATTTTGGAATATGTATAAAATTTTAACTTCTTTTTTGGATTAAAAAGTATATACCTTTTACTAATCAACCGCGCCAGTTTCCATATTTTTTGACCTATGCTTCATTTAAAATTTGAGCAGTTAAAACAACCATAAACAAATTAAAAAAAAATAATTGAATACAAAGTTTGATAGACTGCGATTTTTTTAGAGATTTTTAGAGGTTAAAGAACTACACTCTCTAATAGCTGAATTGAATCATTAATATATAATTTATTTAAGTATATAGGTAGTGGTCACATAATTGTGGACGCAATTAAAATCTGCAAATTTTATATTGTTCAAGGACTCGTAATATTTTTAGAGTTTTTCTGTAGGTTTGTTAGAACAAAATCTGGTTATAAGCTCATAGTATGAGCCCAATATCTCTGAAAGGACATGTCCGATTTCGACAAGTCATGTATCGTAGGATGGGTATTCTTTTCATATATTATCCTATTTAATTAAATAATTTTTATAATCGACAGAAAAAATTTTTTCAGCATGTTTAGTAGTCCAGTTTTAAGTGACCACAGACTTTATATTTTCTTAAAAAAATTTATTCAGTTTAACTTAAGGTATATTATTTATAAACACTAAAAATTTCAAGAACAAAAGTCAAGAAATGACCAAGATATTGAGTTTTGGCCGTATTCTCCAACTGTGCAGTGTTTGTACTCTTCATGCATCATTATAAATAATAGTTTTACCAAAGGATTGTTATATGGCAATATTATGGGGCGTTTTTCGTCTGGTGGTAGAATGGAATGTTTTAGTCTGCCTCCTCCTAGAATGGTGATAGGCTGCACATAGCGGTTGTTAACTTGTTTGTCATCCTTCAGTTGTTTTATTTCAGCTGCAAAATCCGAAATTTGTATGGCATAAATAATTAGAAGGAGTGAATCGTCTAGGTGATATGTTTTTTGGTCGATGTGTCTTTGGTATCCGTGAGTTCCTTGTGAATCGAAGCACATATGTCAGAATTCTTTGCAATTTTTTAAACTAATTTTTGTGTTGAGTTCCATATATTAAATCGGTTTCAAACGTTACTATTGCTGCTGTAATAGCCTTTTTTAGTTCCATGCTATCTGTAAAGAAACACTGGCCCATGAAACCATAATCCACATGTAGACAGAATAGATGGTTGAAGACCTCGGGATAAAATGTCGTCAGGATTATCTTTCGATTGCACATGTCTCCATTGTTCTGGCAATGTTAATGTTTGAATAGTTGATATCCTATTAGCCACAAAAGTTTTATATAAATTTGATTGTGATTTTATCCAGGAAAGCAAATTCAGAATCGGTCCATAGACACATAGGCTGATTTAAAAGTCTTAAGTCGAGTTTTACTCTGTTACCAAGTTGAGTTGCTACTATTCCGCCACATACCTCTTGTCGGGGTAATGTTTGTTGTTTCAAAGGTGATACTCTTGACTTTGCACAAAGCTAGCGCACAGCTACTCGCCCATCCTTAGGTATTGAACGAATATATACAGCTGCGCCAAAGGCCCTTTCCGACGCATCGGCGAACACATGAATTGTATTTTGGTTGGAATCTCATCACAGAATATATGTCGAGATATTTTGAAATTGTTTAGACCTTCCAATTCACTTCGAAATGTATTCCAAGTAGAACAAAGATTTTCTGGTAACGGTTCATCTCAATCTAATGTTAGTTACCACAACTGCTGAATAAATATCTTTGCTTTTACAACAATAGGAGCTAGGAGAACAAGAGGATCGAAAAGCCTTCCAAGCTCTGACGTAACTGTGCATTTCGATATTACTTGAAGATGGTTCGTATGTACCTTAATGTAGAATTTATCAGTTTATGGCATCCAATATAATCCCTGTGTTTTTATTGTTTTGTTCATATTGTCATTAAAATTTAAGTTGACTTCCCGGTCACTATGGGGTATATCTTTTAGCAATCTTGAAGTATTTAAGCACCATTTTCTTAGATTGAAGCCATGTTTTGACAAAATAGTTATTAGTTTCTTTTGAGTTTCAATCGCAGTACTTAAGCTATCGGAGCCACCGAGACCGTCATCCATATAGAAGTTTTCTTTTAGCATTTGCGATCCAAGTGGATAACGGTCCATGTTTTCTTCTACAATTCTCTGTAGGCATTTTTAGCCAAATAAGGAGCTGCTCGAGTCCCGTATGTCACTGTATTAAGCCGATAATACTGGATTGGTAATGCGAGGTTTTCTCTCCATATGATCAACTGGTATTGATGGTTGTCTGGATTAATTAATATCTGTCTGTACATTTTTTCTGTTGTAAAAACAAATTTAGGCATTCGAAAACGAACTAAAATCGAAAACAGCTCACTTTGAATAGTTGGCCCAGTATACATTAAGTCATTTAGAGAATAGCCTGTAGACATTTTTGCTAATGCGTCGAAAACCCGAGTAGTTTTCGACGCAGTAGTTTTGTAGATGTGCTGTCAGGTTTTAGAACACAATGGTGTGGTATAAAGTATTTTGGATTCGGTATGTTATCCAAGATGAGCACAAAGTCAAATAAAATAAGAGCTTGCATTCTAGCAAAAAACATCTAAAGTGTTTTCTATTAAACCAATTTACAAATAGGGACCAGACAGTAGTAGAACTGCAAAGAGAAGGACGGAAAGCTATTTTCTCATCCTCATACTTTGCACACGATGACGACTCTGATCCACCTCCAGAGATAACTAGACAAGTAACAAAATACTGTAAAAAGCACCATACTGACCACGTCATAGGCTGTGACGCAAACGCCCATCATACGTTGTGGGGTAGTACTGACACAAATGAACGTGGACTAGCCGTAATGGACTTAATTATAGAACATGGTTTGCTTATAGCAAATAAAGGTAAAGAACCGACATTTGTAACAAGGTCTCGGAGGGAAGTACTGGACCTGACATTAGTCACTCAAATAAATGATCTTAAGATTGAGACCTGGAAAGTGTCGATGGAAGACACCTTTTCAGATCATAAATATCTAATATTCACAGTGGAAATGAGAAGTCAACCGCCATTGGTAAATTTTAGAAATCCAAGACGAATAAAATGGGATAATTTTCTTGGTAGTTTATCTACCTCCCTACAACCGCTAGAACGAGAGATCAACAATACTCTGGATATAGAACAAATTTCAAGAAATCTCGAGGAAGCCTTTAATATAGCCTTCAAGAATTCGTGCTCCAGTAGTAATAGCAAACACAAAAAATTACAAGAGTGGTGGCATAAAGACCTAGAAAAAATCAGACTTAATACAATGAAAGCACTAAACGCAGCACAGTGGTTTACGGACGCTTTTTTTTGGAAATAATTCTTTAACTTTTGAACGACTGGAGATATTTGAATGAAATTTGACATGGTGATAGTCAAGGAGTATTCGAGTTGGTTTTTAAAAGCACTGGTCCATGAGGGGTCGGGAGAGTGATTGATGGACCTTCAAAGTTGGTCACCTCGGGTGTTCGACTTTTTTAAAAATTCGCCAAAAATCCATTTATGTATGGATTGAAAAGAAATTTTAAACTTAAGTTGTCCTTGAGAAGATCTACAAAAAATACGCTTAAATGTGTAGGTTATCTCCTTTGGATTTCGAGATATTTGGGTAAAAAGGAATTTTTAGGTTGATTTTTTACCTCTTTTTTTAAGCTTTTTTTGATCTGGTGGACGCATCTGAGGACCAAAAATTTTTTAAGAATATTCTTTAAATTTGTAATAAAATTCTGAATAATTTTTGTGCAAGTTAGTTATAGAAATCTTCTTTTGTTTAAAAGTTAAAAATATTCAAAGTTGAAACTTACAAAAAATTTCGCTTTTTTTTTAGTTTTTCCCCAAAAGATAGCTATATTTTTTCACTAATAAAAAAATATTTTCTTAAGAAACATAAAAAGATTTTTAAAGTTTTTAAAAGAAAACATAATGAGAATGCGTATAAAACAAATTTCTTGCTAATTGGACTTTTGGTCCTCGCACATGTCCTCTCCAAAAAATTGCAATTTGTAAAAAAAAAAAAATTAGTTTAAACAAAAATTTCTCAAAAGGCAAAGCACCGATTTGAAAAAAATTATAATGTTCATATTTTCCAATATATCTGTTATTGATTAGAAAAGTTTTTTTCTGAAACGCGCTGCAAATAGAGACAGTGTTGCCATATTTGTAAAAAAACTCATTTTTTGAAACACCTTTTTCCCCAGTTGGGAATTGGGGAATTTTTAAGTTAAAATTGGGAATTTTTTTTAGTCTATTGCTTTTACATCTTATTGGTCTACATTACTACAAAATTTCATTGTAATATCTTTATCCATGTCATTTCCACAGAATATCAAAGATTAAAAATATTTTCCTTAAAAAAGCAGAAAAACAATTTTTTTTTGTTTTACGATACAAAGTGTAAAAAAAGTAACGCACTTAAAAAAAACTTTTACTTAGTGCTAATCTCCTAGTCTTTCCCGATCTAATGATACTAAACATGTATATAAAGCATTAATACCGAGTCTTAAAAAACTCTGAAAACTTTGGCCCCCGTAGCATTTTTACACTGTTTATTTAAATATAAGTGATGAATTTGTGCATATAAAATTAATAATCATACTCAAATATTTCACTATAAGATGACAATGATCATTCGATAACAAACAAATATTTTTTTATTTTTTTAAAGAAAATATCATGAGGATTTATGAAATATCAAAATGTAAATAATTTGTACTTATATTAAAAGGTGAAATACATTTTATTGAAGTATTTGTAGTTAAAGTTTAAACTTACAGTTTTTATTACATATTTATATAAAAGTAGTTATTTACTTAATTTTTATTTTCAGTAAAATAATCAGTACAATCTATTATATCAAGAACCTCTTCCAGGTGTTCGTTTTCAGAAGTTTTTGTATAACTGCTCCACCATTTCTTTCTTATCGTTGATAGAGCAGGATCAGAAGACAACAAGAGATAATTTATTAGATCCTGATTTTGCGATTTTCTTGAGCATTTTCTGGTATTAAATAGTTGGATATACTTGAAATCTGAATTCCGCGCTTCCTGGGCCTCTTCTGTCAGTTCACCAAGTGGGAGAAGATTTGATTCAATTATTTCACGACCATGTTGAAGGACTTTATGAACTGTTGGTGTAATTTCTTTCCAGTGATACAAATGTCGTATACGAGTTAACGCGTTGAGGGCATAGCAATGAAATTTTTCAGCATTTATTTGATATTTGCTATTTATTGCCGATAATATTACGTAACATTTACGAAGAACTTCCTCATCAATTCCAGTAATCTTTGAAGTTGTTTCATAATTTTCAAAGAATCGCCTGGCCGTATTACCATCGTTTGTACTGCCATATCCTACAAGTGGTTTGTCTATGTTTAGACCCGTCATAGTTTTGAATTCTTCCTGAATCCTTTTTTTTTCACTGGATCTCATTTCAATCAGTTCCTTATTATTTCTCACGGATTTTAGCTGATTATCAGGTATATTCCTATATTTCAGATCATATGCTATATGTAGCATAAATTCTAAAAATCGGATACGTGCATGTAGGGGCGATATACCAAATTCCAGAACCTCTTGATTAATTGCAGTACTAGCTGATGCATCTTCTGAAGTTTGTAGAAATTCCGATTTCTTCTTTCCGCATAATGAGCATTTCCAAGTTGAATGGGTTTCCGTTATAGCGTTGCTTACTTTTCCATCTATCATTGTCAATTGAAGCTCAAAATTTACATTAATCAAATATCCATGTATGTCTATGCAGACTGGACTCAAATTGTCTATTGAATATTTGATATCATCAACCCAATTTTTTGTGCTTGCTGCATTTTCTTTTAAATATTCGAATCTGATCGGTCTGCAAAATGCCTTTGATCCTGGAGATGTGTTAACCCACACATATTCAGTACGCTCTTTTGATGTGGATGGTTCAGAACGATTCTTTCTTAATCTTAGTGGTACTAGGGATGCCATAAAAACGCTTCTGTAGTCATTTGTGTTCTGATGAGATGTTGATTGTTTGTATTCCGGTAATCCAGATAAACCGTCACATCCCCATTTACATATTAAAGTTAAGTCCTTGTTGTCAAGTTTCTTGGCTTCTTCTTCAGACAATGTAGTAGATATCAGCCTTGATGCCGTATTTTCCAATAATTTTGATAAATCCACAGATGCACTTTCGTCTCCTATCACGTTTGTTGGTATTAAGTTTTTTTTGGTTTTTAATAACGCATTATATCCTGGTAAAATTGAGTGTCCTTTGTCTCGTAATGCCTTACAGAGTTTAATATATTTATTTTTACTCAATTTCAACTCGAGCATAAGAGCAAGTGCTTCTTCCTCCGAAAATTCTGATTGAGAAGAAGGAGTTGGTATACTCTTAATAATTCGCTTAAGACGTTTAGGAGAAGCCTCTGGGAGAATATCTGCTATTTGTTTAGCTTCAGCTGGTTGATTATTTCGTTTGAGCACTTCCTTAAAGGAATCTTTGATTTCAGTATCCGAATGAGTAGAAAGAACTTCGGATAATCGCATCTTTTTAGATCTTTCTCCGAGATCATCATAGTTTTTTAGAGGGGCTCCAGCACCAGAAGTTTTAAGCTCAATTGAGTCCTTCAACCAGTCTTTAAATTTAGATTCAAATCTTTTTAAACAGTAATTAACCGACTTAATTTTAAGTTCAAATAACTTTACAAATTTTACGACTTTGTCTTCCTCACTATTGAGAATCATGGAGTTAGTTTGACTTTTAGCATATCGCATGATTATTTTAATTTTTTCTGCTCTCGAACTGCTTGGTTGTTCAAAAAGAATATCGCACAACACTTTAAATTCCAATGTTATAGCCATGATGTTTTAACTGTTAATAGCAGTTACATTTAAAACTTTCTTTTTTATATTAAAAAAAAACATTTTTTATATATACCTGTATCCAAAGAATAATAAAGAAATCAATGAATTAATGTATTTTTTACCTCTAAAAATAGGTGCATATATAACTCAACCAATATGTGCGTCTCGTAAAACCTACCTGTATGGAGGTGAGTAACCATATCCTTTCTGACCATTATGAAAAACCCAAGTTGTAACAATTTTTACCTATTGCATTAACTTTCACATTAAAAAACATTTTATAACCTTAACATAATTTTGCAATTTTTTCAAATACACCAATTTTAAATACCGGAAAAATGCCTTTAAATCTTATTTTAAATAAATTGTCACACTGTTACTATAAAAGTACTCTTCTAATTAAACTTTTGCTACAAATTATGGATATATTACCTTTACACTGTTATCAAAATCGGTGCCTTACTCGTACTTACTTATTTAGAATCTTTTACTAAAATTTTATTTTTTAGCTTGGAACAAAAGGCAAAATCGAATAAAATTTTTTTAAGTCATTCTTATAATGTTTTCTTTAAAAAAATAAAAAACTATTTATATCTTTTTGAAGAAAATATTTGTTTATTAGCGAAGGATCATTGTCATCTTAAAAATAGTGAAATATTTGAGTATGATAATTAACTTTATATGCACAAATTCATCACTTATATTTAAATAAACAGTGTAAAAATGCTACGGGGGCCAAAGTTTTCAGAGTTTTTTAAGACTCGGTATTAATGCTTTATATACATGTTTAGTATCATTAGATCGGGAAAGACTAGGAGATTAGCACTAAGTAAAAGTTTTTTTTAAGTGCGTTACTTTTTTTACACTTTGTATCGTAAAACAAAAAAAAATTGTTTTTCTGCTTTTTTAAGGAAAATATTTTTAATCTTTGATATTCTGTGGAAATGACATGGATAAAGATATTACAATGAAATTTTGTAGTAATGTAGACCAATAAGATGTAAAAGCAATAGACTAAAAAAAATTCCCAATTTTAACTTAAAAATTCCCCAATTCCCAACTGGGGAAAAAGGTGTTTCAAAAAATGAGTTTTTTTACAAATATGGCAACACTGTCTCTATTTGCAGCGCGTTTCAGAAAAAACTTTTCTAATCAATAACAGATATATTGGAAAATATGAACATTATAATTTTTTTCAAATCGGTGCTTTGCCTTTTGAGAAATTTTTGTTTAAACTAATTTTTTTTTTTACAAATTGCCATTTTTTGGAGAGGACATGTGCGAGGACCAAAAGTCCAATTAGCAAGAAATTTGTTTTATACGCATTCTCATTATGTTTTCTTTTAAAAACTTTAAAAATCTTTTTATGTTTCTTAAGAAAATATTTTTTTATTAGTGAAAAAATATAGCTATCTTTTGGGGAAAAACTAAAAAAAAAGCGAAATTTTTTGTAAGTTTCAACTTTGAATATTTTTAACTTTTAAACAAAAGAAGATTTCTATAACTAACTTGCACAAAAATTATTCAGAATTTTATTACAAATTTAAAGAATATTCTTAAAAAATTTTTGGTCCTCAGATGCGTCCACCAGATCAAAAAAAGCTTAAAAAAAGAGGTAAAAAATCAACCTAAAAATTCCTTTTTACCCAAATATCTCGAAATCCAAAGGAGATAACCTACACATTTAAGCGTATTTTTTGTAGATCTTCTCAAGGACAACTTAAGTTTAAAATTTCTTTTCAATCCATACATAAATGGATTTTTGGCGAATTTTTAAAAAAGTCGAACACCCGAGGTGACCAACTTTGAAGGTCCATCAATCACTCTCCCGACCCCTCATGGACCAGTGCTTTTAAAAACCAACTCGAATACTCCTTGACTATCACCATGTCAAATTTCATTCAAATATCTCCAGTCGTTCAAAAGTTACAGAATTATTTCCAAAAAAAAGCGTCCGTAAACCACTGTGCGCAGCTAGGAAGTACAATACGGAACACAAATGGAAATCTTATAAAGAGAACAGGAAAGAATTTAAAAAACAAATAAGAAAAGCTAAAAGACAGTGTTTTGTCAACAAATTAAAAGATCTGGAAAATGTGAAAGATACAGCCAGGCTTAGGAGACTTATGTCTAAACAAAATTATGTTGCAAGCAACATTAAGAATTTCAATGATGAATGGACGTTGTCTGCAAAAGAAACACTAGAAGTATTATTTAAACAACACTTTCCGGGTTGCGAACTAAACGCAACGGAAAACCAATCCCCATTTATTACCGAACAATTTAGAAGCAATGAATGCAAAAATCTTATTACAATTGACAAAATTAGATGGGCAATCGGAACATTTGAACCCTACAAATCACCAGGTTTGGATAGCGTGTACCCAATAATGCTACAAAAATCCATTGGGTCTACTGAGGAACTGTTAAAAAGACTCTTTACTGCATGCATAGAACATGGTTACGTTCCAACAAATTGGAGGAAAGTAAAGGTAGTATTTATACCAAAAGTTGGTAAAATCCAACATCATGAAGCTAAAGACTATAGAATAATCAGTCTATCATCATTTTTACTGAAAACATTAGAAAGGATCCTAGATAATCACGTTAGAGAGAGGATTGCTAATATGCCCTTTTCTCCCGACCAACATGCATATATCAAAGGCAAATCTGTTGAAACGGCACTGCATAGCTTAACATCAAGAATTGAGCAATCATTAAATCAAGGAGAATATGCTTTGGCATGCTTCTTAGATATTGAAGGAGCTTTTAACAACATCAAATCAGAGGCTATTGAGATAGCATTAGATAACAGTGGTTGCGATTCTAATGTAAAATCGTGGATAATAAAGTTTCTCACGCAACGCCATATACAGTCAGAACTGGGAGGATCAGTTCTACATGCGCTGGCTACTAGAGGTACGCCCCAAGGGGGAGTTATTTCACCTACACTATGGATACTTGTATTAAATGACATACTAGTACAATTCAATGCTCTTGGTGTAGGAGTCGTGGCTTATGCTGACGACTTAGTATTAATCGTTAGAGGTAAATTCCCCAGCACTCTAACCGAAATAATGGAAAGATCATTAAAGATGTTACTCAGTTGGTCCAAACAGTGTGGTTTAGGAATTAATCCATCTAAAACAGAAATGGTAATATTTACAAGGAAAAGAATACCTTTGTTCGAGCCCCCAAAGCTTGACGGAAAAGTATTATCTCTTTCAAAACAAGCGAAGTTTCTAGGTGTAGTATTTGACTATAAACTTAAATGGCTACCAAATCTTAAAGAAAGGATTAAAAAGTCCTATGCGGCAATTTATTCATGCCAAAAACTTATAGGAAAAACTTGGGGATTAAGACCGAGAATGATTTATTGGATATACCAAGCTATCGTTAGACCGACTTTAACACATGGCTCTCTAGTTTGGTGGCCAATTATGAACGTTAAATGTCATGCCTCCCTAGTTGAAAGAGTTAACAGAATAGCTGCACTAAGCATCTCAGGGGCAATGAGATCTACTGCAACAGAAGCTCTATGTAGAATTTTAAATATGGACCCACTGCACCTACATATCAAAGAATATGCTCTAAGAACACAGGTCAGACTTAGTCAGAGTGGCCAATTGGTGATTAAAGAAAAGGGACACTCATCATTAATTATTAGCTATGGATACAGAGACGTAGTTACAGACTACATGACTCCTCAAATAGTATGGGATAAGAAGATTAGGGCTGTTATACCTTCAAGAGAAAGTTGGAATGCTAGAAACCATAATTCACTGGGTATAGAGATTCTTTGAACCATCAGTGTAGATGGTTCAAAGAAGGAACAAGGTACTGGTAGTGGAATTTTTTGTGAAAAACTAGGAATAAGTAGTAGTTTTAGTTTAAATACTGATTGCAGCATCTTCCAAGCAGAGATATTTGCTGTATTGGAAGCAGCTCGTATGATATCTATGATGCCGATATTCAAAAGCGATATCACAATTTACATAGATAGTCAAGCAGCAATCAAAGCAATATGCAATAGAATTATTAGGTCAAAGGTAGTTAGCCGTTGTCGCAGAGAGCTACAGGCTCTCAACGAACAACACTTCTTAAAACTGTGCTGGGTACCTGGCCATAATAATATACTGGGCAATGAGAAAGCAAATGAATTGGCACGCAATGGAGCAGACTTGAATGGAAATGCAGCATATGTGGAGGTTTACCCTGGGCTCTGCTCAATTTATCAGAATATGAGAAGCAAATTTAAATCTGAATCAAATGTATTGTGGAATAACTCAACGCAATGTACTCAAACGAAAGCTCTATGGCAGAGATATTAACACGCAAAAAACTATATTAAATATGGATAAAAATGATTTAAGGATATATGTAGGTATCATAACTGGACATAATAACTTAAGGTACTTCTTGAAAAAAATACGCTTAAGAAATGACGATATGTGTAGATGGTGCAACGAAGAAGAAGAGGATACATACCATTTCCTTTGTCAATGTGTTGCACTATCTAACAATCGATTTAAATGTTTTGATTCTTACTTTTTTCAGAATCTAGAAGATCTAAGGAACGTGCATCCTCTAAAGATGATAAAATATATCAAATTGTCGAAGCTTTATGTGAACTGATAAAGGAGGAAAACAAAATGTGCTAAATGTTGGTAATGCTTCTCGAAATGAAGCTTCTTAATCGAGGACGCACTATGGATCAACACCTATGGTCTTGTGCATAATCTTACAGTTTTCTGTGAGGTCCTCCTATCTAATCTAATCTAATCTAAGATGACTTTCTGCATGTGTCCCAAGTTCCCATATTCTCTTATGAATTGAATGTACTGACTTTGAATATCGACATTTTTGCACACGTTGCTCTAGACTAACAAATCTATTGTATGTCATTCGATGGGAATGACCCAACGCTGTCGGATTTTCGTTAAAGTAAAGATTGACCATAAAACGACAATTTGAATCCGTCTGAACATGCCGATTGAAGTGGGATTCACACAGCTTTTCTAATAGAGACATTACTTTTTCATTTGACTTTACCTCATCAAGTTTCCACAGTTGTTCGATTGTCGCTGTAATGAAGTTTCACTGTCAAGAACTGCACAAGTTAACGTTGCAGATGATAAATTAGCTGTGGGTTGCTTGAGTACGCCGCCAACAATCCAGCCAAGCGATGGATTCCTTGTGTATCAAAATTGGGATCCCCTAAGTGAATGTCCTTTGGTATTCTCCAGTTAGAAATATCTAGATTTCGATTCGGCTGTGCAAGTATAATTGTTGGTAAAACAAAGGATGTTGTGTTTTGAGCTTTCTTTGCTAAATGTAGTAATGTGTTGTACTTATTGTTACATTTTCTACAGTTGCTTGAAGTACAAGTCTTAGCTAAATGATCAGAATTAAAACAGTTCACGCATAGTTTCTGCTGTCTGACCCATTTGAGTCTTTCCGGTTCTGTCATTTCCAAGAATTACTTGCAATGATAAATGCGGTGCTTACCATTTTTGCATAGTTTGCAATTGCTGTCATTCTCCACTGATGCTATGGAAGAAACAGCCTTGCTTGCACCTGTATGTGTAATTAATGATTTCCCAATCGACTCGATTGATTTAAATTGCATCTCCAAAAATGAGAATAATTCTTTCATAGTAGGAACCTCCTTGGGTTTCGATAAGGATTGAATAAACCGAATATAGAGAGTATGATCCAATTTCTTCTTAATTGTTTGAATTAGTAAGGCATCCCAAGCGACTGTATTGATGTTCAAGTTATTAAGCGTCAACATGCATTCTTTTGTTTGTCATGAAGGGCTTTGATTGATGCAGTAGATAAAGTTCCTTTTGGTTGATTTAGTATTTTTTCTACTAGCGTGGCTACAAGAACGCGTTTATTGCTGTAACGCTCCTGAAGGAGCGGTTCTGTAATTATCTTCTTTCAACGCGAAGGGTAGTCATCTTGTCGTGATGCAGGGGCTTAAGCGTAATGAACTCTAAGGCTATGCTGGGGGAGATTGGTATCATCGCTATCTCCGGCAGGGTCACCCATACCAGACAGGCTTAGAGGGAGCGCACTACTAAGAACTACCCACCCACCCTCTCCCTACTGGCGTCTGTTTACCCATATTGGGCGGCCAGGTGGGACCCCCTGTTTTGCCCCATATGTTTCCCATGTACGGCACCATGGGATATGGCGGCAGAACTGTCCGTTTTGGATCTTCGATCCTTGATTTAGGTCCGTCCGACAAACCAAATCCACAGAGCGTCTGTTTCCCATATTGGGCGGCTCTGTGGTCTGCGTCTGATCCCCAGTGGGGCGGCAGTTTATTTCAGGTCTTGGTAGCAAGGATAAAATACGAAATATTTTAATCATGAAACCCCCCCAATGTCCAAAAAATTATGCCCCCTGTATCCGGTCGAGGGCTTCATAATCTCCGGAGACCCAGTTCCACCGGTGCCTGTCCCGGGCTGCGTGGAATGGTGTGCGACTGGGACTACATCGGCTCAAAGCTCTTCGTCTAGCTTGGTGGCGACACCTGGCCAAGCTAGTCTGCCGACCACAGGTTCGAAGGTTAGTCTGGTGAAAGCACCTATTCAGGCTGGCCGAAAAACTGGTGCTACTGCAACTGGTGTGGGAAAGAAGACTGTCAAATCCAGTCCTTCCCGCACAAAAAAATCGCCTGGTAAAGGCAAATTACTCTTTGAAGTACCTCTTAGCCATGCTGCGAGTACTTCTAAAGCCGCAATGGCCAAACCCCCTGCTTCGGGTAAATCCCAAGTGCTTCCTGTGCAGAAAGGAATCGTGATCCCATGTTCAGATTCCCCACCTGCACACACCCCTAGGAGTCAAGGAGATGCGAATAATTCTTCCTCTCTGAAAACTCCTATCCCTGCAAAGGGGACCGGGACTAAACCCTCGGATCCCCTATCTGATCGTCCTAAGAAGCACATTTCTCCGGCTAGAAGGGCTTTTCTTCAACGGCGCGCAGCCGAGCGGAAATTGCAGCAGCTTGGCGACAAGCCTGCTGAATCCCTTACTCCTGAGGAGATTGCGGCGAAAGACAGGGCTATAAAGACTCTGGCTGAACTCCCGAGCAAGGTTACCTCAGCACCGAAAGGTGTGCCTAAACGGCAACGTTCTGAGGAGGACCACTCGTTAAGCCAGCAGCCTGGGGCTAAACGTCCTAAACCCTCTGTCATGATGGACAGATCCTTTAGCGAGATTGCCAAGGGTAAGCTCGTTAAGGCCATCATTGACAGGGGTAACCCTGACGGGTCAATTACCACCGAAAGGTGGGACTTGATCCAAGTCAAACTGGTGGGGGTTTTCATCAGGGTCCTTAGGGAAAACCCTGGTCCCCCTCCAGACTGCGACGACGCTGGCTGGTTCCAGGGTCGTGTTAAGCTGATGGCATGCCATAATGAGAGGTCCGCCTTTCTCTTGAGAGAGGCGATCCGGCTCATTGAAGGTATATGGGATGGAGCTAGTCTCGACGTGGTTTCTCGTGAAGAGATTCCACGTAGGCCTAGATCCACTGCCCTTGTACGCGATGGTGTGTCATCTAAGGAGGAGATCCTAGAGCTCCTTAGACTCAGCAACCCCAATCTTCCTGTCCATGATTGGAGGGTAGTAAAGGTTTCTGAGCCTAAGGATTCTCTTAGAAGGATCACTGTTGTCCTGACCCAGGAATCCCTGGAGCCACTTCGGCAGATGCGTTGGAAGATTCTCTACGGTTTCGAGAAAATCATCCTACATGTCTACCGAGGTGACGACAAGGGTCCTGAAAAGCAGGATGACAGTGTACCGGATACCCTCACCAAGGACGACGTACCTTCCGGTTCATCTGCTCCTCCCACTTCCCAGCTGAGCCCAGGCTCCCTGAGTATTGTGGATGAGGAGATGGACGAGGAATTGGACGAGGAAGCCCTCCTGAACCCCGATCTAGACGACGAGGATCAGGATGACTTCAACGTCACGGTTATCCCCCTCTTCGAGAATGATGAAGATTACTCAAATTAATCTTCATCATTCTAAAGCGGCCTCAGCCGCCCTGCTCCTTCGCGTTTCCGAACGCAAGGAGGAGCTAGTGATAATCCAGGAACCTTGGATCGTAGGAGACAGGATTCGTGGATTATCACTAAGAGGCTACAAGCTAATACACGCCAGTGGATCAGGTAGGCTGCGGGCATGTATTTTAGCTAAAAGCACTTTAAACGTCTTCATTCTATCTGATTTTAGTGATGAAGACACGGTAGTGGCTGCATTGGAAACCAGCGCAGGCCCTACACTGATCGCCTCGTGTTACATGGGCCATGACCAGATTGAACCTCCACCCAACAATTTGGTCAGGAAGACAGTGGATATGGCTGTCAGCAGAAATCTGCCGCTAATAATAGGTGCGGATGCAAATGCCCATCACACCATCTGGGGCAGCTCTAACATTAATGAAAGAGGTGAGTCTATTTTTGATTTTCTTCTTCGTAGCAGTTTAGATGTTGTCAACACAGGGTCAGAACCCACCTTTGTAGTAAGCAATAGGCAAGAGGTTCTTGATATTACTTTGGTAAGCTCTTTGCACCATAATCTAATTAAAAACTGGAGAGTGTCAAATGATTGCTCCTTTTCCGATCACAGGTATCTTGAATTCGAACTTCAGTTCACTCAAGATAAACCAACACCCTTCTTAAATAGGAAGAGAACAAACTGGGACATGCACAAAGAATCCCTCTGTCGACTCTTGCCCACTGTACCGCATATAGACTCTTGCGAAGACATTGATCTAGCTGTCAACACACTGACCAATGCCTTTCAGCAAGCTACAAATCAAGCTTGTAAGAAAATCACCAGGAAAGGTAAATGCAAACCACCCTGGTGGTCAACCGACATTGAGAAGATACGCAAGGAATGTCGACGTCTGTTTAACGAAGCTAAGAGGACATCCAACTGGGTTCCCTACAAAGCTTCAGTTAACAGATTTAAAAATGTCGTCAGGAACGCGAAGAGGCAATCGTGGAGAAATTTCTGCAGCGGCGTGGAAGGATCTTCCGAGACTAGCCGACTTCGTAAAATCCTGACCTCCTCTCCCTCCGTCACTGGCTATATTCAAAAAGCCTGTGGCAACTGGACCACCAGTAGTTATGAAACCCTTGAGGTCCTCATGGGCACACACTTCCCTGGATGCAGTGCTCTGCATCGCGAGCCAGTGTCCAGTAACTCGACTGTCATCGGGTCCTCACCCATCCTCATTGATAGAGGAAAAATCAAGTGGGCTCTTGACAGTTTCAAACCATACAAGTCAGCGGGTCCGGATGGAATCATCCCAGCTGACCTTCAGCATAACGCTGAGACTATAACTCCCTGGCTCATCAGGATTTTTATGAGCTGTCTTAAATTCTCATATATACCGGAATCCTGGACCAGATGTGAGGTAGTATTCATCCCTAAAGCGGGTAAAGCTAGCCACACAAAATCGAAGGACTTCAGACCAATCAGTCTCAGCTCCTTCCTTCTTAAAACTTTAGAACGCATTATTGATGGTCACTTACGATCATCAATCAATCCACGCTTTCTCTCTAAATCACAGCACGCCTATAATAAAGGTAAGTCTGTTGAAACAGCACTCCACTCACTTGTTAGTTCCTTAGAAAAATCACTTGAGTTCGGCGAATTTTCACTGGTTGCCTTTCTAGATATAGAGGGAGCCTTTAATAATATTAAGCCCACGTCGATTACTTCGGCAATGGCGGATATAGGAGTTGATGACTCTATCATCTCTTTTATTGGAAAACTTCTTTCCTATAGAATTATTTTCTCTACCTTGGGAAAAGCTACAGTATATAAAGTAGCATACCGAGGTACTCCTCAGGGGGGTGTTTTATCTCCCCTGCTCTGGAACCTTGCCATCAACAAATTGTTAATGGAATTGGACTCTCTGCGCTTCAAAACTATTGCTTACGCAGATGATGTCGCTATTGCAGTTTCGGGCAAGTACCTAAACACTATCTCGCAGCGACTCGAAGTCGCTCTCGCCACACTTACTGAATGGAGCGTTTCCAATGGCCTGGGAGTTAACCCCGCCAAAACGGAACTCGTTCTTTTCACTAGGAAATACAAGATTCCCCAGTTCAATCTTCCAAAGCTTGATGGAACGGAACTGGTACTCACGGATCATGCCAAATACTTAGGTGTGATCCTGGACTCTAAGCTGTCCTGGAACTTAAACACCCAATCTAGGGTGTCTAAGGCTTCCATTGCACTATACTCGTGCAGAAGAGCTCTAGGAAATACGTGGGGCCTATCCCCTTCCAATACAGCCTGGCTCTTCGAAATGGTTGTTAAACCCATTCTCATGTACGGCGCTCTTGTCTGGTGGCCTGCCCTAAACAAGGCTAATCAGCGAGGACTTTTTGTTAAGATCCTTAGATCTGCTGCTCTCATGATTACGGGTGCTTTAAGGACTACTCCTTCAAAGGCACTCTTTACCATGCTTAATTGGCTTCCGGCTGAGCTAATGGCCCAATTAGTAGCCCTCAACTCAGCTATCAGGTTAAAAACCACCGGTGAATGGTCTACTTCGTCTCTAGGCCACACCACTATTCTGGAGAAACTTAATCTCCCTGATAATATAGACTACTGTATTCCCTCACCCGCTTTCGAGCAATCCTTCACTGCGGATATCTCAGGGGCCCATAACGCTTTTAGTGAAGAGACCCTGGTTATCTATTCGGATGGATCCAAATCGTCACGTGGTGTGGGTGGGGGCTTCTTTATCCCATCATTTGGGATTAAAGTGAAATTCAAGCTCCCTAAACAATGCAGCATTCTTCAAGCTGAAATTTCAGCTATTTATAGGGCGAGCAAGTGGCTCACGTACCACCGAGTATATCCCAACGATATTCGTTTCTGTACAGATAGTCTTGCCGCCATTCATTCCCTTTCATCGGTCTACACGACATCCGTTCTTACCCGTGAATGCCGGGCGTCTCTAAATGAGATGGCGAGACATTCCAACATTGAACTTTTCTGGGTACGTAGTCATAGTAATGTACCAGGTAACATCATAGCGGATAACCTAGCAAAAGATGGTGCTCTTCTTAGTCAAGAAAACACTGATCAATTCATAGGTATTCCGCTCTCAGCATGCAAATTGCTCATAAAGCAGTTTATTTTTAGGTCCGCACAGACCAACTGGTCCACAGAAAGTACCTGTACGATCTCCAGACTTACATGGCCAACTTACGACAGTAAGCGCTCTGCAATCCTGGTCAGCTTTTCGCGCCATAGACTTCGCACCCTTATTTCAGTACTCACAGGACACTGTCTTATAGGTATACATGCTAGAAGACTTAATCTTCAAAGCAATGACTACTGCAGAAGTTGTCACAATGCAGAGGAGGAAGAAACAATATCCCACTTCCTCTGTCACTGCCCAGCACTTGCTGAACTTAGAACCCTCCATCTAGGATTCCCATTTCTGCACGATCTATCAGAGATCTCGAACATCAATATTCGTAAAATAGGCTCTTTTATCGATGCATCTGGCTGGCTCTAACTGAGCCTCTTACTCTCGGTAGTTTTAAGAATTTAATTCTCTCTATCCTTGCAGGAATTACAAAGGGACCTATTTATGGACCCAAGTGAGGTGGACCTTACAGTCTGCATCCTGCTTAACCTAACCTAACCTAACGTGAGATGGCTTATAAGCTTGCCAGCCTCCCCCGATAAATTGGTTTTAAGGTACCACATTTTTTGCACATTCGGGAGAGTTCATAAAACTGACGCCACTTTAAGCAGTCGCCATTAAAGAGGGGAATTGTTACCTTTGGCAGTGGAAGCGAAATGTGTACAGCCATCTCACTTCCTAATTGAGGCGCAAGACTTACGACTTCACTCCGTTTGTCTGTTAATACTGCTAGCCTAACCAAATGATGTTGCACTGAATCTTCCAGGTCATTGTAGTTTTCTTGATGCAGTCCTAACCTTGATGGATCTTCTTTTTGTTGCCACATGTCGTCATGCAAATCTTGCACTTGTGTCCATAATTTTTTACCGTATCTCCTTTGATCTCATTGCTTGTCATTCTGAACTAATTGCGTGATTTACTTTGTATTGAATTTGTGTTGATTCCTTTAGAATTGCCAAGTCCTTAACCACTTGTGAGGGTTGTTTCGAAACAGCATTCAAAAGGTTCTGATTGGTTACACTGCGTATATGCTTAAAGTGTTGATGTCCTTATGCCTCGAATTTTTGTCTCCAAGATAAGAATGTTTGTGTGGTCACCAAGTGTGTAAATGGCCTGCCAAGATCTGAAAGAAGAGCTTTCAAGATCCGATGCGTATGTGGTCACCAAATGTAGGTGTCCCGATGATTTGAATTATACCTCCAAGATTAAAAGATGTATGCGTGATCCTAAGAATATTTTAAGTTAACCGTTATATAACCGTTGGTGGGGGGAAACTTCAAATATCTAAAATTAGGGTCACCAAAATGTTAATGGTAGGATTTAGTGATAACCAATTCAAACACATGAATTTGAATTTGCACTAAGATTCTAAATGTGTTTCTTGCAAGCACTTGAACTTGAAGGAAGCCGTCTTGTAAATAAAAATACAATCTTTATTGTACTAATAGATAAAAATGACTAATTTATTTTTATTTTTTCTTTTATAAACTTAGTATTTACTTTACTTAACTAATAATAAAATGTTTAGCTAATCAATAATTATGACATCAATAATTGTGAAATAAAAAATTGCTGAATCAAAAAAAAAAAAAAAACAAAACTTAAATAGGTCACGGAAGTAAAATGTTTTGTATGCAGTTAACAAAATTACGACATAAAAACAATTGCAGTAAGCAATTAAACAAAACAATTGGTTAATGAACTTGAACTTATTTAAACAGAAAGAATTTACATAAATGTATGAATATGTGTTTGTATATTGATAATGGAAAATGAAAAATATGTATGTATAATTGGGATTGATCCGATTTCATCCAAAATTTGCCTTAATTTGGTAACCAGCAGTTTTTCGAATAGCTTTAACATATTATATAGAAGACTTATAGGTCTATATGACTCTGCTTTGTGATCTTTACCTGGCTTAGGAACCATAGTGATTAATGAAACTTTCCATTCTGCAGGATAATATTTGAGATGTAGGATCGCATTAAAAATAAATGTTATTATTCTTATTACTACTAAGGGTAGCTCTTTAAACATTTTATTGCTCACTTTGTCAAATCCAGGTACTTTTTTAGAGTTTAAGTCAAGGATAGATTTTATAACCTCCCGAGTCTCAAATCTTATTGTTGTTCTACGTTGCCGTACAACAGGGGGCTCCATCATGTCATTTGATAAGTTGGGTTTAAATACATTTTTCAGGTGGTTTACAAAGAGATTATCCTTCTCCGAGTCGCTTCTTTCCCAGCCTCCACTCGTAGTTCTCAAAGATGGTTTACGAATGATAGGACTTTTATAGATTTTAGCAGCTCATCGTAGCATATCGTCGAGGGGTAGTAATGTATCTTGTTCTCGGTTGGTACTGTAGATTGTTGTGGGGTTGCAATGAAGCATGTGATATTGGGGGTTGTGCAGCAAGTTCCCGGGGGATTGGGTATTAGGTATTATTGTAAGTGAGTGGGGGATGTGATATATTGATTGGGGGGTACTGTCACATGTTTAACAGCCAATTTAGGATTATTTTCCAGACATCCAATAGAGAGATATATATCTTCCGGTGTATGTAGCGGAATGTTTTCTGAACAGTGAGTGCTGAGATATTTCTTGTATTTAGGCCAATTTATCTTAGTGCCTACCATTGCCACGTCGGGGATACGGTTTCTTCGGGCTTTAAGAGGGTTATGATAGTTGGCGAATGGTCCGAGGAAAGTTCTAAAGAAGGTTCAACTTGGATCATTTCTCTTTTGGTACTTTTCGTTACTCCAAAATCGATAACATCCGGGATTTTATTTGGGTCACTAGGCCAATAAGTGGGATGACCGCTTGATATTACGTCTAAATTTAATTTTGAAATAGAATTAAGCAACACACGACCTTTAGGGGTAATCAGTCGCGATCCCCAGAATGTGTGTTTTGCATTATAATCTCTAGCGGGGTCTAAGTGATTTGAAGTAAAGTACAGAAATTAAAGAGATTTTGGTCAATTGCAAGTATGTATTTATGTATGTTTCTGAAGACTGATTAAGGAGAGTCCTACAAAAAATACTAATATACGTATATTGATTTTTTAATCTGAGAAAGCTTCAAATCTCGATAATTAACACGGCTTTTAAATGTATGTATGTGCTCATACACTTAATTTTTGGGCGATATTTGAATAATACTTTAATTATTGAATAACCTTGTTTTACATTGGGTTAAAAACATTTTGAAGGCAGATTGAAATACAAACAATTTCAGAAATTACACAACATTTTCAACATTTCGCACCTTGAGAGAGGTCGTATTTAAATGCATATATCTTTAAAGATAGAGGACCGATTAAATGGTTGCTTTAATGAGAATATTTAGCGAACCTATTTAGATTAGACTTTTGGCAACAACACTTACGTAAGATATGAATAATGTTCGAAAGTTACTTATTTAAGACATGTTTTATGCTGAAATTAAGTTTGATGATCTTCTAGCATACCGACATAACTTATATATATATAAGTATTAGATATTAATAGTGTTATACGAAGTACAAAATTAAGTTGCAACATATCGAGCCATAACCGCCAAAAGGGCTGTAGCGACATGATGGACGATTTTCATTTTATTATTAAAACGTATTATTCATGATCATCTGCATCATCTCACAAAATATCAGGACAGTCGAATTTACCGTTAAGACTTAAGTACAGTACACTGTCCAAAGATATTTTAAAAAAAGGCTTCTCCTGTAAATTTTAGTTTTTGGCGCTTGAGTCTTTTTGGCGGTTAGGGCTCGATATAGTTTTACTTACAACTGAGATATAGCCAAAACTCGGAATTGAAATTTTTTTATTTTCTAAATTACGAGCAGGAAATAGACGTTCTTCTAGTCTCTGAAACGCATTTTACTCCAAAAAATTGTTTCAGAGTAAATGGTTTCTTAAATGGTTTCTTAACACTAAACATCCAAGTGGCAGAGCGTTCCGTTGCCAGATTACGAAAAAGAATATATTCAGGCAATATCTATAAATCTAATAGATTATATAATTACATTGTCTTCAATATATTGTCTTCCAAGACATAACATTAAGAAAGATAAATTTAATGATTTTTTTCAATACACTTGGCTCAAGATTCATAGCGGCTGTTGATTATAACGCGAAACACACATTTTGGGATTCGCGTCTTATCACACCTAGAGGAAGACAGTTATTAAGTGCTATTTCTTCACAAAAGTTGGACGCTGTATCTGGTGGTCAACCAACGTATTGGCCCTCTGACCTAAATAAGAATGTCGATCCCCTGCCTTAAAAAGTCGTTTAAATGATTGTAAAAAAAACTAAAAGCCGCACTGAAAATTCCTTTAAGGAAAAGAACTACAGCCTGTGGAAGGCTGTTAAACAATGCAATGTCCAATTGCATGTGAGTCTCCAATTAGGCTCGAAAACGGTTCTTGGGCTACAGATCCACGTGAAAAAGTTGATGCTTTTGCCAATCACTTAGAAAAGATTTTTACTCCAAACGAAACAGACTCTAACATAAGTCCTGATATTATAGACAACAACGTGCTTTCTCCATTGAAATTTCGCCTTCCATTGCTTCTATCAAGTATACATAAACTTGACCTTAAGAGATCTTCTGGAATTGACAGAATTTCTCCGTCAATGATTATCCATCTTCCAATTTCAGCTATAAGAATTTTATTATTTATATACAACGTGATTCTTCGTTTGTGATATTTCCAATGTCCTGGAAGATATCAGAAATCGTTATGATTCCAAAACCAGGCAAGCACATTACTCAAGTTTCATCTTAGGCCTATAAGCTTACTTTCGATTATCTCAAAATTGTTTAAAAAGCTACTTATTTGCACTTTAAGCACAATCATAAATTGGATGGATATTATTCCTGATCATCAATTCGGTTTCCGCGAATGACATGGTACAGTTTAACAATTACATAGAATAACAATAATGATCAGGAAGGCCTTCGAAAATAAACAATACTGTTCCGCCTTGTTCATCGATATTTCACAGGAGAAGGCTTAGAGGGATAAGGTCTGGCATGAGGGACTTGTAAGCAAAATTGTAAATCTGCTTCCAGCAAGTACACATAAGCTCTTAAAAAGTTTTTTGTCCAATAGAACCTTCCGGTAAAAAGATGAATATTCTTCTCCTAGAAGTATCGCTGCTGGAGTTCCACAAGGTAGTATATTGGATTCCTTGTTATATATAATCTTTACAGCAGATATGCCAACGAATGCTCAAACATACACATCCACTTTCGCAGATGATACAGAATTCATTAGTACTCATTCCTACCCCAAAATTGCTTCTGCATTATTACAATCCCATATTCATGAGTTTCAAGCATGGCTGAACAGATGGAAAATCAAAGTAAATCCGACCAAGTGCGTTCATATAAAGTTTACTCTAAGGAGAGATAACTGCCCTGCAATTAGAATTAACAACGTGACCATCCCAGAGAGTTCTCACGTTAAGTATCTTGGTGTTCATTTGGATCGCCGCCTTACATGGTCCTATCACATTGACAGCAAGATAACTCAGATAAAATTAAAATCCACTGAACTAAACTGGCTTATTGGCACACAATCTGCTTTAGAGTTAGATTATAAGGTCCTTTTGTATAAAACGATAATTAAACCAATATGGACATATGGTATTCAGCTATGAGGAACGGCTTCTACCTCGAACATCGCCAAACTACAGAGACGACAATCCAAGTTGTTACGTTTAATAACATGCGCCCCTTGGTATATACGAAATAACAACATTCATAAAGACTTGAATGTTCCTCTTGTCCAAGAAGAGATTAGAAGGTTCTGTAAAAATACATCTCCAAGCTGCACGTTAACCCAAATCATCTAGCAAGGCAGCTTTTGCACTTTGAAGGTCATCAACGACTAAGAAGGATAGATACCTTGGACTTGGTCAGCTAGGACCTTTTTTATCTATTGTCACTGAACAATTTCCTATTAATTCGAATAAATAACAAATAGAGTTGCACTGGCAATCTCTATATAATCTCCGTTAGATTAAGATTTGATTACTTATTGTTATTTTCTTAACAGAAAGATTCAATAATAAAATACAGGCTTAAAAAAATTCTTTTGAATTGTATTTTTTTAATTTGTATTAAAACCGTATTTTTGTTTGAAATTCCACAATTTGCGGATATTATACCGACATGAATTATATATCAGATCTTAGAAAATCCTCCAAAGCAAAATGATATTATATATGATCAAAATAGGTACATTACAATCTGAGATATTGCCAAAACTCTAAATTCGATGTCCCGAAAATTACCGAATTAAATTTAAAGTAAAAAAAAAACTTTTTTCAACGCAACACACTACTGAATTTCATCAAAATCGCTAGATCAATAACTGAAGTATCGTCAAGCAAATGATATCGATGTACGCAAATTGGCAAATTTTATAAAAAACATTTTAAAAAACAATATTTTTTTTAAATTTTCGAATTATATATAAGTTTTAGAAAATACTCTAACGCAGCATGCTATTCGGTCCATAAACACCAGAGATATCGCCAAAATTCAATGAGAATTAAAAAAAATAAAAACTGTATTTTTTAAAAAAAATCGTCATCGAAGTTTAGTATTTTAGCGATATTTCGGGTGCTTATGGGCCGATTTTAATAAAATTAAGTACCATGCTGTGAAATTTTCAAAAATCTGGTGTATAATTCGTCTGGGTGCACCCACCAGGATCTCCACAAACTTGATTTCAACATACTATCAGGGACAGAGAAACCGTTGATAACGGAGGTTAATTACTAAAATTAAGTGGCTGACGACGATTGTAGCCAACGGCTTTTATAGTCGGTGTTCGTGTAACCTGCTGTCGTGATTGCTTTAAAAGCATTTCGTAACTTTATATGTTATAAAAGTGTTCCTGAGTAGGTTCAGCTCTGCAGGGATCGATTAAAATATTCTAAAGTTCTTTCACCAGATTAAAATAAAAGCACCAATTTTCAGCAATGTTCAAAATTGTATAAAAAATTCAGTAAGTAATATTTATACAAAAGGATAGCACAGGATAATTGTCTTCTTGTACAAGCAGGACCCTGGAAATGTTTTATAGTAAGTCGTACAGATTGCCCTTGACAGTGGTGTTTATCCTTAGACGATCGAATCCAGACTCCAATTTAATTGGGTAAGAAATTTTAAAAGAGTTTGCTAAACTCTTGTATTAACATTTTAGCTGAACGTTTAACTATTTTCTGACAAACCTGTGTGTGCAAATGCAGTAGAAAACAAGTAAGAAAGTGCTATAGTCGGTCAAGCCGGACCATAGGATACCCTTCACTACTAATGTCAGAGGTGTTATTTTTCCTGAATAAAGACAAATTATCCTAAATTTTGTCATAATATAAACATTTTCTTAAGACTTATACAGGTAAGCCGTTTCCTTTATTTGAGGGCTAGGGCAAATGTGGACGGATTATCCTGAAATGTGGGCCGATTTCAACGAAAATTGGCACAGTGATTTTGATTTAAATAAGCAGTATTTGTTCTAAGTTTCATGAAAAATATTGATATTTGTTGCCAAAACATCAATTCCAGGAAGTGGGACATATGAGAGGTACTATAAATAATGGACCGTTTTTGAATTGCCAAAAAAATGATCTGTGGCAAATTTCATCAAATGTTCTTTAAAATTGCGACCTGTACTTCGATTACATGGTTTATATGGGGGTCCAGCCAGCCATCCAGCCAGACGGACGGACGAACTGACAACGCTAAATCAACTCAGAAAGTGATCCTAAGTCTATTGGTATACTAAAGGGTCTAAGACAAATATTTCTATGCGTTACATACAACAGCATAAACTTATAATACCCTTTACACATATGCACAGTGGGAAAATACGGCCAAAACTCAATAACTTGGTCATTTCTTGACTTTTTTCTTGAAATTTTCTTTGTATGTAAATAATATACCTTTACTTAAACTGAAACAGTTTTCTAAGAAAATAAAAAGGATGTGGCCACCTTTAAGTGGACTACTATAAAAATTATTTACTTTAATGGGATAATATATAAAAAGAATACCTATCCTATGATATACGTCTTGTCAAAATCGGACATGTCTTAACATCTAATATTATTACAAAAATGATTACGAGTTCTTGAATAATATAAAATTTGATGATTTAAAGATTTTTATTGAGTCCACTATTATGTGACCACTACCTGCATACTTAAATAAACTATATAGTAGGCTGTTGCACAAGTACATTTGATTTTAAAAACATTTGCTTTTTTAAATTTTCTCATAGTAAATATAAGTACAAAAGAAAGGCAAAGCAAATAAGTGCAAGACAAAGAAAAAACAAGACAAAATTGTACTCACTTTATACTCTCATATACTATTTGTATTTACTTATTTCTCACTAGAAATAAATCAAAGTAAATTTTGTATAAGTCTAAGATAGGCACAAATAGAGCAGAGCAAAAAAACCCAAGGTAGAGTTTTTTTTATATTTTTAACTTAAATTTGTATTATTTTTCATTGTGTTGTTCTCATGTTTTAAAAAGAAAGAAGTTTTCTTTGCCATTTTTCTATAGCAAAATATGTCTATTGAAATTTTTTCTATAGAAAATTTTTCTATAGAAAAATATTTCTAAATTTAAAAGTTTTACTGTAGTGTATTGCACTAAGAATCCCAATTTATTACAATTACTTATTATTGTAATAAATAGTTTTTTGATAAAACCAAAATATATTGGTGGAGAAACCTTTCCTCGACGCGTTTCGATGGTTGGTTAGGCCATATACATATATCTATAAAATTATTTTCGATAGAAATTTTTCCAAAGAAACATATTTCTTAAAAAGTTTTACTGTAGTGTATTGCACTAAGAATCCCAATTTATTACAATTATTTATAATTGTAATAAATAGTTTTTTGATAAAACCAAAATATTTCTATCGAAAATTTTTCTATATAAATATTTTTCTAACATGAGAATTACACAATGAGAAATAATACTAATTTTAGTTAAAAGTAAAAAACTGCAACTCCTTTTTTTCTCTATTCTTTTGTGCCTATCTTAGGTTTAAGTACCACTTGTTCAAGCATGAGTAGTTCTGTGTTCTTAATACTTGCTGTATTTATTTGGTACAAATACAATATTTATTGTGTTTGTTTTCAATAAAAGAGAAAGAGCAATTTGATTTTCAAAGACAAGGGAAGATGAAGCAAATACTCGAAAAGAAGTAAATGTATTTAAGTATTTGTTTTTTATACTTTTGCAACAGCCTACTATATAGAGGTCACTCATAATTATAAATGTTGTTATTTTTTATCTTTATATACATTTTGCATAGAATTAGAATGACAGCTAAAGAATTAATAGAATTAAATGGCAGCTATTTCACTTCAAGTAGTGATTTTTTCGCGATAACTTGCATAATATTGCGAAAAGACGTTATAGTTCTTAAAATGGGATGCAAAGGGATGTGAAATTCATAGAGCTTATTAATGATTCAATTCAGCTATCAGAAGCTATTCTGCCTCAACCTCTAAAAATCTCTAAAAAAAATTCGCGGCCTATTAAACTTTGTATTTAAATTTTTTTTTTGTAATTTGTTTAATGTTGTTTTAACTGGCAGAATTCTACATGAAGCATAGGTCAACAAATATCGAAACTAACGCTGTTAATTAGCACAAGGTATGTATCTACATTTTAATTAAAAAAAAATAACTTAAAATATTACACTTATTCCAAAATTAGCCGAATTTTATTTATGGGTTCAAATATACAGTTAACTTTATTAACAACATAAAAATAAATATTCAAACTTTGAGGAATCATTACAGACTTAGTTGACTGTGGAATGATATAAATTTGGGATTAGATGTCTTGAAATGTCAGCTCTAATCTGACATTAAAATATATTAAAAAAATTTAAAACAACTATGGATGTTTTGGCCGTAATTTCCAACTGTGCTATGGTGGTAAAGGGTATAATGATAGCAAGACAAGAGCTACAAAAATAGAGCATAACCAGTTTTAGTTACATGCATAGTTGTTGTAGATAAACATAACACTGCATGATCAAACTTGATTTCATCTGTAAGCGTAATGTAGGCAACATGACCAAAGCTGTTTCTATTACATATTACTGTTGTTAACATCGTATGGCGCTGAAGGGGGATAAATATATGTATATACAAAGGTGCCAACTGCACTTTTTGAAAATTTTCAGGAGAGACAAAAAACTGTTTAAAAATATGTACATATTTTTAAAATTTTTTTGAATGGAATTTTACTTGCTTTGTTGTTACATACATATTCAGTAATTAAAAAAAATAAAAAAAATACAGAATCTTTGATTAATTAGAAGTTTTGTCATTTAGCAACCTTTCTGTTGCATATTTTGATTTTAGCAAATCAATTAGCACCGTTTCCATAAAATAAATAATATGAACATTTTTCTTGTTTAACTTAAATAGTATGGTATAGTTTGTGTTTTTACTGCCGATGGCATTTAACGGTTTTTCGCTGTAACTTAATCTAATTAAAAAAAAATATTTTCTTTTGTTATCACATGAAATCAAGTTTCCAGTCTTACTTCGTTGCCGCTTTTATAAAATAAAGAAAATATATAGCATCTACATTGAGGAAACCGGCGATTTTTTAAAAGTAAACACATTTTTTTTTTAATTTTAGAATGAACTTATATCAATTATACAATTTCTATTTTGTTGGATGACTTTCTCCATCTTTTGGCCTTCATCTGCAAAAAACTGAACCAAGTGCGATTTTATAGGCTCATCATTATCGAGTTTTACCATTTAAGGAGTTTTACAAATACTGAAACATATAGAAGTCTGACGGTGCAAGGCCAGGGCTATATGATGGATGCATCAAAAGTTCCCAGCCAAAATCTCTCAGTTTTTGGCAAGTGACCATAGATGTGTGCGGTCTAGCGTTGTCGTGGTGGAATATGACCCCTTTACGATTGACCAATTCTGGCCGTATCTAGTTGATTGCTTCAAAAACGGATATCACAAGCTTTAAAATAATAAAGTAAAATATGACGAAAATGTTCTTTTTTGGGCTCCATATTAAAATTGGCGCCAAGTAAACAAATATTAACAAAAGTACTTGCACTTTTTTCTACAGCAAGCTAAAAGTGACAGCTTATAACTGACAAAAGAAAAAATACAACTAAATAGTCACAAGCTTTTTGAGAAAATGTTTAACGCCGTCTGTATGAAAAATCGCAGGTTTCTTTTGGGGCAATCCAATATATTACTCGTGAGGTAATTCGTTATAGTTATACAATGGCGCATTGTGCACTTTTAATTTTCCCTAGTTTTCTAGAATGTTTTTGTTGATATTGCTGTTCTGTTTGTGTCTATAAGCAGAGCAACATGTTTCTCTATGCTGTAAAGAGTATAGCAACATTTTTCTCTTTTATCTACATTCTCTCTCTCACTCTCTGTTACTTTAGATAATCTGTTTGTACAACATATGTGCGAGTGTGTTCTTGATCATGTGAGAATGTATTGGAACAATCATGAACTTTTGTAAGCCACATTGTTAGTGTAATCAACGACAGCTCTTTGTTTACGTCTGCAGAAATTGCTTGAAACTCTCTTCTCTACTATATAAGGCCGATGGACGAGTATTATGGAACAGTTTGACTAAGAATATTTGTAAAGCAGTTTTGCGAAGTTTGTTTAAAGTTTTTGTGAAAGTGTGTTTAAAGTAACTAACATTAAAATTAATAAAAATATAACTTTCAAAAACTACATAATGTGTTTTATTTTGTTTTCGGTTGTTTGCAAAAAGAATTCCTCCCCATTTTTAAAGGAAAAACGGAAAAATATCCTAGTTGTACTTTCTTTTCCCTCACTGTAAAGTTACGGTAAATTTTTATTTATTTCTTGAGGATTTAAAACATTTCTTTTTCTATTGTATAACCTTTTGTCCGGCCAGGACGAATGCTTTTCACGAATGGTTCTGAAATGTTTCGAAAAAAGTGTGATCCAAATATTCCACTTCATAAGGTTCTGGGTTCTTTCGAGAATCTTAACAAATATCAATATATTCTGGGTGATGGAGAGGGTGTTGGATACCAAGCAATGGTTCTGATTGGTCTTAACCTGGAAAACCCAGACATATATCCAGAAATCCTTAATCTCAACTGTAGACCCTAAATGTAGTGTGACCCTTAATGTAGTGAGTTAACATGTACCGCAAGTTCATAAGAACTATAAAAATATGGATTACGACGTCGGGCCAGTAATCCACTCCTAAAAAAAACAATTACTATGAAAAAGCTAAAATTAGAATAAAAATGGACCCCTAATGTTATAAAATAACATCCAAAAATTAAATGGAAAAACTAAGTGGAGGAAAATCTTTCAAAGCTTGCCCTAGGAAATTGAGGAATATGCACACAAAAACGAAGCGCATAGAATTCTAAAATATAGGCCATTTAAGTAAGTATATTCTACAGGTACGTCTATCATCCTCCAATTGCATTGTGTACAGTTTGTAAAATGTTTTTCTCCATTGTTATTTAATCTTAAATAGTTGCATTCAATAAAGCATAACTAATATTCACATTTCTGCTTTTGTATGAGCATCCGTCGCATGTAAAATAAATTTTTTGTCGGAATTTTAGTGTCTTTAACCTTAAATTTTTGGATTTCACGACCATGTCCATGGAATATTCTGAATGACTATGGAAACTAAAGGCAAAACAAACGTTAGAAACAGCAAACATAATTTTTGCAGAGGACTAGCGAACAAATAGCTCAATTCACCAACAATCACATGTGTAAATGGCACTTTTGCGCATGCATTTTGAAAGTACATATCTTTCAAATTAGGGTAACAGGAAATTTTTTTTTCTTTGATTTCAAATGTTTTTCAACGGAAAATTATGACGCTATGTCTAAAAGTTTAGTTCTGAAAATTTGAGCCAAATCGGACAACGTTCTATGGGCGCGCATCGATTCCAAAGTTTAGGAGCCCGTTTGTATGGCGAAAAATGGGTTATTTTTTATTTTTGAGAAATTTCAACCAAAAATAAACAATTTTTACAAGAAAAAATAATGGAATGTTAAAGAAAACTAACACAGCTTTATTTCAAATAGTCAAAAACAATCCACAAAGTAGTTTTGGAGTTATTCCATTTTTCCCTTGAAAATGCGCCTAAGGATATGCTACAAAAATTTTATGTTGTAAATAAAGAAATTTAAAAATTAGACATAATTTATCATTAAATGACTTGTTAGTTTAAGTTTTGTTTAAATATAATCGAATTTACTTAGATTTCTCCATAGTGAGATTACGAAATATCAAGTAATAATACGCGAATTTTACTAAACAGGCACGAAAATAATTGTTTTTGGCAAGATTAACTGTTTTTTATTAAAAAAAAGTAAATACGAACATTTATTTTATAGTTTTTTGTTTGTTTTTTGTATTTATAATCTACAGATCAAAATCTTTTTGTAGAGAATGTAGATTATCGAATACAAACCTATCAAATCAATGATCATATTTTTTTTAATAAAAAACACTTAGTCTTGCCAAAAACAATTATTTCCATGCTATTTTATTAATATTCGCCAATTATTACCTGATATTTCGTTATGAAAATTTCAAGGAAATCCAAATTTTGACATTTGACCCCGGTGAAGAAAGGGTTAATCTCGTCCAATATTAAAAAACCTTTTAGCATAGATTTTCCATAAACTAAGCAATAATATTGTCAAGAATTTTTAAGTTATCCGTCCCATTGTGCAAAGTTCAATACTTCTAATTATTTTCCTAGTTTTCGAAAATATTTCTGTGGATGTTGTTGTTGTTCGGTTTGTGTCTATAGGCAGAGCAACATGTTTCTCTTATGTACTGTAAAGAGTATAGCAATATTTTTCTCTTTTATCTACATTCTCTCTCTGTTACTGTTAACTTCAGATAATTTGTACAACGTATGTGTGAGTGTGTTCTTGATCATGTGAGAATGTATTGGAATATGCATGAACTTTCGCAAGCCACATTGTTAGTGTAATCAACAACAGCAGCTCTTTGTTTACGTCTGCAGAAATTACTAGAACTCTCTTCTCTATTATATAAGGCCAATGGACGAGTATTGTGGGAACAGTTCATATTAAAATGCGTATAAGAGAACGTGTGACTAAGAATATTTGTAAAGCAATTTTGTGAAGTGTGTTTAAGTGATTAACTCTAAAGTTAATAAAACTATTAATTTGTAAAACTACATAAAGTGTTTGTGAATTTTGTTCCACGTTTTTAAAGGAAAAACGTAACAACTGGTGTCAGAAGTGGGATTAAAAAATCAACAACCATGGTGAAACTAGATGAACTAAAATTGGATCAACTTAAGATGGAGTTGGAAAAGATGAAAGTGCGGAACAACAAAGAAGGCTCATGGACGAACTCCAAAATCGAGGTATTGACCTTGCGACTTTGAATGTAAAGAAGAAATTGAGATTAGTACTCGTTCTATAAATAGCAGCCTAGACATAAGCTCAATGTTCGCCACGATGATGGAAAATATCGCAAGTATGAAAACGGAGCTACAAGCAGGTTTAAAAACGGAACTTCAAGAATGCCAAAAACAAAAACGAGAAGCTTATAGCTGAAGTAAGGCAGAAAAACAAACAGATAGAAGAAAAGCTGTAATAAATAAACAACTTCAAGAAATTTCGGCAACGATCAACAATCGCAACAAAAACTGGCCGATATATAGAATGATGCCGGAAAGAAAATTGGCGATCTATTTATGTATGTTTCTGAAGACTGATTAAGGAGAGTCCTACAAAAAATACTAATATACGTATATTGATTTTTTAATCTGAGAAAGCTTCAAATCTCGATAATTAACACGGCTTTTAAATGTATGTATGTGCTCATACACTTAATTTTTGGGCGATATTTGAATAATACTTTAATTATTGAATAACCTTGTTTTACATTGGGTTAAAAACATTTTGAAGGCAGATTGAAATACAAACAATTTCAGAAATTACACAACATTTTCAACATTTCGCACCTTGAGAGAGGTCGTATTTAAATGCATATATCTTTAAAGATAGAGGACCGATTAAATGGTTGCTTTAATGAGAATATTTAGCGAACCTATTTAGATTAGACTTTTGGCAACAACACTTACGTAAGATATGAATAATGTTCGAAAGTTACTTATTTAAGACATGTTTTATGCTGAAATTAAGTTTGATGATCTTCTAGCATACCGACATAACTTATATATATAAGTATTAGATATTAATAGTGTTATACGAAGTACAAAATTAAGTTGCAACATATCGAGCCATAACCGCCAAAAGGGCTGTAGCGACATGATGGACGATTTTCATTTTATTATTAAAACGTATTATTCATGATCATCTGCATCATCTCACAAAATATCAGGACAGTCGAATTTACCGTTAAGACTTAAGTACAGTACACTGTCCAAAGATATTTTAAAAAAAGGCTTCTCCTGTAAATTTTAGTTTTTGGCGCTTGAGTCTTTTTGGCGGTTAGGGCTCGATATAGTTTTACTTACAACTGAGATATAGCCAAAACTCGGAATTGAAATTTTTTTATTTTCTAAATTACGAGCAGGAAATAGACGTTCTTCTAGTCTCTGAAACGCATTTTACTCCAAAAAATTGTTTCAGAGTAAATGGTTTCTTAAATGGTTTCTTAACACTAAACATCCAAGTGGCAGAGCGTTCCGTTGCCAGATTACGAAAAAGAATATATTCAGGCAATATCTATAAATCTAATAGATTATATAATTACATTGTCTTCAATATATTGTCTTCCAAGACATAACATTAAGAAAGATAAATTTAATGATTTTTTTCAATACACTTGGCTCAAGATTCATAGCGGCTGTTGATTATAACGCGAAACACACATTTTGGGATTCGCGTCTTATCACACCTAGAGGAAGACAGTTATTAAGTGCTATTTCTTCACAAAAGTTGGACGCTGTATCTGGTGGTCAACCAACGTATTGGCCCTCTGACCTAAATAAGAATGTCGATCCCCTGCCTTAAAAAGTCGTTTAAATGATTGTAAAAAAAACTAAAAGCCGCACTGAAAATTCCTTTAAGGAAAAGAACTACAGCCTGTGGAAGGCTGTTAAACAATGCAATGTCCAATTGCATGTGAGTCTCCAATTAGGCTCGAAAACGGTTCTTGGGCTACAGATCCACGTGAAAAAGTTGATGCTTTTGCCAATCACTTAGAAAAGATTTTTACTCCAAACGAAACAGACTCTAACATAAGTCCTGATATTATAGACAACAACGTGCTTTCTCCATTGAAATTTCGCCTTCCATTGCTTCTATCAAGTATACATAAACTTGACCTTAAGAGATCTTCTGGAATTGACAGAATTTCTCCGTCAATGATTATCCATCTTCCAATTTCAGCTATAAGAATTTTATTATTTATATACAACGTGATTCTTCGTTTGTGATATTTCCAATGTCCTGGAAGATATCAGAAATCGTTATGATTCCAAAACCAGGCAAGCACATTACTCAAGTTTCATCTTAGGCCTATAAGCTTACTTTCGATTATCTCAAAATTGTTTAAAAAGCTACTTATTTGCACTTTAAGCACAATCATAAATTGGATGGATATTATTCCTGATCATCAATTCGGTTTCCGCGAATGACATGGTACAGTTTAACAATTACATAGAATAACAATAATGATCAGGAAGGCCTTCGAAAATAAACAATACTGTTCCGCCTTGTTCATCGATATTTCACAGGAGAAGGCTTAGAGGGATAAGGTCTGGCATGAGGGACTTGTAAGCAAAATTGTAAATCTGCTTCCAGCAAGTACACATAAGCTCTTAAAAAGTTTTTTGTCCAATAGAACCTTCCGGTAAAAAGATGAATATTCTTCTCCTAGAAGTATCGCTGCTGGAGTTCCACAAGGTAGTATATTGGATTCCTTGTTATATATAATCTTTACAGCAGATATGCCAACGAATGCTCAAACATACACATCCACTTTCGCAGATGATACAGAATTCATTAGTACTCATTCCTACCCCAAAATTGCTTCTGCATTATTACAATCCCATATTCATGAGTTTCAAGCATGGCTGAACAGATGGAAAATCAAAGTAAATCCGACCAAGTGCGTTCATATAAAGTTTACTCTAAGGAGAGATAACTGCCCTGCAATTAGAATTAACAACGTGACCATCCCAGAGAGTTCTCACGTTAAGTATCTTGGTGTTCATTTGGATCGCCGCCTTACATGGTCCTATCACATTGACAGCAAGATAACTCAGATAAAATTAAAATCCACTGAACTAAACTGGCTTATTGGCACACAATCTGCTTTAGAGTTAGATTATAAGGTCCTTTTGTATAAAACGATAATTAAACCAATATGGACATATGGTATTCAGCTATGAGGAACGGCTTCTACCTCGAACATCGCCAAACTACAGAGACGACAATCCAAGTTGTTACGTTTAATAACATGCGCCCCTTGGTATATACGAAATAACAACATTCATAAAGACTTGAATGTTCCTCTTGTCCAAGAAGAGATTAGAAGGTTCTGTAAAAATACATCTCCAAGCTGCACGTTAACCCAAATCATCTAGCAAGGCAGCTTTTGCACTTTGAAGGTCATCAACGACTAAGAAGGATAGATACCTTGGACTTGGTCAGCTAGGACCTTTTTTATCTATTGTCACTGAACAATTTCCTATTAATTCGAATAAATAACAAATAGAGTTGCACTGGCAATCTCTATATAATCTCCGTTAGATTAAGATTTGATTACTTATTGTTATTTTCTTAACAGAAAGATTCAATAATAAAATACAGGCTTAAAAAAATTCTTTTGAATTGTATTTTTTTAATTTGTATTAAAACCGTATTTTTGTTTGAAATTCCACAATTTGCGGATATTATACCGACATGAATTATATATCAGATCTTAGAAAATCCTCCAAAGCAAAATGATATTATATATGATCAAAATAGGTACATTACAATCTGAGATATTGCCAAAACTCTAAATTCGATGTCCCGAAAATTACCGAATTAAATTTAAAGTAAAAAAAAAACTTTTTTCAACGCAACACACTACTGAATTTCATCAAAATCGCTAGATCAATAACTGAAGTATCGTCAAGCAAATGATATCGATGTACGCAAATTGGCAAATTTTATAAAAAACATTTTAAAAAACAATATTTTTTTTAAATTTTCGAATTATATATAAGTTTTAGAAAATACTCTAACGCAGCATGCTATTCGGTCCATAAACACCAGAGATATCGCCAAAATTCAATGAGAATTAAAAAAAATAAAAACTGTATTTTTTAAAAAAAATCGTCATCGAAGTTTAGTATTTTAGCGATATTTCGGGTGCTTATGGGCCGATTTTAATAAAATTAAGTACCATGCTGTGAAATTTTCAAAAATCTGGTGTATAATTCGTCTGGGTGCACCCACCAGGATCTCCACAAACTTGATTTCAACATACTATCAGGGACAGAGAAACCGTTGATAACGGAGGTTAATTACTAAAATTAAGTGGCTGACGACGATTGTAGCCAACGGCTTTTATAGTCGGTGTTCGTGTAACCTGCTGTCGTGATTGCTTTAAAAGCATTTCGTAACTTTATATGTTATAAAAGTGTTCCTGAGTAGGTTCAGCTCTGCAGGGATCGATTAAAATATTCTAAAGTTCTTTCACCAGATTAAAATAAAAGCACCAATTTTCAGCAATGTTCAAAATTGTATAAAAAATTCAGTAAGTAATATTTATACAAAAGGATAGCACAGGATAATTGTCTTCTTGTACAAGCAGGACCCTGGAAATGTTTTATAGTAAGTCGTACAGATTGCCCTTGACAGTGGTGTTTATCCTTAGACGATCGAATCCAGACTCCAATTTAATTGGGTAAGAAATTTTAAAAGAGTTTGCTAAACTCTTGTATTAACATTTTAGCTGAACGTTTAACTATTTTCTGACAAACCTGTGTGTGCAAATGCAGTAGAAAACAAGTAAGAAAGTGCTATAGTCGGTCAAGCCGGACCATAGGATACCCTTCACTACTAATGTCAGAGGTGTTATTTTTCCTGAATAAAGACAAATTATCCTAAATTTTGTCATAATATAAACATTTTCTTAAGACTTATACAGGTAAGCCGTTTCCGTTATTTGAGGGCTAGGGCAAATGTGGACGGATTATCCTGAAATGTGGGCCGATTTCAACGAAAATTGGCACAGTGATTTTGATTTAAATAAGCAGTATTTGTTCTAAGTTTCATGAAAAATATTGATATTTGTTGCCAAAACATCAATTCCAGGAAGTGGGACATATGAGAGGTACTATAAATAATGGACCGTTTTTGAATTGCCAAAAAAATGATCTGTGGCAAATTTCATCAAATGTTCTTTAAAATTGCGACCTGTACTTCGATTACATGGTTTATATGGGGGTCCAGCCAGCCATCCAGGCAGACGGACGGACGAACTGACAACGCTAAATCAACTCAGAAAGTGATCCTAAGTCTATTGGTATACTAAAGGGTCTAAGACAAATATTTCTATGCGTTACATACAACAGCATAAACTTATAATACCCTTTACACATATGCACAGTGGGAAAATACGGCCAAAACTCAATAACTTGGTCATTTCTTGACTTTTTTCTTGAAATTTTCTTTGTATGTAAATAATATACCTTTACTTAAACTGAAACAGTTTTCTAAGAAAATAAAAAGGATGTGGCCACCTTTAAGTGGACTACTATAAAAATTATTTACTTTAATGGGATAATATATAAAAAGAATACCTATCCTATGATATACGTCTTGTCAAAATCGGACATGTCTTAACATCTAATATTATTACAAAAATGATTACGAGTTCTTGAATAATATAAAATTTGATGATTTAAAGATTTTTATTGAGTCCACTATTATGTGACCACTACCTGCATACTTAAATAAACTATATAGTAGGCTGTTGCACAAGTACATTTGATTTTAAAAACATTTGCTTTTTTAAATTTTCTCATAGTAAATATAAGTACAAAAGAAAGGCAAAGCAAATAAGTGCAAGACAAAGAAAAAACAAGACAAAATTGTACTCACTTTATACTCTCATATACTATTTGTATTTACTTATTTCTCACTAGAAATAAATCAAAGTAAATTTTGTATAAGTCTAAGATAGGCACAAATAGAGCAGAGCAAAAAAACCCAAGGTAGAGTTTTTTTTATATTTTTAACTTAAATTTGTATTATTTTTCATTGTGTTGTTCTCATGTTTTAAAAAGAAAGAAGTTTTCTTTGCCATTTTTCTATAGCAAAATATGTCTATTGAAATTTTTTCTATAGAAAATTTTTCTATAGAAAAATATTTCTAAATTTAAAAGTTTTACTGTAGTGTATTGCACTAAGAATCCCAATTTATTACAATTACTTATTATTGTAATAAATAGTTTTTTGATAAAACCAAAATATATTGGTGGAGAAACCTTTCCTCGACGCGTTTCGATGGTTGGTTAGGCCATATACATATATCTATAAAATTATTTTCGATAGAAATTTTTCCAAAGAAACATATTTCTTAAAAAGTTTTACTGTAGTGTATTGCACTAAGAATCCCAATTTATTACAATTATTTATAATTGTAATAAATAGTTTTTTGATAAAACCAAAATATTTCTATCGAAAATTTTTCTATATAAATATTTTTCTAACATGAGAATTACACAATGAGAAATAATACTAATTTTAGTTAAAAGTAAAAAACTGCAACTCCTTTTTTTCTCTATTCTTTTGTGCCTATCTTAGGTTTAAGTACCACTTGTTCAAGCATGAGTAGTTCTGTGTTCTTAATACTTGCTGTATTTATTTGGTACAAATACAATATTTATTGTGTTTGTTTTCAATAAAAGAGAAAGAGCAATTTGATTTTCAAAGACAAGGGAAGATGAAGCAAATACTCGAAAAGAAGTAAATGTATTTAAGTATTTGTTTTTTATACTTTTGCAACAGCCTACTATATAGAGGTCACTCATAATTATAAATGTTGTTATTTTTTATCTTTATATACATTTTGCATAGAATTAGAATGACAGCTAAAGAATTAATAGAATTAAATGGCAGCTATTTCACTTCAAGTAGTGATTTTTTCGCGATAACTTGCATAATATTGCGAAAAGACGTTATAGTTCTTAAAATGGGATGCAAAGGGATGTGAAATTCATAGAGCTTATTAATGATTCAATTCAGCTATCAGAAGCTATTCTGCCTCAACCTCTAAAAATCTCTAAAAAAAATTCGCGGCCTATTAAACTTTGTATTTAAATTTTTTTTTTGTAATTTGTTTAATGTTGTTTTAACTGGCAGAATTCTACATGAAGCATAGGTCAACAAATATCGAAACTAACGCTGTTAATTAGCACAAGGTATGTATCTACATTTTAATTAAAAAAAAATAACTTAAAATATTACACTTATTCCAAAATTAGCCGAATTTTATTTATGGGTTCAAATATACAGTTAACTTTATTAACAACATAAAAATAAATATTCAAACTTTGAGGAATCATTACAGACTTAGTTGACTGTGGAATGATATAAATTTGGGATTAGATGTCTTGAAATGTCAGCTCTAATCTGACATTAAAATATATTAAAAAAATTTAAAACAACTATGGATGTTTTGGCCGTAATTTCCAACTGTGCTATGGTGGTAAAGGGTATAATGATAGCAAGACAAGAGCTACAAAAATAGAGCATAACCAGTTTTAGTTACATGCATAGTTGTTGTAGATAAACATAACACTGCATGATCAAACTTGATTTCATCTGTAAGCGTAATGTAGGCAACATGACCAAAGCTGTTTCTATTACATATTACTGTTGTTAACATCGTATGGCGCTGAAGGGGGATAAATATATGTATATACAAAGGTGCCAACTGCACTTTTTGAAAATTTTCAGGAGAGACAAAAAACTGTTTAAAAATATGTACATATTTTTAAAATTTTTTTGAATGGAATTTTACTTGCTTTGTTGTTACATACATATTCAGTAATTAAAAAAAATAAAAAAAATACAGAATCTTTGATTAATTAGAAGTTTTGTCATTTAGCAACCTTTCTGTTGCATATTTTGATTTTAGCAAATCAATTAGCACCGTTTCCATAAAATAAATAATATGAACATTTTTCTTGTTTAACTTAAATAGTATGGTATAGTTTGTGTTTTTACTGCCGATGGCATTTAACGGTTTTTCGCTGTAACTTAATCTAATTAAAAAAAAATATTTTCTTTTGTTATCACATGAAATCAAGTTTCCAGTCTTACTTCGTTGCCGCTTTTATAAAATAAAGAAAATATATAGCATCTACATTGAGGAAACCGGCGATTTTTTAAAAGTAAACACATTTTTTTTTTAATTTTAGAATGAACTTATATCAATTATACAATTTCTATTTTGTTGGATGACTTTCTCCATCTTTTGGCCTTCATCTGCAAAAAACTGAACCAAGTGCGATTTTATAGGCTCATCATTATCGAGTTTTACCATTTAAGGAGTTTTACAAATACTGAAACATATAGAAGTCTGACGGTGCAAGGCCAGGGCTATATGATGGATGCATCAAAAGTTCCCAGCCAAAATCTCTCAGTTTTTGGCAAGTGACCATAGATGTGTGCGGTCTAGCGTTGTCGTGGTGGAATATGACCCCTTTACGATTGACCAATTCTGGCCGTATCTAGTTGATTGCTTCAAAAACGGATATCACAAGCTTTAAAATAATAAAGTAAAATATGACGAAAATGTTCTTTTTTGGGCTCCATATTAAAATTGGCGCCAAGTAAACAAATATTAACAAAAGTACTTGCACTTTTTTCTACAGCAAGCTAAAAGTGACAGCTTATAACTGACAAAAGAAAAAATACAACTAAATAGTCACAAGCTTTTTGAGAAAATGTTTAACGCCGTCTGTATGAAAAATCGCAGGTTTCTTTTGGGGCAATCCAATATATTACTCGTGAGGTAATTCGTTATAGTTATACAATGGCGCATTGTGCACTTTTAATTTTCCCTAGTTTTCTAGAATGTTTTTGTTGATATTGCTGTTCTGTTTGTGTCTATAAGCAGAGCAACATGTTTCTCTATGCTGTAAAGAGTATAGCAACATTTTTCTCTTTTATCTACATTCTCTCTCTCACTCTCTGTTACTTTAGATAATCTGTTTGTACAACATATGTGCGAGTGTGTTCTTGATCATGTGAGAATGTATTGGAACAATCATGAACTTTTGTAAGCCACATTGTTAGTGTAATCAACGACAGCTCTTTGTTTACGTCTGCAGAAATTGCTTGAAACTCTCTTCTCTACTATATAAGGCCGATGGACGAGTATTATGGAACAGTTTGACTAAGAATATTTGTAAAGCAGTTTTGCGAAGTTTGTTTAAAGTTTTTGTGAAAGTGTGTTTAAAGTAACTAACATTAAAATTAATAAAAATATAACTTTCAAAAACTACATAATGTGTTTTATTTTGTTTTCGGTTGTTTGCAAAAAGAATTCCTCCCCATTTTTAAAGGAAAAACGGAAAAATATCCTAGTTGTACTTTCTTTTCCCTCACTGTAAAGTTACGGTAAATTTTTATTTATTTCTTGAGGATTTAAAACATTTCTTTTTCTATTGTATAACCTTTTGTCCGGCCAGGACGAATGCTTTTCACGAATGGTTCTGAAATGTTTCGAAAAAAGTGTGATCCAAATATTCCACTTCATAAGGTTCTGGGTTCTTTCGAGAATCTTAACAAATAGCAATATATTCTGGGTGATGGAGAGGGTGTTGGATACCAAGCAATGGTTCTGATTGGTCTTAACCTGGAAAACCCAGACATATATCCAGAAATCCTTAATCTCAACTGTAGACCCTAAATGTAGTGTGACCCTTAATGTAGTGAGTTAACATGTACCGCAAGTTCATAAGAACTATAAAAATATGGATTACGACGTCGGGCCAGTAATCCACTCCTAAAAAAAACAATTACTATGAAAAAGCTAAAATTAGAATAAAAATGGACCCCTAATGTTATAAAATAACATCCAAAAATTAAATGGAAAAACTAAGTGGAGGAAAATCTTTCAAAGCTTGCCCTAGGAAATTGAGGAATATGCACACAAAAACGAAGCGCATAGAATTCTAAAATATAGGCCATTTAAGTAAGTATATTCTACAGGTACGTCTATCATCCTCCAATTGCATTGTGTACAGTTTGTAAAATGTTTTTCTCCATTGTTATTTAATCTTAAATAGTTGCATTCAATAAAGCATAACTAATATTCACATTTCTGCTTTTGTATGAGCATCCGTCGCATGTAAAATAAATTTTTTGTCGGAATTTTAGTGTCTTTAACCTTAAATTTTTGGATTTCACGACCATGTCCATGGAATATTCTGAATGACTATGGAAACTAAAGGCAAAACAAACGTTAGAAACAGCAAACATAATTTTTGCAGAGGACTAGCGAACAAATAGCTCAATTCACCAACAATCACATGTGTAAATGGCACTTTTGCGCATGCATTTTGAAAGTACATATCTTTCAAATTAGGGTAACAGGAAAATTTTTTTTCTTTGATTTCAAATGTTTTTCAACGGAAAATTATGACGCTATGTCTAAAAGTTTAGTTCTGAAAATTTGAGCCAAATCGGACAACGTTCTATGGGCGCGCATCGATTCCAAAGTTTAGGAGCCCGTTTGTATGGCGAAAAATGGGTTATTTTTTATTTTTGAGAAATTTCAACCAAAAATAAACAATTTTTACAAGAAAAAATAATGGAATGTTAAAGAAAACTAACACAGCTTTATTTCAAATAGTCAAAAACAATCCACAAAGTAGTTTTGGAGTTATTCCATTTTTCCCTTGAAAATGCGCCTAAGGATATGCTACAAAAATTTTATGTTGTAAATAAAGAAATTTAAAAATTAGACATAATTTATCATTAAATGACTTGTTAGTTTAAGTTTTGTTTAAATATAATCGAATTTACTTAGATTTCTCCATAGTGAGATTACGAAATATCAAGTAATAATACGCGAATTTTACTAAACAGGCACGAAAATAATTGTTTTTGGCAAGATTAACTGTTTTTTATTAAAAAAAAGTAAATACGAACATTTATTTTATAGTTTTTTGTTTGTTTTTTGTATTTATAATCTACAGATCAAAATCTTTTTGTAGAGAATGTAGATTATCGAATACAAACCTATCAAATCAATGATCATATTTTTTTTAATAAAAAACACTTAGTCTTGCCAAAAACAATTATTTCCATGCTATTTTATTAATATTCGCCAATTATTACCTGATATTTCGTTATGAAAATTTCAAGGAAATCCAAATTTTGACATTTGACCCCGGTGAAGAAAGGGTTAATCTCGTCCAATATTAAAAAACCTTTTAGCATAGATTTTCCATAAACTAAGCAATAATATTGTCAAGAATTTTTAAGTTATCCGTCCCATTGTGCAAAGTTCAATACTTCTAATTATTTTCCTAGTTTTCGAAAATATTTCTGTGGATGTTGTTGTTGTTCGGTTTGTGTCTATAGGCAGAGCAACATGTTTCTCTTATGTACTGTAAAGAGTATAGCAATATTTTTCTCTTTTATCTACATTCTCTCTCTGTTACTGTTAACTTCAGATAATTTGTACAACGTATGTGTGAGTGTGTTCTTGATCATGTGAGAATGTATTGGAATATGCATGAACTTTCGCAAGCCACATTGTTAGTGTAATCAACAACAGCAGCTCTTTGTTTACGTCTGCAGAAATTACTAGAACTCTCTTCTCTATTATATAAGGCCAATGGACGAGTATTGTGGGAACAGTTCATATTAAAATGCGTATAAGAGAACGTGTGACTAAGAATATTTGTAAAGCAATTTTGTGAAGTGTGTTTAAGTGATTAACTCTAAAGTTAATAAAACTATTAATTTGTAAAACTACATAAAGTGTTTGTGAATTTTGTTCCACGTTTTTAAAGGAAAAACGTAACAACTGGTGTCAGAAGTGGGATTAAAAAATCAACAACCATGGTGAAACTAGATGAACTAAAATTGGATCAACTTAAGATGGAGTTGGAAAAGATGAAAGTGCGGAACAACAAAGAAGGCTCATGGACGAACTCCAAAATCGAGGTATTGACCTTGCGACTTTGAATGTAAAGAAGAAATTGAGATTAGTACTCGTTCTATAAATAGCAGCCTAGACATAAGCTCAATGTTCGCCACGATGATGGAAAATATCGCAAGTATGAAAACGGAGCTACAAGCAGGTTTAAAAACGGAACTTCAAGAATGCCAAAAACAAAAACGAGAAGCTTATAGCTGAAGTAAGGCAGAAAAACAAACAGATAGAAGAAAAGCTGTAATAAATAAACAACTTCAAGAAATTTCGGCAACGATCAACAATCGCAACAAAAACTGGCCGATATATAGAATGATGCCGGAAAGAAAATTGGCGATCTAGAAGCGAAAGTCAATAAGATAAAATTTGACAAAATTGGCGATCTAGAAGCGAAAGAAATATGCGCTGTTCCGGAAAGAAGTAAAATACTTGGGGTATTTGGTGACTGAAAATGGCATAGCGACTGATGAGGACAAAATACGAGCTGTCAAAGACTGCCCGCAACCAACAAATCGTCAAGAATTACGCAGCTTCCTAGGGCTATGCACTTACTACAGGCGATTTGTTCCGAATTTTTCAAGTGTGGCCGCAAGTTTGCATGAGCTTGCCAAGAAGGATCGACCATTCAATTTTAGTACAGAGCAGTAGCAAGAGTTTAAGAGGTTAAAAACATTACTCTGCTCGGCACCAATACTGGCGTATCCTGTGGCCGGAGATAAATAAGTACTCGACACAGACGCAAGCGCGTGCGGAATTGGGTTTGTATTATCACAGGAGGTGAATGGGACAGAAGGCGTGATTGGCTACTACAGTCGAACTCTTTCAAAGCCCGAAAGGAACTACTGTGTTACAAGACAAGAACTCATGGCAGTAGTAGAATATGTGAAGCCATAAGTACCATAAGTACCTGCATGGTCAGAAGTTTCAACTAAGGACCGATCATTCCACGCTTAGATGGCTATTGCAGTTTAAACAATCAGAAGGCCAGCTTGCACGATCAATCGAACCACTACAGAGCTACGATTTTACAATCGAGCACGGGAAAGGAAGTAATCACGGGAATGCGTATGCCCTTTCCAGAAGTCCTTGCAGTGTAGAGTGAAACAGAGAAGAGACTGAATACATTCACAAATGTTGACAGCAACGTATGCATGCAGCTTTTGCATTGCCTACAAAGGCAATAACTTCTTCACACATTTTCGTTGATTGCTTTTTTACACACTATTTTATTATTGCACTGCACGTTAATCAACGAAATAGTTTGATGTCACACTTTAAATTAGAAAAAAATCGTACCACTCTCTCATTTTTCGTTTTATTCGCAAAGTATTTGTATAATATGTCTGCGTTGTTATCAGTGCTGCCATATGTTTTTCTTCGCTTTCCCGGCCAAAATTATTCTTATTGAAAGTTTTTCGATACAAATATTTGTCTATGAATTATTTTGCTATAAAAAATTTTTAATAAAATATTTTTCTATAGAAACATTTTCAATAAAATATTTTTCTATAGAAAAGTTTTGAATACAACATTTTTCTTAAAAATAAATTTAAATAAATATATTTTTCTTTCTTTTTAAATAATATTTACATCCCGACTATTCTGTTATTTTTTGATAAACCTGCATGCATTCAGCTTATTTTTAAAATAAACTTGTTTATTTTAAAACATCTTACCTCCCCCCCTTCTTCACAGCATTCTGCATATAGTAGCCGACGGCTGCAGCAAGAATGTGGGAAGTGAAGGTAGATGAAAACTGAAAAATGTTTGTTTTTGTTCAGTCGATGATCTACGCTTTTACTTATGGTTTATGAACATAATTCTGAAAAGTTGTGTTTGTAAATTTAGTAATAATGCGAGGTTTTCGATCTGTCTAAATTTTGGACGATCCTCCTGAAGAGATGGCTTAACCAACCATCGAAACGAGTCAAGGAATTTGGTTTCTCCGGATTTGGGATCAAATGCGAATACTCTTCTTTTTGAATAATATTTACATCCCGACTATTTTGTTATTTTTTTGATAAAACTGCATGCATTCAGCTTATTTTTAAAATAAACTTCTTTATTTTAAAAATAAATTTTTCACAGCATTCTGCATATAGTAGCCGACGGCTGCAGCAAGAATGTGGGAAGTGAAGGTAGATGAAAACTGAACAATGTTTGTTTTTGTTCAGTCGACGATCTACGCTTTTACTTATGGTTTATGAACATAATTCTTAAAAAGTTGTGTTTGCAAATTTATTAATAATGCGAGGTTTTCGATCTGTCTAAATTGGGGATAATCCTCCTGAAGAGATGGCTTAACCAACCATCGAAACGCGTCGAGGAATTTGGTTTCTCCGAAACATTTTTTGGCTTTTTATCAATAAATTGGTCTGTTACATTAATAAACAAATGTAAAAGATTTGAGATCAAATGCGAATACTCTTCTTTTTGAAAAATATTTTTCTTTAGAAAAATTTTCAATAAAAATATTTTTCCATAGAAAAATCTTCGATTAAAAAATTTTTCTATTGCAAAATTTTCGATAAAAATATTTTTCTATAGTAAACATTTTTCGTTAAGAAGTTGTGGGTTCGAATCCGGGCTCAGGTTCATATCATAAATTTTTATTTTTTATTTTTAATAATTTTTTTATGATTTAAATTAGATTAATAATTTTTAAGAATACTGAAAAAACTATGTGACACTTAGCAGTGTGGAATGCTGCATTTTCTGTCCCGCTACGGACTTCATCAGCACACTGTGTCACCAACTGTTAGATGCCAGTAGTTAAGATCATCTATTTAACTGAATTCTTAAGCGAAATGGAAAACGAGAATTATATTAACACTCATTTCTATTCCACCTATGACCATATGATCGATTCAGTTAGACGAACTTATCCACCATAGTTTTTTCCTTTATGTTTTGTATTCCTATCCTTTATTAATCTACATTTACTTTGTACTTTAACCAACTGTCAGCTGGTAATGAAGACAAAGATTTTTTTTTGTTTTTGACAAGTTTTTGTTTATTCTTTTACGTTACATTTTTCAATAAAAATATATTTCTATAGAAAATTTTTCGCTAAACAATATATTTCTATTGAAAATTTTTTGATAAAAAATATTTTTTTGAAAAAAATATTTTTTGTATAGACAATATTTTTCTATTATTATTTAAAAGTAAAAAAAAAACGGAGACTCTGCCTACGTTTTTGTTATGTTATCTTTGTACCTTAGCGGCAAATAATGCTAAAAAAGAACTGAAATCCCACTAACCGCTAAAGCACACACAAAATATCTGACTTGTTTTTGGATAGAGTTGCACATACATATTACCTTGTAAAGCTTATAATACACTTCTTGCTTGTATTAAAGAGTTTGTTTATAAAATACTTAAAATGATTTTGTGAATATAAGGTGCCCTATTTTGAGGTCGGATTGTGCCGCCCCAGTTAAACATATGATTTGCAAGTTCAAAGCTTGATCTCCCTAACACTTACGCGCAACGGTTTATTTCTTTTTCTGCCATCCCAGTATTTGACGACTTTTTACTATAAATTTAACGATTTTGCATGCATTTTATCTGGCAACTTGTTTCTTTCTTTTTGTCTTTACCTACCTATACAACTATAGTTTTGTCTTGTGCACAACTTGTCTTGTAACACAACTGAAATCATTCATAATATTTCGTAAACACTCTAGCATTCACTATTATAAAATTGAATATTGAATGTTTTCCTAGTGTGTTTGTTTGGGTTTAGAAGCAATGCATGCAATATATTTTAATATACTCTTATTTTGTGAATATACATTATTTCATCTCATTAAAATATTGTAAATTGACGGCAAGCTTTAATTTTTGTATGAATACATTCAAAGCAAGAAAACCTAAATTCAATCTCTTCTCTGGAGTGTAAGCATTGCGCCAAGACCGAAGCCAAAGAATGTGTTATTGATGTTCGGCTAATGCACATAGAATCCAATGAAGATTGGTCGGTGGCGCAGAGGAATGATCCAGTACTGAAGAAAATAATGCAAACCAAAGATGAAGCCAAGAGGCCAACCCGTAACGAGATATGGGAAGAGAGTCCGATGATGAAGTCATATTGAACTTCATGACTTCGTCCGCAGCAAAATTAAAATGGTCAGCTACAAGATGAAGCCCAGATATGATCGAGCGGCAAATTCCCAGGGATTTAATGAAGGTCAGTTGGTACTCTTATACAACCTTCAGCGCAGAAAAGGATTATGCCCCAAACTACAAATTCATTGGGACGACCCATACAAGGTTGTTAAAAGGATAAATGATGTGGTGTATCGAATACAAAAAGATAAGAGTCTAAGGTCTAAAATGATGGTCGTACACCTCGAAAGATTGGCCGCCTATGGAAAAATAAAGACTGTGCCTATTCGGGACGAACATGCTTAAGAGGGGGGCAGTGTCACGAATTTTTAAGTTATCCGCCCCATTGTGAAGTATTCAACTTCTAATTCTTTCCCTAGTTTTCTAGAATGTTTCTGTGGATGTTGTTGCTGTTCTGTTTGTGTCTATAAGCAGAGCAACATGTTTCTCTTATGTACTGTAAAGAGTATAGCAACATTTTTTTCTTTTATCTACATTCTATCTTTGTTACTGTTAACTTCAGATAATCTGTACAACGTATGTGTGAGTGTGTTCTTGATCATGTGAGAATGTGTTGGAACTTTCATGAACTTTCGTAAGCCACATTGTTCGTGTAATCAACAACAGCAGCTCTTTGTTTACGTCTGCAGAAATTGCTACAAACTCTCTTCTCTACTATATATGGCCGATGTATTCTGTAACAGTTTTAATTGTGGGAACAGTTTTAATTGAAACGCGTAAGAGAACAGTGTGATTAAGAATATTTGTAAAGCAATTTTGTGAAGTGTGATTAAGTGATTAACTCTAAAGTTAATAAAACTATTAATTTGTAAAGGAAAAATGTAACAATATTAATCAGTTTTTTTTTTACTTAATACAAGTAAAGTTTACCGAGCATCTACTAGAATTTGGCCCAAAAATTTAAATTTTCGCGAAATTATTCTCCCATTTTTCTGTTTTAACACACTGGTGAGTAAATTCTAAGTTTGTAATATTTGTTGAACCAAATTTTCGAAAAATTAAAAAATGAAAAACTTCAGAAAAATGTACCCTTTTCCAACATAAAAAAAAAAAACTAAATAAATTCGATTATATTTAAGCAAAACTGAACTATTTAATACTAACGAGTAATTTAATGATAAATATTGTAAATTATTCTTTATTTACAACATAAAATTTTTGGTGCATATCCTTAGGCGGATGCATTTTCAGAGGAAACATGGAATAACTCCAAGACTACTTCATGGATTATTTATTCTTGTAAAAATTGTTCATTTTTGGTTGAAATTTCTCAAAAATAAAAAAATAACCAATTTTTCACCATACAAATGGGCTACAATTCTAAAAAACTTTTTCTTTCATACAAAAAATTGTCACCCTAATGTACATGGCATTTTTGCGCATCAACACAAAACCATTTGGAAATTAGTTGCAACAATTTTGTTTTTTTTTTTTCAAACAATGTATTTATTGATTCTCTTATGTTCAGCGTTATAATCTAATTTTTGTAAAAAGTGCAGTTGGCACCTTTGTACTCTAAGCTAGCGATATACCTACAGCATGAGAATCTGCCAGAACAGTAGCAGAGAATTTTGTATGGCCTCTCTTGGTAAATACTGTGGAGTGACAATTACCAAAGTAATGTAAATAAAGATAATATAAACTAATTATAATTAATTATATTAATTGAATTAATGTAGTGAAATAATATAATAAAATAAAGTGATATAATACATATAATTAATTAATTCGATTTTATTGTATTATTATATTATTATTATTACAATGTGGAAGCACCAAAAAAATAAAAACTGTAAGATTTCTACATTTTAGTTGTCGCAAAAGTATGTTTTACCATGTTACCAATCAAACCCTTTTTATGTAGTGTTAACAATGATATTTACCTGATTGTGGTATATGCGATAACGTTGACATAAGTAGCAGAAATGCACAAGCGTAGTGTTGATTTAAATACCAATTCTTCCACATCTATAATAAAATAAATAATGTAAATTTTTATATTAAATCCTTACTTATAAAAAAATACAAGTAAGAAAAAGATATAGTCGGTCAAGCCCGACTATATGAAACCACTCACTACTAAGGTCAAATATTGACTAACACAGTACATTTATGCCATTTCCAACTGAGAGCCTGATGTGGGAGCTAGGCTCAATTGTAGATTGATTGTTATCAAATTCAAGTTAACGGCATATATTAAAAAATCTGTCCAAAGTTTTAGTAACAATACAATTATCTTTAGATTTATAATCGGTTTTGGGCTTTTCTTTGTACTTAAAAGACTTTTGAAATCGTGTATTGTATGGAAGGTATGGTAAAATATGGGCCGATTCCCACAAAATTAGGTGCACTGATTTAGGTTACCACAAGCAATAATTATTCGAAACACAATTAAATTTTTGGCTGTAAAGGGCATAAAACTTTATTCCAGGAAGGCATCACTATTGGCTGTACCTGAAATTTCATTAAATTATCTTTGAAGTTACGCCCTGTACTTTGATAACAAGCTTACATGGATATCCAGCCAGCCGGACGGACATAGTGAAATCGATTCAGGGATTGCTTCTGAATTGATCGGTATTATACCCAATATACCCTTTCCAGCTATGGTGGTAAAAGGTATAACAACAAAACGTATCCAGCTATTTTTCAAATAAGATATGTTTGTGCAAAAGATACAAGGGTGGGTCAATAAGTCCGTATTTTTATACCCTTCATCAATAGGTGAAATGGTATTATAAGTTTGTCATTCAGTTTGTAATTTTTTCATTAAATCGACACAGAATCGTCAGGTGAGTCGATTTAGACATGTTTGTCAGTCTGTCTGTTGAAATCAAGTTTGTGGAGCTTCTGTTCCCAGACAAATTATATTATATATAATATTGTCAATTTAAAATTTTTACGCACTGTAATATATAAGATTTTCCATCTTGTTGTGCTACAATATAAATAACATACAGTTTAAAAAAAAAAATTTAATTGTCATCGAATTTTGAATTTTTAGCGATATGTCTGGGGTTTATAGATCAATTTTGATAAAATATAATAGCATGCTGCGGTGGATTTTTTCTCTAAAATCGGATATAGAATTCGATTTTTTTTAACTACTGTATAAAAAAATTAATTTGCCAATTTGCGTAAATCAATACATTTTTTTTTTATAAATCGATAATTTTTTTTAAATACAACGAATTTTATACAAATTAAAAAAATATGTAATTTAAAAGAAAATAAAAATTTTTAATTCTGCATCGAATTTCAAGCTTTGGTTATATATCAACATATAGTTGAAATTTAATCATAGAACACTATTAACATCTAATATACATACATATAACTTATGCTGGTATGTCATCTATGAGCTAAGCATACCGAAATACGTCTTAATTAGTGGTAAGACTTTTGAACATTGTGATGGTCCTTTATTCACAACATATAATAATTACTTATCTATTAAATACACAGGGCAACAGCAAAAATGTGCTCGAGTAACCACTATATACATTTGATGTATTATGGCTACCTTAGTACAAATATGGTAAAATTTTTAAATTCTATGGCAACATTTTTTTTTTAATTTTTTTTTTAAATTGCAATCTTTTTTAGCCGTTTCTTCAAATAATTAATGATAACTCAAAAATTACTAGTCCGATATTATTAAAATAAAATCAGAAAAATTTAGATTTACATAGCCTTTGATTCGCCTATATATCGCGTTTCAATCGGATCAATAGTATCAGAGTTAAAATAAAAAATTAAAAAAATATATATATTTTTATGTAAAATGGCTAAAAATTTTGTTTTAAAAAAAATCATGAAAAATAGAAAACGGCAAAAAATGTTAATTGGTTACTTTCGAATTTATTCACAATTAAGTGAATTCACTCATTTTCACAAAATTTTATATTTTTGCTTGATATACGTATACAAGGTTTTTCAAATTTGTGAAAAAAATAGATTTTAGAATTTCAAGGAGTGCCGGTCGGATTATTGTGAGATTTGGTGAGGAACTTTCACCCACAAAATTTTAGCCCAAATGGACAACGTTGATGGTCGTGGGTAATGCTAACACGTGTCGCCCAGGTCCTAAAACTGACAAATCAAGTTTATATCGGAAAAATCTTATAATTTTTAAGTTTTTGCAAAATTAACGCTATATATTCCCCCTTTTGCAAAAAAGTGGATCCTGGTCCTTAGGGAAAACACAATGAGATTTCCAATAAGCTAGATATCTTTAAAATTGGTTAAACAGTTTTCGAGTTACTACAATTTGCACTGGCCATTACATGTCCTTGAGGAAGGCAATTGACCAAAAAATGTGACTAAGTCAAATCGATGGAATAGATCGAAAATGCATTTCATTGTTTTATTCATGTATTATCTTTTATTATATATCTTATTATTTAAATTTATTACAACTTATAAAATAAGGAAATAAATAAATAAATATTATAAACCAAGATATATGTACACGGTAGTTCCATTGTCACTTTTAAATTTAAAAATCACTATCTGACATATATAAGGATTATGACATTTGTGAAAAAAATAAAGGTACTATATATATTTTTGATTTGTTTTCAATTTTGTTAATTTTGAATATTTTTGAAGCATATTAATTTTTTCATTGAAATTATTTTTCTTCAATATGAATATCAAAAAAAAAAAAATATTAAATATTGAATTTAAGAGAGCCTGGATTATAGAGGAATACTCCAAGACAACCATTATAACAGTTATAAGGTCAAAAATGTGTTTGTAATGATATGCAAATTAGATGCCGTTCGATATTCAAAGCTGTGTTTTTAAAAAGTGTCAATATTTTTTCAAATGAAAACATAAAAATGAAACTTCAAAAATCCTTATTAAAAATTTAGTAAGACTATTGGAACTACTTTGTGCTTGTATCATATTATAAACTACAAACTTTGGAATTTTCTTTTATGACATTTTCTATTATTGCATAACGAAGTGAATTTTCTTTTATGACATTTTCTATTATTGCATAACGAAGTGTTGCTCTGAATACTGCAGCAAAAATCTACCATCATGTGTGCATCCCAGCGTTCGCCCTGTTCCTCACTTAAGTCTCCTAGATTTTCAGGAAAACGATCTAAGTGACTGTGAAGGTAATGTAACTTGATGCTCATGTTGCATCCAAGATTCTGGAAGTGAGTTAACATCTCTTCAACGTGCGCAACATAATAATCATCCTTGTTATTTCCTAAGAAATGTTGAATAACCCATACAAACGAATCCCATGCATTTTGCTCAATTTCTGACATTGAACTGAGAAAATCGGTATCTTTGACCAATTTGCGAATTTGTGGGCCGTCAAATATTCCTGCTCTCAGCTTTTCCATACTCAAACTTGGAAACTTCCTTGAAATATACTGAAAACATTCACCATCTTTGTTAAGTGCTTTAACAAATTGTTTCATCAGACCAAGTTTTTGTAAATTGTCTTCGGCAAGTCCTCAAGGACATGTAATGGCCAGTGAAAATTGTAATAACTCGAAAACTGTTTAACCGATTTTAAAGACATGTAGCTTATTGGAAAAGTCATTGCGTTTGAACTAAGAACCAGAATCCACTTTTTTGCAAAAGGGGGAATAAATAGCTTTAATTTTGCAAAAACTGAAAATTTGTCAATTTTTTTCGATTTAAACGCTATTTTTCAGATTTGGGGCCTATGCGCTACGTGTTAACGTTGTCCAATTCGACTAAAATTTTGTGGGTGAAAGTTTCTCACCAAATCTCACAATAATCCGACATGCAAAACTTAAAATAGCAAAATTTATTTTTATCATACATTTGAAAACCCGCTATAATTTTTATGTTCGATATCTCATTTTGTTGATATTAAATGTCGCTATGCGATAAAATAATAAATCTGGAAGTTTTTTGCCGTTTTCGATTTTTCATGATTTTTTTTAAACGAAAATTTTTGCCATTTTTACGTAAAAAATATATTTTTTCCTTAATTTTTTTATTATAACTCCGATACTATTAATCCGATTAAAACGCGATATATAGACGAATTAAAGGCTATGCAAATCTTAATTTTTCTGATTTTATTTTAATAATATCGGACTTGTAGTTTTTGAGTTATCATTAATTATTTGAAGAAACGTCTAAAAAAAATTGCAATTTAAAAAAAATAAAAATTTTAAAATCTTGCCATAGAATTTAAAAATTTTACCATTTTTGTACAAAGGTAGTCATGATACATAAAAATTGTATAGTGGTTTTAAGAGCACATTATTTTTTTTTATTTTGTTGTGCTGTGTTATTAAATACAACTCATTACAATTCTCTATTGGCAAAAGGGGATTATATAAATTAACAGAATACGTTGAGAGATAACAACAACAGTATGGTAAACAATAGTAGTTCACTTTCTATTGTACCTGGCGAAAAAGCATTTTATATTGTTTCGTTTTCAATGTTCAAACTATCAGGAATTTAGTCACACTAGAACTTATTGCAAATTGCCTCCGTTTTGTGTAATATGCTTGAAATTACATGGTACTGCGCAATGCAATAAGCCAAAAAAAAAACTTAAACGTTAAAAAATGTAGCAATTGTTGGAAATCAAACTGCAAACTACAGAGGCTGTCCTGTTTACTCGTTTGTTAAAAAATCATTCGTGTGAGAACCCAGCGCCAAAAACTTAGGAGTTTTGTTAATCCTCTCAACGATTTAAATTTACATCTCAAATAAATAAAACACTTTTAATTCTTTAATAACTAAGAATTATAATTAAACTTTATTTAATAAAAAAAGAGATCTTATTTTAGTTGGGTTAACAACGCGTGTGTCTTTACTCTAAGTATCAATCGAGAATGTTATTATGTTTTCTATCTAATAAAACAAGTGAACAGTTACAATTTTTCTTGTTCAGTGTTGCCAAGTTATTATTATTTTTATTTTATGATGCAAGGATGTATGAATGGGAATGTACGCCACATTACTCCCCCTTCCGGTTGAGACAGAATCGTACCTTGCGACCATATCGGGAAGTGATGAGTTTGGCTTTGCCGTCAATACCTATAAAAATATTGGCGCGTTCCTTTGAGGATAGAGGTTCTTCGACTGGAACGTTGAATGTCGGCTCGTTGACTGTCGGTTCATCGGCTATTGGTTCATTATCAGTCGGTTTATTAAATGCCGGTTCGTTTGAAGAATCTTCGCTATTTAAAACGTACGCTACCTTCAGACGATCCACACTAATGTTCATCTTTTTTCCTTTAACATCGATGGTAAAATATTTATCGTAACGTTTTAAAACAGGGTATGGACCTTCGTAAGGTGCTTGAAGTGGTTTGCATACTATGGAGTTCCGTATAAATACTTGTGGTGAAGTAAACAAATCTTTTTCAATAAACGGCTTTTGTCGTGTGATGACGTACTAGTTGGTAGCAAATCGTTCATGAATTTTTTAAGTTTGCTGACGAACTCATTTTGGCATATTTCGGTTTCTTTACTTACTGTTAAAAATTCACCATTCAGACGTAAACTGGATCCATTAACTAGTTGCGAAGGTGTTGCGTCGATGTCTTCTTTATACGTGACTCGGAATCCTAGAAGAATTAGTGGTAATATTTCAACCCAATTTTTCGACTCGTAACACTTGATAGCGGCTTTTAAAGAGCAGTGGAATCTCTTAATAAGTCCAATGCTTCATACAGAGGATCTTTGTTAATTCTTTAAAAAAGTGGCACTCGAATTGGCGTCCTTGGTCGGTGGTAACTCTTAGTGGTATTCCGAATCTTGCGATCCACGTTGAATAAAATGCGAAAGCTACATTTTCAGCTGTGATGTCTTCTATTGGACATACTTCTGTCCATCGGGTGAACTTATCGATCATCGTTAAACAATGTCGATATTGACATGATCAAAACTTAAAATATTCACAATGTGGTGCTTTGTTGTGGCGATGAATTTTACTTTTTTGGCAGGCTACACAAGCCTTAGCCCAAAGATGGCAATCTTTTCTCATATTTGGCCAACTACAAGCTTGGTAGTCCTCTTTGCATTGGCGTGACATAAATTGTGAATGGATTCGAATTTCGCAGAACAGAAATTCTTTAGTTAAAAAGGTGTAAGCGCACCGGTTGAATTGTCGCAATATATGAAATGTTCGATTCAGGCAGCACGTATGTTTTGAGTTGGAGACCTGAAGTGCCGTTCAAAAGGGATTTGATTTCTTCATAATCGTTCTGAGCAGATGATAATTTTTCGAAATCAATCGTGTTACTTACATCAATAGCATTTATGCGCGACAAAGTGTCGGCGACTACATTTTCTCTGTCGGATATGTGCCTTATATCTGTAATGAATTGGCTCAAAAAGTCTAAATGACGAATTTGCCTGGGACTTGCCTTCTAGCTTTCGTCTAGCTTTTGTTTGAAGGCGAATTGTAACGGCTTGTGGTCTGTATATAAACAGAATTCTCGTCCATCCAAAAGGTGGCGAAAATGTTTGACAGCTTTGTATGCACTCAAAAGTTCCCTATCGTAAGTGCTGTATTTTCGCTGTGCTTCAGTCAAACGCTCTGAATAGAAACCGAGTGGTTGGAAATTACCATTGTTTTCTTGCTGTAAGACGGCCCCTACGGCCATGTTTGAGGCGTCTATCATTAGTGCAAGTTTGGCGTTGGATTTGAAAAAGCAAGGTATGTGGCGTCACGTAATTGCTGCTTGCACTGCTCGAAAGCAAGTTTCCCTTCTTCGGTCCTCTCGATGACTGATGTGTCGGTATTTTTATTACCATGAGTAAACTCAAATAATTTTGCCTGGTAGGAGGCGGCTTTAGGCAAGAACCTTCGAAAAAAATGTATCATGCCAATAAACCGTTTTAAGTCACAAAATCTTTCTGACAAGAAACTTTACATCAGACTTACCGAAATTGGACTTTGATGGATTTATGACGATTCCATTATCTTGCAGTTTTAAATACCATTTGCGCGTGCTATGTATGCTGTTCGATATTTTTTGAGGCGATTAAAATATCATCCAAATAGCCGCAGGCGAAATCAAAATCACGAAGTATGTAGTCCATCGGGCGTTGGAAAGTTTGCCCTGCGTTTCTTAGGCCGAATGTCATGTGTATAAACTCGTACATGCCGTTATGGCTGTTTTAGGGATGTCTGATGGTGCTACAGGAATTTGATGATATGCCCTACGCAAATCAATTGTTGAAAAATTTTACTGTCTTCTAGCCAATGGGTGAAATCGTGGATGTGCGGAATCGGGTAACGGTCCGGCTCTGTGATGGCATTTAACTTTCTGTAGTCCCCGCATGTTCTCCACTCACCGTTCTTTTTCTTCACCATGTGAAGTGGGCTTGCCCATGGCCTGGAGGAGGGACGACAGATACCAGCATCAAGCAACGATTGGATTTCTGCCTTGGCAACGTAAGTTATTCGATGCTACCATCGAATATCTTACGTTGTTTCATACTAATAATTAAATTATGGTGGGATAAAAAATCTGCACCTAAAATGGGTTGAGTAACTTCAGTGATGATGAAGTTCCATTTTAAATTACGTCGTAATATTTAATGTTAATTTTTTTTTCATCGTATGTTTTGATTGGCGACTTGTTAGCGGCAAATAAAAATATGTTGTTGTCTGGAGATTTTTGTTGTTGTCAATGAGGAGGAATTACGCTAACTTCTGCACCTGTATCTACAAGGAACTTTAAATTAGAATTTCTATCAAAAATTGTTAGACGGTGATGTAAATCAGGTTGTCTGCCATGTTACTCCGATAATGACAGACTGTCTAGTTTAAATGTTCGCTGCATGGCCCTCTACATTTTTTGGCTTTGAAACTTTTGACTTTGGCACTGATATTTCGCTGATGGACACATTGTCAATGACTTCGGAAATTTTGTCGGCTATAATCGCGATGTTATCTATCGGCACGTTGCTGATTGAGATGATACTGCTCATGTGGTTAGGTAGACGTGTCATCCACATAGGTTGTAAGAAAGCGTCGTCGACTTAGTTGCCGGCCAAATTTTTCATCTCGCGCAGTAGCTGCGATGGGCGTAAATCTCTTAGTTCAATGTCTTGTAACAGTTTTTTGAGTCGTTTTTGTTCTGGTCGTGCATGCCAGAATAGAGGAATTTTTACGGAAATGCGTGCAATCTCCTCACGATGTTGTCCAGGAGGCACTAGCGCGGCCTGTTGTCCGGTGCCTTGAGTTTGATTGTTTTCTTCCATTTGCTTTTTTTTGTCGGGGTCACCAAATGAAGGGTTTTGTTAATCCTCTCAACGATTTAAATTTAGATCTCAAAAAAGATAAAACACTTTTAATTCTTTAATAATTAAGATTAATTTTAATTCTTTATTTAATAAAAAAAGATCTTATTTTAGTTGGGTTAACAGCGAGTGTATCCTTACACTAAGTATCAATCGAGAAAGTTCTTATTTTTTCTATCTAATAAAACAAGTGAACAGTTACAATTTTTCTTGTTCAGTGTTGCCAAGTTATTATTGTTATTTTATGATGCAAGGATGTATGAGAAGGCATGTACGCCACAAACTCAAAACAACACAAGGTTGGCTGGCACTTGGCTCAAGAACTGAAAACGAAAACTTTAATTTTAGCAGGCTAGAGTCTACAAATGATACCCTAGTCCAGTCAGTAAACAACTTTACAAATACAATGAAAAAACCAGATTGAATACTTTCTAAACGATAAAGATATTGTGTTGATTTCGGAAACTCATTTAACGTTTTTTTTAACAAACTAAACAGTTTAGAAATACGCTGAGGCAAATTTTAGTATTTAATTTTATTTTATTAATATTTTAAAAAATACTTACAAAATTATTTAAATAATTTTACTCGAGTAACTCGATTACTCGTGTAAATTTTTATTTGAAATTAGCCATTTAATTCTCTATGAAGATATTTCGAAAGCAGGATCAATTAAAGCTATAGCAGAACACCTACTATTATTAGATAAAACATCGACTACCGTAGTTCCCAACAAAACAGTAGAATGTGGGAATGGGTGTAAGCTGATGTCAAGGGTCTCTCACCGTCATCGATTCTTCCTGAGGAAGTATTTAAAGGGGTGTTAATATGACGTTGAGAGTTTTCAAAATTGCCTGGGGTTAGTTCCAAGGCATTTCGGCTCTGAGACAAAGACTTAGACAGATGAAGTAAAGAATGGTGCTTCTGCTTGCATGTGAAACAAACATTTGAGCTTTGACATCTCATAAACTCATGAGAAATGGATAAATAATTATTACAACACCTATGATTCTTTACTACTTCTAATCGCTCACTGGCTGACATCCTTAGGAAAACTGAAAATAAGCGAAGCGGGTGGTTTTTGGTACACAAAAGGCATTTTCTTGGGGGGATATTTGTATCAAAACTTTTAAAATTTCTGTAATCATTAGGTTTCCTATGATTTTTATTTCGATTATTTGAATGCACCGGGTTATGTGCACCAATTTTTTCAGAAACAGATTCTAATGTACGATGTCTAGCGGTAAGAAACTCATTCATAGCACTTCATTTTGGTAACGCAGAGCTAGGTCCTTGGTATTGTTTTTAAAGTCCGAGTGTGACTTCAGGTAATCGGGTTGAACAAATAAAAACAAAAATAATATCCCAATTTTGAGTTTTAATACTTAAAAGTGACAATTTCGTTATGCAATCATTTATTATCGCCGTCGGCCTAAACAATTCCAATTGTTATTGAAAAGTTTGCTCTAATTTCATTTTTATGGCCTCTTAAAGTTGGGCCATTTTTGAAATTTTTTTGCACAAAGAGTGAAACTTGATATCATTCTGAAAGTTAGTGAACAATAAAATTTAGTCACTCCAGCTAATTCTTGTTAAAGTTTACACGCATAAAATCTAGTTTTTAAATTCTTGCTATTTATTTTGTATTTAAATTTAAATTGGTTTTTGGTGAAATCAAAGTTCTTCGAACTAACAATGAGAATTTTGAACCTCATCATCTCCGATTTTAAAGAAATTTTGTATATAAATTCTCCTATCTGAAACAATTTTTAGAGTTGAATTTCGCTTTTGTTCAGATTTTATGGTAGTTCAAAGTTTGTCTTTTACTAATTTAAAAGCTTAAATGAAGTGAAATATAAAAAAATTAAATTCAAAATACTTAAGCAGTTCCGTTAACTTAATAGTCTACTTTCATTTTCCATTGGAATTGTTGGGGCTGGTTTTTCCTGTTGCACTGTGTTATCCGTTGCAAACTCTTAATAGAACGACCAGATTCCTTTTCTATTGAATTCAGATTAAAAGCAGTCTTGAGTTGAGGGTTAACTAGAACTCTCTTGTTCTCAAACGATCTACAAGGTTTTGTCATGCTATATCAAAACCTTCGCTTGTTATTGGACAAGTGCGAATTATGTCACGAGCTTCACCTTCCGTTTTTTGCAGTAAATAATACATCTTCTGAATATTACTCACATGAATATAATTCTTATACAAAGCCAAAAACATATCTCTAAAATTTGGCAAAGACGAACATTCGCCAGCAAATGTTTCGGTATCACAATTGGGAAGTGTATCGGAAGGCTATTAGATAAAGCCTGATTTTTATCCACGATCTTATCAATTGAACTTTCGACGAATAAGACACACTGAAAATATGTCGTATATCCGGACATATATTTGGATTTCACTTGTTCAGCTAAGAGTTTATTCTCTTCAATACTTTGTAATAAACGAGTCAATTCTTGACGATGAGTTGTTAAAGAGTGAACTGAATGTTCATTTCGTGGGATAGCTCGAATAAAGCTTTCAAAATCGACTGAACGATTGCAATATTTTAAAAGGGGGTTCATTAATGCCATCTTATGAGGTATTTTTATAAAATAGATAGGGTATTATAAGTATGACATTCAGTTTTTATTTTTTTCATTATTCGTCTAACCCCATAAAAATTATACTGATCCACTCAGAATCGCACAGTGGTTTACGGACGCTTTTTTTGGAATTTTGGCATGAAGGTAGTCAAGGAGCACTGGTCCATGAAGGGTCAGGGGAATGATTGATGGACCTTCAAAGTTGGTCACCTCGGGTATTCGACTTTTTTAAAAATTCGCCAAAAATAAATTTATAGATGGATCGAAAAGATATTTTAAAAATTGTCCTTGAGAATATCTACAAGAAATACGCTTACATGTGTAGGTTATCTCTTTTGGCTTTCGAGATATTTGGGTAAAAAGGAATTTTTGGGTTGATTTTTTACATATTTTTTAAGCTTTTTTTAATCTGGTGGACCAAAACTTTTTTAAGAATATGCCTTAAATTTTTAATAAAGTTTTGAATAACTTTTGTGCAAGTTGGCTATAGATATCTTCTATCGTTTAAAAGTTAAAAATATTCAAAGTTGAAACATAAAAAAATATCGCTATTTTTTGAGCTTTTCCCTAAAAGATAGCAATTCCCGAGTTGGGAATTGGGGATGTTTACAGTTAAAATTGGGAGTTTTTTTAGACTATTGCTTTAAGATCTTAATGGTCTATATAACAACAAAATTTCATTGTGATACCTTTATCCATGTCATTTCTACAGAATATCGAAGATTGAAATTATTTTCCTTAAAAAAGTAGAAAAATAATATTTTGTGTTTTACGATACAAGGTGTAAAAAAATTAACGCACTTAAAAAAGATTTTTACTTGGTGTTAATCTTCTGGCCTTTCTCGATCCAATGATATTAAGCAGTTTCTAAATTACTGGACGGATTTTAACAAAATTTGGAACGTTAGGCTTTTACAGCAATGTTTAAGAATGTATCTGTCGGTAGCACAGTGAGCTCTACAGTAAGCCAAAGTTGCCCACCTCGGGTATATAAAACCTTTGGGTACATATAACTTTCGCCAATTTGGTCCGACATGAAAGATTTTTACATTTTCGAAAACTTATTAAAAAAATTAACATGCTTACTGTACTACTTTATCTCTTATTGTTTAAGAGATTCGCAATAAAAAACATAAAAAAAATGTATTTTAAATAGAAATTAACATTTGAAACATGCTGTCACCCTTCAAAGCAACATATCGTGATCTATCCAATAAAATAAAGAAGTCTGCAAGAAGGGACAAGAGAATGTGGATAGACGAGCAAGCGAGCCAAGCTGAATCAGCTGCAAGCAAAGGCGATATGAAGACCTTGTATAACATATCAAGGGTTTTGTGTGGCAAACCTACTTACAGTAACAGTCCTATCTTGAGTAGTAGTGGCACACTCCTTTCAACTGCGGATGAGCAACTAATACGCTGGATGGAGCACTTCAAGTCAACACTTAACAACCCTATTGGATTAACACCACTGGCTGAAGTGCATAATGAAACCAACCATGATAGTATATTCAGAGGAATTTCCGACAGTCCGCCAACAATACAAGAAGTGAAGAACGCTATTAAAATCCTTAAACGCAACAAGGCCACGGGCAATGACAATATTTCAGCGGAGATGCTTTTATGTGATGTTGAAGGATCGTCGAGATTGTGGCACCCATTTGTGCGTAAAATATGGGAAGAAGAAGCTCTGCCAACCTCTTGGAATGAAGGTATACAAGTCAAAATACCAAAAAAGGGTGACCCTAAAGAGTGCAATAACTACAGGGGTATAACACTTTTCCCAATACCTAGCAAAATACTAAGTCGTGTAATTTTGAACAGAATATCCGACGCAGTTTCCTCTACACTCCGCGAAAATCAGTTTGGGTTTAGAGAAAACCGTTCTTCTGTTGATCTAATCAACACAGTAAGAATAGTATCAGAGCAATGTAATGAATTCCGCACTCCTATTTACCTAGCATTTATCGACTTTATGAAGGCCTTCGACAGTGTCAATAGAAGCTATCTATGGAAAATTTTAGAAAATCGTAACATGCCGACGAAAATTCTCAACTTAGTCCGGGCAATGTACGTTGATTTTAAAAGTCGAGTCCTACACAAGGGTAAACTATCAGATCCGTTCGATGTTACTACTGGAGTAAGACAAGGATGCATATTATCACCTAACTTTTTATCCTCGTCATCGACAACATAATGCGTACGGCTCTAAATGGTAGACACGGTATCCAATGGACACCCTTTTTTTTTTAACTTAGGACCAGCACTCAGGGGATGACCCCTACTTATGCGATGCATTGTGTTGGAACTAGGAAAATAGGTTATGGGAAGGAGGATAGATAGAGTAGTGTTTGTGGACATTTGATTTGAATTTACCTATATTGCAACTGGCAGGAGAATTTCTGCGGGAAGCGAATTCCACATACGAACTGTACGACTAAAGAACGAATTTTCTCTGTAGTGTGTTGTTCGGTCTACCGGCTTTGTCCAACGAACATCACATTGTATTCGCATGCCTAGAACATCAAGAGCACCTGATTCCTCAATATGTACACCACCCATTAATACAGATGAAGTAACATGGTTTGCCGTGCGTTTATGTGTAAGCATACAACATTGAGTTTTCCGCGCATTAAAATGAACTCTGTTCGCACGACCCCATTCTGAAATTGTTTCTAAATCGCGGTTTAATGATTCATTCATGTTTTGTCTCATAGAGTCAACCTCAAGGAGGCTTGGCCTACGATTGAATGAATATGAATGGCAAATGTTACTATCATCTGCAAAAGAGTAGATAGGATTGGAAGTTTGACGAAGAAGGTCATTTATAAAGATAAGAAATAGAGTAGGAGAAAGAACGGAACCTTGCGGTACCCCTGAATTAATCTTGAACTCGTTTGAGGAGAATCCATCTATAACAACTCGTATAGTGCGATCTCTGAGGAAGCTCGATATAAACCGAGAGAAGTTATTACCGACACCAAAGGCAATAAGCTTTGATAGAAGTGCTCCGTGCCACACTCTATCAAACGCCTTGGAAATATCTAGAGCCACAACTTTACTTTCGCCAAAACGGTGTATTGATTGACACCATTTTTCCGATAGGAAGGCTAGCAGGTCTCCCGTAGAGCGTCCCCTACGGAACCCATACTGGCGGTCGCTTAGTAGGTTGTTAGACTCTAGATATTTAACAAGATGGTGGTTTACCATACTCTCCAAAACTTTGGAGAGTGCAGAACAAATTGCAATTGGGCGGTAATTTTCAGGGTTGTTAGCCTCACCCTTTTTAGGGATTGGCGTGACATTAGCAACCTTCCAGCACCGAGGAAATGTACCGGCATGGTACAAGGTGCTGAAAAGGTTAGCTAATGGACGCGCAAGCGTCGAAGAGCACTGCTTCAAGACCAGTGCTGGAATGCCATCTGGCCCTGGAGACTTATTTATATTGAGATCCGCTAAAACCCGTTTTACAGCACGAGCGCGAAAGAATATCTTTGGCATAGTTACAGATACTCTTTCGAGCTCGGGCAGAGGTTGAGTGCTTTCCGGCAAGCGAGAATTGCTTGCAAATAGTTCAGCTAAAAGGTTAGCCTTATCAACCGGGTCTGTGAATGTCTGACCATCCTTTAAAAGAGAAGAAATCGAAGAACTAGCATTATTCTTGACTCTTTTAACGAATGACCAGAAATTCTTGCTGCCCCGAGGAGCAGCAAGAATTTTAGTACGAAGGCGTTGCTCGTACAGAGCCTTTTCACGCCTTAATACTTTGGCACACGTACGCCTTGCCTGTTTGCGCTGCAAATCAGTAACTGGATTTTGGTTATTACGCCAGTTACTGAAAGCTACCTCTCGGGATCTGACTACATGTTTGCACGTCTGATTAAACCAGGTTTTTAACTTTGGTTTAATCGAAATATTTTTCGCTGGGATGAACATTTTCATTCCCAGCTTAATAACATTAGACACCATTTCAGCCGAGGCACTGACATTATTGTCAAGAAAACAAAGTTTCCAGTTAAAATGCCTAAAAAAATCGTTGAGCTCAGCCCAACGACCTTTTTCGTATAAATAAGTTAAACGTTTCGTGGCTGTTTGTGAAACATTCCGAAGTCCGGAGAACGAAAAAGAGGCGGAAATTGTACAATGATCCGAATTGCCAAGAGGCGCAAGAACCTTTACTTCATACTTGTCAGGGTGTGAAATAAGGAAAAGGTCAAGGGTATTTTGTTGGTGTCCTTCAACACATGAGATATGCGTTGGTTCATTCACCAGTTGCGCCAGGTGATTGTGCGCGGCGAATAGCTCAACATATTGGCCTTCAGGAGTTGTGTGGCTAGAATGGCGAAGCCAGGACGAGTTGTGAACATTGAAATCACCAGCAATAACAATTTCACTGTTCGGGCAACTCTCAAGGATCTTCGTAATTGAATCGAAGAGGGCATCGAAGCCAGATAACGTTGTGTCCCTATCCGCGTTTGGGCTTCTGTAAAGAAACCCGAAGTGCAAAAGGTGCGCCCTGATTCTGAACTTAACCCAGAGACAGTTAAATTCGCTATCATGCGTGCCTAACGATTGCTGGCTCTGGTGCGCAACTTCATCGCGAATGTACATTGCAATGCCCCGATGGAAGTTAAAAAGCGATAGAAAGTGATACCCAGGTATATAAAAATCCTGTGGATCAGCATTCTCAGATACCTGGGTTTCACATAAGGCGAAAATATCTGGCCGATGGAGACAAATGTGTGCGTAAACGGAGAAGAAATTCGCTCTAAGCCCGCGTATGTTGCAGAAGTTTATGTTAAAACGATCTGCCATTGCTATATACTAAGATTCAAATCAATTATTCACTTACAACAGAAAATATCAACGATATTAATTGATGCCAGTAGTACTATTCAATGGTCAGTGTTATACCTTCACCATTAAATAGTTTGACAACAATTATTTCATCGATATTTCTATAGTAAAAGGGGTGGAAATGAGAACACAATGACAATTGCTAAAAAGGCCCATAAAAGCCCTGGCCTGGTCATTGTATGTAAAAAAAAAACGGGCCACTTGTGCGTAGTCAACACTATTTAATTAAAATTTGGTTGACGAGTGGTGAATAAATTTTATTATTGTTGGTGTTATTGTTGATGTTGTAGGAGAGTTTGTAGAATTTGGGTGTTGTTGTAATTGGTTTATTGTGTTTGTTGTAGCTTGAAACTGGTTTTATAGCAGGGATGACCAAAGAGAGGAATGTGATTGTATTTGTGAGCGAAAGAGAGGATACACAGGCAGAAGCAAGAATTGACATAAATTTGGTTGTTTATTTCAATTTTATTTCAGTTACCGCTGAACCAGCGTGAAATGAACATGCGGAGAAGTATTGATCTGTTTTTTGTTGTTTTTATGTAAACAAAAATGATTTTCTTTTGCTTCTATAAAGAAAACATTACTTTTTAGAAATGTATATTCAGCATAGTATATTTTTTTATAAATACAATTTAAAAAACTTACTTTTTCTATAGAAAAACTTACAATTTAAAAAACTTACTTTTTCTATAGAAAAACTTACTTTTTCTATAGAAAAACTTACTTTTTCTATAGAAAAACTTACTTTTTCTATAGAAAAACTTACTTTTTCTATAGAAAAACTTACTTTTTCTATAGAAAAACTTACTTTTTCTATAGAAAAACTTACTTTTTCTATAGAAAAACTTACTTTTTCTATAGAAAAACTTACTTTTTCTATAGAAAAACTTACTTTTTCTATAGAAAAACTTACTTTTTCTATAGAAAAACTTACTTTTTCTATAGAAAAACTTACTTTTTCTATAGAAAAACTTACTTTTTCTATAGAAAAACTTACTTTTTCTATAGAAAAACTTACTTTTTCTATAGAAAAACTTACTTTTTCTATAGAAAAACTTACTTTTTCTATAGAAAAACTTACTTTTTCTATAGAAAAACTTACTTTTTCTATAGAAAAACTTACTTTTTCTATAGAAAAACTTACTTTTTCTATAGAAAAACTTACTTTTTCTATAGAAAAACTTACTTTTTCTATAGAAAAACTTACTTTTTCTATAGAAAAACTTACTTTTTCTATAGAAAAACTTACTTTTTCTATAGAAAAACTTACTTTTTCTATAGAAAAACTTACTTTTTCTATAGAAAAACTTACTTTTTCTATAGAAAAACTTACTTTTTCTATAGAAAAACTTACTTTTTCTATAGAAAAACTTACTTTTTCTATAGAAAAACTTACTTTTTCTATAGAAAAACTTACTTTTTCTATAGAAAAACTTACTTTTTCTATAGAAAAACTTACTTTTTCTATAGAAAAACTTACTTTTTCTATAGAAAAACTTACTTTTTCTATAGAAAAACTTACTTTTTCTATAGAAAAACTTACTTTTTCTATAGATAAACTTACTTTTTCTATAGAAAAACTTACTTTTTTTATAGAAAAACTTACTTTTTTTATAGAAAAACTTACTTTTTCTATAGAAAAACTTACTTTTTCTATAGAAAAACTTACTTTTTCTATAGAAAAACTTACTTTTTCTATAGAAAAACTTACTTTTTCTATAGAAAAACTTACTTTTTCTATAGAAAAACTTACTTTTTCTATAGAAAAACTTACTTTTTCTATAGAAAAACTTACTTTTTCTATAGAAAAACTTACTTTTTCTATAGAAAAACTTACTTTTTCTATAGAAAAACTTACTTTTTCTATAGAAAAACTTACTTTTTCTATAGAAAAACTTACTTTTTCTATAGAAAAACTTACTTTTTCTATAGAAAAACTTACTTTTTCTATAGAAAAACTTACTTTTTCTATAGAAAAACTTACTTTTTCTATAGAAAAACTTACTTTTTCTATAGAAAAACTTACTTTTTCTATAGAAAAACTTACTTTTTCTATAGAAAAACTTACTTTTTCTATAGAAAAACTTACTTTTTCTATAGAAAAACTTACTTTTTCTATAGAAAAACTTACTTTTTCTATAGAAAAACTTACTTTTTCTATAGAAAAACTTACTTTTTCTATAGAAAAACTTACTTTTTCTATAGAAAAACTTACTTTTTCTATAGAAAAACTTACTTTTTCTATAGAAAAACTTACTTTTTCTATAGAAAAACTTACTTTTTCTATAGAAAAATTTACTTTTTCTATAGAAAAACTTACTTTTTCTATTGAAAAACTTACTTTTTCTATTGAAAAACTTACTTTTTCTATTGAAAAACTTACTTTTTTTATATAAAAACTTACCTTTTCTATAGAAAAACTTTCTATAGAAAAACTAATTTTTTTTTCTATAAAAAGCATGTCTTTAAGAAGGTTTATCATGTTTTTATTTTTAAAGAAAAAGTTTGTTTTCTTTAGAAAATGTATTTTTTATTCAGAAAACGTTTTTTTTTCTTTAAAAAACGTGTTTTTTTACATAAAAAAAAATTTAAGTTTATTTTTCTATAAAGAAAATAAAAACGTATTTTTTACTAAAAAAAATCAAATATTTTCTATAAAAACGATTAAATGTTTAGCGAAAAAATAATTTTTCAAACATTCAATCTTACAGTGTATCTTGAAAAAACAATAACAAAAAATACAAAAAAATTAACAAAACTTATAACAGCCCCCACTCGTGTGCATCCGTCAAAGGTTGAATGACGACTAAATGAATGAGAATAAGAAAACTTCTGGCAAGCACTTGCTTCGCGGTGGTCGCGCCTGTTTTATAGAGTTTTTGTTTTTGCTAGAACGTGGAGAAGATCAATTGATGCGGAGTTACAAGCAGCAAACTATTCATGGAATGATGTATGCCTAACATCTCGCAATAGAGTCCGATATAAAAGGATGGTTGAGGCCCTATGCTCCACTGGGAGTCAAGGATAACAGAACAGAAGAAGTCATCCTAAATATTTTAAGTGAGTTTATTTACTTCTATATATAAAAAGCAATCTTTCGATTTCATAAATCCTGAGTTTGATCTAATAGATTAGTAGGCTCTACGACTACAATTTACCTATGTTTACAATGGGATCTTCAACTGACCTAAAGTAGGATCTACTATAATGTTGCGTCCTTTAACTGAACTATAGTAGGACGTACTGTTACTATAGTAGGACCTACGATTACACAGGGGTCTTCAACTAAACTATAGTAGTATCTACGAATGCATTGGAGACTTCATCTGGACTTTAGTAGGTTTTACGATTGCAATGGTACCTTCAACTAATCTATAACAGGAGTTACGATTACATTACGACCTTTAAATAAACAATAAGAGAAATTACGAATACATTGGACACCACAGCAGGTCTATGGCTATTTATATCTGAAATACAATGAAATACACACAATGGACTACATTACAAGTTAAAATTCACGATTATTTCATAAATGGAACTATATTTAAATACTCGATTATTGCTTTAAATTAACTATAGTAGAACCATCAATTATTGACTAAGATGGACCATAGAATGGCAGATAATTGATTTAAGTAGTCTTCATTTAAACCCTTGATTATTGCATAAAATGGAATATATCATTAGTAGCAGCAAATACTTTCAAGCCAAAGTTGGCCATTATTTGCGTGGCAGGTGAATAACAACAATTAACATTAAACAAGAAAATAGCACTGTTGTCTTAGTCGCCAACAAAGCAACAAGAAAAGTGTAGGAAGTAAAGAAATGATAAAACGGAAAAATGTTTGTGTGTTTCTGTTCGGATGATAATCTTCGCTTTACATTGATATTTGTTGGACGCAATAATAATTCTTATTTATTCAGTCGCTCTGTCTAGAATTAGGGACAATCCTCCTGATGAGATGGCCTAACCAAATCGAAACACGTCGAGGAAAGGTTTCCCCACCAACACTTTTTGGTTTTATCAAAAAACTATTTATTACAATAATAAATTATTGTAATGAATTGGGATCTTAGTACAATATACTACAGTTAAACTTTTTAAGAAAACTTTTTCTTAACTCGTAATCAAAAAAAAGCACAAAGAAAAATGCATACTAAACTAACAAAACATACATCAAGTAGTATCTTAGCCCTCCATTTGGCCAACGTTTTATTTACAAACTTAACAGTTTAGAAATACGCTGACACAAATTTTAGTCGTTTTATTTTAAAAAAATACTTACAAAATTATTGAAATAATTTTACTAGAGTAACTCGATTACTCGTAGAAAATTATTCAAATAAATCTTTATTTGAAATTAGCCATTTTATTATATTTGAGCGATTAATTGATTTTATTTTTCGGATTAATCGAGCAAACATAACTCGAGTAAACAACCTAACATTAATGATGATAAATTAAACACAATTGTAATAGCTATGAATACTAAATTTAGAATAGGGAAGTTTTATGTAACTATTGGTCAGTATATCAAATTTTATAGGAATCGGTCCACATTTGACTATAGCTTTCATATAAAAAACACTCCCGGAAACCAAAAAAATGTAGCAAAGGCCAGTTAAAAGCTATTAAATTAAAAACTATGACTACTAAATTTTCTAAGAATAAGCCCTATATAAATACCATGCAGTGTGTAAAATTTTGTTGCAATCGGTCATCACTAGGCTATAATTCTTTTTATATCTACAATCAAAAAGATTCGAATGTACAGTCAGCATATTAAGATTGCACCAATGTCCAAACTTTATATACGGTAGATGCATTGGGAACTCCCAACACAAAACATGGACCAGTCATATTACTATCAACATGTTTATCCTAACTAAATATTAAGCTAAAAAAAGTATTTAACAGATTATTAATGCTAAACTATACCCGGTTATGAAATTAAATTTTGTTCAAAGAAAATACTAGGGAAAACACTTAGATACATTTAAATGTCGAACTTTATTAAATGTTCGTAAAATATGTGTCTATTTTATTTCGAAGCTACTGGCTGGCTTAAATAAGCATTCTCTACTTGTAGTCTAGTAATCATTATCTTTCACAAAGGGACCACTTTAGAACCTAACCTTTGGGTCCATAACTATTCTAGATGATGACGCCACCGAAAAGCTTTTCGTTTTCCGACTCTTAATTTTAAAGACTCTTTGCATATATACTAGTATAACCAAATATTGTTTTTGCAGAATTATTTTTACAAAATCGGGTAAAAAACTTAGCAGAACATTTTTAATATTTCAGCAGAATGCTTGAAATATTTTCTGGCAATATTGCATTTAGATTTCGTCATTCGGTGAATAATGAACGTTCTTTGTTGTCACTATTTTTTGGAAACACAGGCAAAGCCGGGTATAACGAATCCCGATTTAACGAAAATTGGATATAACGAACGCTATTATTTTTTCCATTGAATACCTTATATAGCGAATATTAAGCAAATTTAATACGCGATATAACGAATAATAAAAAAAGTTATGGAAAATTTCCATGAATTTAAAAATTTTATTAATGTGTATTTGAAAACCGACTAAAAAGGAAGTAAAAAAACAAGTAAAAAATATGTAAACTGTGCAAAAAAAGAATCAAATTGTCGTTTTCTTAAGATTTTGACCGATTCCAACGAAAATTTCGTACAGTGATTTTTAAATTTTAAAGAAATATTTCCTCTTAATTTTGTATAAATATAATAAAATTTAAGGGCAAAATCTAAATTTCGGGAAGCCAGACCTATGAAAGGTTCCTGAAATAAAGAACCGATTTTAGTATTGTTAGTCTCACTATAAAAAAGATGTCTGTACTAACTTTCATAAAATTATCCTTGAAAATGGGACTTTAATAAGGAGATTACATTGATGACAAGCCTGAACAGCAGTCGAACGAACTGTCATCGTTAAATCGACTCAGTTATTGATTATGATTAGATTAGTAGGTGGTCTCAGACCAATATATCTATGGTGGTGTAGAGTATAAAAACTTTGCGATATAACGAATATTTCTGTATTACGAATGAGCCTGACATTATATCTTTCGTTATACCGGGAGTTGCCTGCATTTAAAACTTTTTCTACTTTAACAGTACGTTTACACACGTAAGTGACTTGTTACAAGTTGTGTATACGTATTCTTCTGACATGCAACTGGCAATCAAAATCGCTTGCAAGTGAGCCTACAACTTGCAGAAGTGTGATTGTGTTAGTAAAAAAATATAAATGTATTGAGCTTTTTTTCACTTGCACTTGCATGTGTAAATGCCGTGTAAGTAAATAGCACCAAAGAATGAAAAGAAGTGTCACAGCAGCGCGAATTTAAAATCGTCTGCTCACAACAAATTTAAATCACGGCTAACAGCATACAAAATTCAAAAGTAGGTCCATTCGTTTACTTTCCAGTAAAAGTCCAGTAAGCTGAGTATTTACTGAGTAAATGAACGAATTTACTCTCACGAAATCATCAAGTAAACGAACAGAAAATTTGTAAAAATCCAGTAAGTAAATCGAGACAATAAGAAAAAAACAATACAATGGGCAATAAATAAATAAAAAATGACCTAAGCTTTTAATTTTTAATTAGTTTTATACTTTTTAACTTTAATTTAGTTAATTTTATTTATTTTATTTCATATTGTTCACTATATAAAAATTGCTGCAAAATCGTAACTGTCTGCTTTTCTTTTGTTTATGTTTTTTATTCATGTTGTTGTTACTGAACTTTTACAGGCAAAAATTTTTGTCCGTAACATTTTACAAATACTCAGCAAATAAACTGTCACTTTTTCTCAAAAATTCTCTCTGTTTACATTTCCCCTCTTACTGAGTTTTGGGTAAACGAGCAACTTTACAAATTTTAACGTAAACGAACGAACATAGTGTTAGGTACACTTATGGTGATTTCGTTTCTAAAGAAAAATACCCATAATGTTCCATTCAAATAGCGAACATATTTAACATCTTCCAGCACCATTGAAGAGTTTTGTATTTCTGGCAACAAGAAAAGAAATCAAATTTTTTGTTCTTTGTCTTTAATTAGTGTTGCTGTATTTTATCCCTTTGAATGAATCAGCTATTTAATGCGTATTCAGACGACTAAACAAAATAAACCACATATCATGAAATCTATAATATTACGCTTTAATTATACACTCATTTCTGGAAAATTTTATACCATTTGAAAGGTATTTTTTCGTAGATCAGACGAATCTATATTTTATTAAAATCGGTTCGGTTTTAAAAAATCGGTTTGGTATTTAAAAATCTTACTAACACAATAAAGAAAACTCACATGCATATGAAATTCACTATTAAGAATCAAACAAAAGAAATTGTATGCAAACATGTTTTCTTTTGTTTTTATTATTTTTGGTGAGTGATGACAATAAAAAAGTATATTTGTGGGGAGATAGTGGTAGACAAATACAAAAATAAAGAGTATTTTATTACAATAAAATAAATGATTTTGTTTTATAAAATAATAGCAACAAAAATTATTGGTATTGTTTTTATTATTTGTGGTGAGGGAGTGAAAGACAAAATTAATACTTTGAAAGATTTGGCAAAAAAGTGCTTAAAATGTAAACCTTTCAAATTTGAATTATTTGAAGTTAAATTTTTATGGAATTTTGTTTTTTGGGTCGGTTTATTGGGATAAAATCTTCGAGTGATTGAGGAATAAATATTGTGTTAAAAAATTAAATAATATTACAGGGAAGGGCACGCATGAGATCATTAAGAGCTATTTTACAATGCCAATTTTTTTAAGAGTCACAGTAGTAAAGAGTTGGATAAGAACATTGTGACTTATATCCAAAAAGGATGTTACCGATTAAAAAAACAGTCTTTTGAAGGAAAGTTTATAATAATAAAATCTTCGAGTGATTGAGGAATAAATATTGTGTTAAAAAATTAAATAATATTGCAGGGAAGGGCACGCATGATATCATTAAGAGCTATTTTACAATGCCAATTTTTTTAAGAGTCACAGTAGTAAAGAGTTGGATAAGAACATTGTGACTTATACCCAAAAAGGGTGTTACCGATTAAAAAAACAGTCTTTTGAAGGAAAGTTTATAATAATTACATATTATTATCAAGAAAAGGAATTTAATGTTCGGTCTGAATCAAATGTAAATTCAAAACTGATTAATGTTTAGAAAATGCTATTATATTATAGGAATATTAAAAGGCAAATCTTGCATTGCGACTGGAATGGTTTTAAGCTGTAAGCTTCTACAGATTCCAAGTACTTCGTGGTTCTCGCGGTTAATTGTGCAGTAAAATGATAATAAATTTTAAATATTAGGATCTTTGTTAAAAAGTTAAATAAAACCTTGATTTCTCTATCATTTTTGTCAGTCCGTTAGTAACGCTTACAAGTTTATCTGTTCATCACTTCATAGAGCATTTTGACATCGATAACGCAAGATGTTTTGATAAGAGCTATTAAGTCTAACACTTTTTCCTTCTCATTCACTTCTGAAGATGCAAAAATATTATAGTTTTGCCAATTTGGCCAATTCGACGCTCTGTTGTATGGAGTGACATAGAAATCAATGAGATCAATTTCTCCACATATCCGTTTAGCCCGAGCAATTTTAAAAACTTGCTACATCGACACTGTCATTTTTGACTTAAAGCTCTGATTGTATGAGTTTTCTTTTTATAGAGAAGAAGCACTCAGGCAAACATGGAGTATATACGAATTGGGTAATCTTATTTGGAAAGGGGATAGTAGAGAAGAGAAAGGTATATCTATTTTTAGAACAGTGAAGTTGCGCCATTTGTTGTTATTTAGACGCATTTTTTTGTTTTACAGTCAATTTTATTTATTTTTCGTAGACGGCGTGTTATTGTTGTAGTCTTACCGCCGATGGAAGATGCTGTGGTAATTAATAATTTTAATTCTGTTATCATTGACTCCCAGTGGAGCATAGGGCCTTAAATTAAATAGAAATTAATAATTACAGAAATTGTTGTTGCCGAGACCGGGGATCGAACTCAGGCTCAATGTGATATTACGTGCTAACCAACTAAGCCACAGCACGGGAAATTTGTATTCACAATGAACTAGATGACGGTCGATTGTGTCGACCGCAGGATACGCTAGTAAATATTATTTTGTAAGCATTTACCATTTAACAAGAAAGAATATCTGAAGCTTACTCAAAAAGTTAAGCTACCTTACTTTCTTAAAAAATCCCATTTGAGTATAAAAATGTCATGTTTTCACAGTCTACCGAGTTCTTCTATAATTACAGATCTGTCCTTAAATTTTAGGAACATAAGCTGTAAATATTATCTCAAACGGCTTTGCATTTTGCCCGTAATTCGTGAATCAGTAAGTGAAACTTCCTTTAATATCTATATCATGAAACAATCCATTTTCTGAAAGTGTAGTAAATTCTTTCTCAAAAATGCGACAACCTACTAACCAATACTACTATTTTGGACATCTCAAATTTACACTGACATTTTGCGACGTTTTAACGATATCCGCTTGTGTGATAATATTTCTGAAACTTATCTTTATATGCCAGCTAAAACCTGTGTAACAAATTCTGTTGAAATCCTAATTTTAAAATTAACTTTATCGCTAAGAAAACCACAACTTATTTGGTAACTGTAACTATTATACATTTTTACCTGAGAAATTTTTCGACCGCCAGTTCTAATAAATTTTTTACCGGCAACATTTGATTTTGATAGCTTTCAATTTTTGCCTGAGTATTAAATTATGTCTTTAGGAAGCCACCGAACAAGAACATAATTTTACACACTAATTTATAAAGCAAATACTCTATATATTTAATACCCACCCAAATCAATATATTTTTTTTATGAATATAAGCTAAATAGAAACAAATAACTTTATTATGCATAAATTTTATTATAAATATGTGTAACTCAATACATACAATTTAATAGCTAATCTTAAGTTCATACATTTCCATTGCATAAATTATGTCTACATACATACACATATATATTTTTGAAGAATTAAACTGTCAAATTTGTTTATAATTTTGGGGCCATTATTTTCAATTAATTTAAAATAAAATATACAATATCATGCTCTAGCTACTTACACTTTTTAAATTGATATGCTAGTGGATATGATTTTTTTAATAGTATGCACTTTTATTATCAATTTTATATATATTTTTATTTATTTGCAAGATTGCTTTAATGTATTTACACTTACTTTATTTACTGGTTCTTATACGCATGCTTCATTGCATCCCTGTAAAGCCGTACATTTCAATGATAGAATATTTCGTAGTAGAATAAAATTCCATGTTAATTTTAAAAGGATATTTATTATAACCAGGGAAACCACAAATAAGATATTAATCCTTTTTTTTTGGTTAGGTATGCAACAAAGCCATTTCTGATATAAAGGAAAGTGCACGTCACGTTTAATTAAAAGGCAGTGAAAATAATCTTCAGTCACAACTTATTATTACGAAGTGTCCAAGCCAACTAAACAATGTGAGTTTAATGAAAAGCTGTGCAAAGCATTTTCGGCTGCAGACAATTTTTTTTTACACCAGTTCACAGTAGGAAATTGCGGGCAAAACCCCCAACGTTGTTTTTAATTTTATTTAATAAATTTTAATGTCATATTAGAGCTGACATTTCAAAACATGTAATCCCAAAGTTTTACCATACTGCATTGTCTACTAAGGCTGTAATAATTTCTCAAAGTTTGAATATTTATTTGTATGTTCTTAAAAAAATTATTTGTCTATTTGAACCTATATGTAAAATTCGCTTAATTTTGGAATATGTGTAAAATTTTATTATTTTTTTTTTTTTTTGGATTAAAAAGTAGATAACTTTTACTAATCAACCGCGTCAATTTCTATATTTTTTGATCTATGCTTCATCTAGAATTCGAGCAGTTAAACCAATTATAAAAAATTTAAATACAAAGTTTGATAGACCGCGAATTTTTTTGAGATTTTTAGAGGTTGAAGCACCACACTCTCTAATAGCTGAATTGAATCATTAATAAGCTTTTTGAGTTTTATATCCCTTTGCATTCCATTTCAATAATTATAACGTTTTTAGTAACACCCCTTTTTCACAATTTTATGCAATTTTTCGCGAAAAAAAATCACTACTTGAAGTAAAATATAGGCGTGATGTAATACTTTTATGCCATTTTCTTTAGTTTTCTTTCTAATTCTGTGCAAAATGTATATGGCCAAGGCCGCGGAAAAGGGGAATTCAATGAAAATTTTTTTTCTTATTATCTAGTGCTTTTGTAATTGTCATTTGTTTGTTTACAGTCCAAAGCCTCACAAAACAAAGAGAGTACATTTGTGAAGTATTAATACATCAAAATTTTTGAGCATCGGTTTCTATTTTATTTTATTTAATTTTTTCTTTACAACTTTATGAGAAAATAATTTCACTTAATATTGTTTTTGAAAGAATTTACGTACCTACTGAATAGTATAATCAAACATGAAGTGATGTTGTTTTTTTTATCCAATAAAAAATAAACAAATAAAATTTTTTAAGTAAATTTTAGTGTTTTATTTATTCACATTGGTCGTTTTTGCATGGCTCCTAAGTAAGAGAACTTTATGTGTTGTTCCAGTCTTTTTTTTGGTGACGTTCCAGTCTCGCATTTTTGTTCCAGTTAACTTCAAATGGCTGTAATTTTTAATTTGCAAGAAATAGAAGCACATTTTTTTGCGCCAAAGTTACAGCCTGAGAATATATTTTGAGTGAACAAAAGTTATCGCTACTTTTTTACTTTGTTCATCAAATATACGTCGAAAATTGCGCAAACTGGTGACGTTCCAGCCCACGGCCTTGGCCATATATAAAGACAAAAAAAGCAAAATTTTTATTTTTAATGACCTTTATATAATTTATTTAAGATATAGGTAGTGGTCACACAATTGTGACGCAATAAAAATTGTAAAATCCCCAAATTTTACATTATTTAAGGACTCGAAATCTTTTCTATAAAAATATTCGATGTTTAGAGTTTTTCTGTAGATTTGTTAGAAGCATACAAAGTCTGGTTATAAGCTCATAGTATGAGCCCAATATCTCTGAAAGGACATGTCCGATTTCAACAAATAATAACACTGCACAACAGTGAAAAAATTGCAAGGTCGTGACTGTATAAGTACTATTCTACTATCAAAATGTAGTAAAACCCTATACTCAGTTTGACCGTTTTATTTTTATGGGCCTCCAAAGTTTCCCACTATTATCATGATGCCTAAAAAAGGTGTCATCAGTTTTTACCAAATAGCTCATCAACACTTAAAATTGTCGCTTAGCTTTGTTCGGAAAAAATGTAGCGAAGGCTATGGCGAATATTTTGTGCTAAAATTGTAATATAAAAATGTATTTTATCTTAGACCTTTTTTAAAAAAGCTAATGAAATTTTTTTTTTCTTTTTAATTTTTTGATAACTTTTGGAAATTTAGTGTACTATTGACTACGTTTGCCTCTAGATTCCTTATTTTTTGTCGAAATTTTATCACAGACATCTCTTTTGAAAGTTTTTGACAGTATTTTTATGCGTTTCTAAAAGTGTTGCAACAAGTTGCCGCAAGGTGGCGGCATTGCCATATTTCTTACAATTGTATCAAATACATTTTATTTGGATCTTTTTCGATGTTGGTACATTTAGAAAAAAAATAGATCAAATACTCCTGAACAAAGTTGCGGAACATTGTTAAACCATTTTTTTAGTTTTTGTTATTAAAAATGTGATTTCCGTATGTAACCTAAAAATAGCGCCATGTTTTTACAGAAATCAGAAACAAAGAGACGTAGAACAAAAAGACGTTTTTGAGATTTTGCTAATTATAAAATTTGAGTTAAAAATATAAACACGTTCAAATTATATTGGTGTGTTCACAAAAGTTGTTTATCTTTACTGTGTCTACAATTTTCCTAAATATAGTGTAGGAATAATCAGGATTTCCAAGAAGTTATGATCAAAAAATTAAAAACAAAAAAATTGTTTTTTAACTTTTTGAAAAAAACTTTAAAATCAAATTCATTTTAATCATACAATTTTAGGAAAAAATATTCCCCATACATTTTTGCCGAACATAGTTAAGCGATATTTTTAAGGGATTATTAGCTATTTGGTAAAAACTGATGACACCTTTTTTAGGCATCATAAAAATAAAACGGTCACTAAGTTAGACAAACTGAGTATAGGGTTTTACTACAATTTTATATAGTCACGACCTTGCACTTTTCAAAAGATGTTCATTTGTTGTGTGTGCAATAAATAATTTTTATAATCGCCAGCAAATATTTTTAAGCATGTTTAGTTGTCCAGTTTTAGGTGACCACAGCCTTTATTAAAAAAAAAAAAAACAATTTCAGTTTAACTAAAGGTATATTAATTATATGTATATATATATATATATATATATATATATATATATATATATATATATATATATATTTATATATATATATAATTCCCCGACAACATTCCAATGGGTACAAGGGGTACTTCTCTCAAATCCGATTCCATTTTTAGACTCATTCAAGGGGACCTACGTTTTAACGCCGGCTCCGAACGGCAAATGCATTAGTTAGAGAAGTTTTACATTGCCTAATACTGAATAACCAGTGGCTAGCTGAGTTATGAAGTGAATATTATTTATATGAATATGAATATTATTTATATATACCGAAAATTTCAAGAACAAAAGTCAAGAAATGACTATGTTATTGAGTTTTGGCCGTATTTTCCCACTGTGCAGTTACAAAATGACTTCTGAAAATGCTTGGACAACATTCATCCATCGACAAAACTACAGAAGTGACAGAAAAAATGTGGCTAATCAACAATTCCAATGGTAAATGAAAGTAGACCATTAAGTAAACAGAACTGCCAAAAGGTTTTGAAAAGTTGGCTCGAATTTAATTTTTATGGCCTCTTGAAGATGGTCCTTTTTTAACAAAAATTTTTAATGAGTCAAATTAAAAGTTTTCGAACACGTACTCAACACATCTCCGAATTGGATGAAATTTGGTATATAACACTGTGTCAGTAATAACAACAACAAACTCTATTAGTATGATAACCATAAAGCAGATACAACAACAACATTAACTATAATTATTGCAACTGCAACATGTCAGCAATTCAAGAAGTTCAACAGCAAAGAAACGCGCCAACATTAAAAATGCATTGCTAGCTATTTTCGAGTTCAACTGCCAAGAAACGTTCCAACATTAAAACTGCATTGCTAGCTGTTTGACGAAAATGCAGAATCAAGAAGTTCAACAGCCAAGAAACGTGTCAATATTTAAACTGCATTGCCAGCTGTTTTATAAAAATGGGAAATCAACAAATTCACTAATAAAATAAGTTCCGTTATAAGAAATTATTGTAAAGTCTTTGCTGTCAGTATTGTGAATTAATAAAATAAGTCGTATTTCTTATAACCCATCCGGTTATAAGTTATAAAATAAAATATTTTTTTATAAAAAATTTGAAAAGACTTTTAATTGTCGTAAAACTTATTTATAAACCGCGGAAACGACGCGCTCTAGTTGTCCTTCTTAAGGGACAATTGGGAGATCCTCTTAAAAAAATAAAAGAGAATTGATTAAATGAAACTGAACAAAATTTAAATTAAGTGAACTATTTAAATACTCGTAAAATAATTTTTTTAAATAAATTAAGTGATCAATAAAAACAGAAAAATAATAAGTGGAAAAAAAATAAAAATATGAATTGCATATGAAATCTTGAAAGAATAAACAGTGACTAAAGTGTTAATAATAAACAAATATTTTTTAATAAATAAAGAAAATTTAAAAAGTGAGCATCAATCAACACCAACACCTAAACTTCTCCAGAATCCTCATCATATTATCAATAAATAAAGATAGATAAAGTTTAAGGATCAACCAACACCAACATCAACACCTAAACTTTTCCAGAATCCTCATCATGATATGAACTATTATGTAAGATTATTTTTAACATTATCATTATAATATTTAATTATATTCCTAGCTATAGAAAAGTAAAAAGAATTTATTTTACTGTTTGCGACTGTTAATCCTTACCAGTTCCAATGCCTGAAGACGAGACTGTCGAAAAATTGACGGAAAGACTGAGTAGGTCAATAACGATGGCACAAAACACCAAGACCAGTTCAGCTAACGTCCCTTCAGGACTCACCACTATTCAAATGATTCAGATATGGTAAATAATTAATGATTCTTTGCTAGACGTAGAGATGGATCAACCTATTGGGACAATTACGAGGTTAGAGGAATTAGATAGAGTCCCGGACATAGTTAGGTCATTGCGAGACAACCAGGGGAATTCAGCTCTTGGCGCAAATCTGTTGATAGGATAATGGAAGTTTACCAATCTCTTCGGGGGGCAGGTAGGTTTTATGATATTACATAAAATCCGGACGAAGATAGTGGGCGACGCAGAAACCGCATTGGAGTCTTTTCGGACACCATTAGACTGGGGCAGGATAAACAAATGCTTCATGATGCATTACTCCGATAAAAGGGACATTGGTACACTACACTAGTTTGTTAGAGGTCTTAATGGAGACCTACCTCGATTGCTAAGTCTTCGCGAACCGACCTCCTTACCACTAGCACTACATACTTGCCTACAACTAAATAATATGACATTCCGCATGAATTATGCACACGGACAGATAACTAGAGGCAATGTGCAAAAGGATAATATTGATGCAAGACCATATCTAGGACATAAACATAGATTCCATCCAGATTTCGCACATACTGGAGGAAAAATTATTCCTAGACCACCATTGCCACCTCGAAATATGACAACACAAAACTATAATCAAAACATTAACTGGCGGCAGTAAATAATCAAAATTGGACACCAAGACCTCCGTTTAATAAGGGAAACCAACAAGGATTTCCAAATCAATATATCCAACCGCATTATCCAAGTCATCCCACAAACAATCAGCAACCATCATTTAGATACGAGCCAATGGATGTGGACCGATCAGTACAGACACATCAAATCAATTATATGAATAGGCCACAGAACAACGCGTTCGAGAGACCACTGACGTCGTCCATTCAGACCCCACAAAATAAAATACAGAGAAACTTCCATGTAACAATAAAAAATGAAAATGTAGTCAAGCAGCCACCCAAGGAAGTTTTTGATTACGATCAGGAAGGTGGAATACCAGACGTTAAGGAATATTACAGATAAATCGAGAATAACAACCAATCATTTAGCGATACAATATACGAATCTCCTGAATATGATCCTTTGGAAACCACATAGGACGACGCCCTTGTAGACCTTTATTTTTTTTTTGGTTAAATAGTTCCTCGCTGCCATACTTTCAGGCCAGGACGAGGAACGGAGAAACACTTAAAATTTTGATAGACTCAGGTAGCAATAAGAATTACATTAAACCACAGTTAGCAATTAACCCAAAAATAAATCAGGAACGATTAAGTGCAAACTCAGTCGCGGGAAACGTTCAAATAACTCATCATGTAATGGGTTGCATGTTCGGAATAATCAATATTTCAATTAAATTTTACCTTCTACCAGGACTAAAAACTTTCGATGCGATTTTAGGTCACGATTGCTTCAATTATCAGCAGTAATTTATACTTCAGAAAATTTCATGATTTTGCAGTTTAACAGGAGAATTAAACTTTTCCAGCACATCGCACAGGCCGTTAATAATATCGAACTAAGGACCGATCATCTGTCCGAGTATCAGAAGAAATCTCTTGTACACATAGTAGACAAACATAGGAATTTATTCGCGGATCCAGACTTACGTATACAACTAGAGTTGTGGGTGAAATTAGGACAACACTGACACACCTACATATTCGAAAAACTACCCTTATTTAATGGCCTTAAGAGGAGTTGTGGAGGAGGAAATCACCAGAATGCTGAAGGACTCACCAATTTGGCTGGTTCCAAAAAAACAGGATGCGTCTGGAAGAGAAAAATATAGGGTCGTAGTAGATTTCAGGAAGCTTTATTCGATAACTATTCCTGATAGATATCCTATTCCAGAAACAAACGATGTTTTTCCAGCAGATACCCCTTAAGGAAGAAGATAAAGAAAAAACGGCTTTTTCTGTTAATAACGGAAAATACGAATTTACAAGCCTACCGTTTGGGTTAAAGAACGCTCCATCTATATTCCAACGCGCCCTTGACGACATTCTAAGGGAACATATCGGACGGATATGCTACGTCTATATAAATGACATCATTATTTTTAGCAAAGATGAGGTCTCACACTTGAGGCACTTAAATTATGTCTTTAAAACTCTGAATGCAGCTAACATAAAGGATGTCGAATTCCTTGAATTTATTGTTTCCTGCAATGGTATAAAGCTAATCCAAAAAAGTTGGAAGCAATTGTAAACTTTCCTTACCCTAGGAATATTAAAGAGCTTCGATCATTTCTTGGCCTCTCAGGATATTATTGAAGATTCATAAAGGGATACGCGGATATCGCTAAACCACTTACCAAACTCTTACGAGGAGACGTAGGCATGATTTCCAAATCAGAGTTAAGCAGGAGGGAACTAAATCTCGACAGTCCAGCAAGACTTGCTATTGACACATTAAAAAATGCCTTAGTGTCCCAAGAGTTAATACTCTCATATCCAAACTTTGAAAAAGTATTTCACTTAACAACGGATGCATCAAATGTGGCAATAGGAGGAGGATACCCATGTCATTTTAGAAATTTAAAGATGCGTTTTACACAAAATTTTGTGGACGATATTTTGTCGGAATCGGATCAGGAAACTCTAATCATACAAACACACAAACGTGCACATAGAAGTGCAGCGGAAAACAAGAATCGGATACTGGAGAAAGCTTATTTTCCCAGTATGTTTTTTAAAATTAAGAGAATTCTAAAGCTTTGCTCCACATGCCCGGAGAATAAATACGAGAGACACCCCAACCAACCAAAATTAAATAAGACACAAATACCAACTTATCCTGGTCAAATCATTCACATTGACATTTTTTCAACTGACAGGAAAATAGTTCTAACGGCGCTTGACAAATTTTCAAAATACGCGCAGACAAAATTTTACAAGGAAAATCTATAGAAGATGTTAGGAGACCTTTAAGGGATATTCTCTTTTTCTATGGGCTCCCCAAGACCGTTGTTATGGATAATGAAAAATCATTGAATTCTGCCTCAATACTATTTATGATGAAAGATGAATTGAAAATAGAAGTCTTTACAACACCACAAATGGTCAGATTGAAAGATTTCATTCGACTTTGGCAGAAATTTTGAGATGTCTTAAGGACGAGGGGATCTGTAGAGATTTTGAAGAATTGTTGGAACTGTTGGGTTAATGGTAAAAATAAATAAAACCAACAATATTTTTTATAAAAAACTTTATTTAAATTCCAACAATTTCAAAATTACAAATATGACTAATGAAAATTTTATTTTCTTTTTAATTTAAAAAACAAAGAAGTATTGTTTTTTTCAAAACAAATTATTTTCAAAATTTTAAATTATAAAAAGTGTTTAAATTAAAAGTGTTTAAATTATAAAAAAGTTCTTTGCAAAGTGGTAATTTTACAATCACCATAGTACTCCCCCTCCAGCGTTGTCAAACGGCGAAACGGACCTTCTTTACTTTCCTCGAGTTTAAAATTGTATCTAGGGAATCTGTAATATTCATATGTGGTTTCAATCTGTCAATTGTAACAACTTTTTCTTTTCCATTTATCAGAAGCTTGAAAAATTTTTCAGATCTTGACAAAACTCTGTACGGTCCATTGTAGGGCTGTTGTAGTGGTTTTTTAACTGTATCACATCTCACAAAAACGTATTCGCAAGACTTCAATTGATCATTAACATATGTTTTGATATTGCTGTGACAACCAGTAATTATAGGTTTGATATTTAACATGTGATTACGAAACGCTATTGTTACAATCTTTTTCTTCCACTAATTCACCTGGTAATGTAAGGGTGGTTCCGTATACCATTTCTGCAGGTGATACGTTGGCGTCATTAACGACTCTTGTGCGTAGACCGAGCATAACGAGTGGTAAAACACTTACCCAATCTTTATTTTCGTAGCACATCAATGCTGACTTCAAAGTTCGATGTCATCTTTCCACAAGGCCATTTGATTGAGGATTGGTTCAAGAGTAACACATACTACTCTTGAACCAAATATTTTAGAAAGTTCACGAAACAGCTTGCTCTCAAATTGTCTACCTTGGTCGGTTATTATTTGTTTCGGTACACCAAACCTTGATATACAAGTGTTAGTAAAAGCACTTGCAACGGTTTCAGCTTTTATGTCAGCTAGAGGAATTGCTTCTGTCCATTTTGTAAACCTATCAATGCAAGTTAGGATATAACGATAACCTTGACAGCTTCTTAATGGACCAACGATATCTATGTTGATATGGTTGAATCGTTCCGTTGGTGGCTTAAATTCTCCTAATGGACTTCTTGTATGTCTGCTTACCTTGGATTTCTGACAAGAGATGCAATTTCTAGACCAGTTGGAAACATCTCTCTTTAAATTTCTCCAAACAAAACGGGAGCGTACCAAATCTACTGAAGCTTTAACACCTGGGTGAGATAGATTGTGGAAGTTATCAAATACCAATCTTCGGAATGATTGAGTTAAATATGGCCTTATTCTTGACTCTGAAACGTCACAATAAATATAAGATTTACCGTGCCTTATTAATTTTAAATTTAGGGAGGATTTATCATCGTTAATGAGAGATTTTAATTCTTCGTCATTTTGCTGTTCTCAGCCAATTAGTTAAAATCCAAATTAGTAGGCATATCGATCGATTGTATTCGAGAAAGGGTATCAGCTACGAGATTGTCCTTTCCTCGTATATGACGAATATCCGTGGTATATTGACCAATATAATCCAATTGTCGTAACTGACTTGGAGAAGCTTTTTCAGGCTTTTGTTTAAAAGCATAAATCAGTGGTTTGTGGTCAGAAAAAATGCAAAACTGACGGCCTTCCAAAAAGTATTGAAAGTGTTTCAATGAAGAAAAAATTGCAAATAATTAACGGTCATATGCACTGTATTTTTCTTGAGTTTTACTTAGTTTTTTTGAAAAAAATCCTAAAGGTTTCCACTCACCTTTGAAAATTGCTGCTAAACACCACCTATTTCTGTATCAGAAGCATCGACACATAAAGAAGTTGGGGCATTTTCTTTTGGATAGCTTAAAAGAGCTGTATTGGCAAGTTGCTGCTTACACTCTTCGAACGCTTCTTTCCTTGCTTCATTCCACTGAATCGTACGTTTATCATTTTTTACATTACCTTGATGTATGCCGTGTAAAATTGATTGAGATTTTGCTGCATTGGGTATAAAACGGCGATAGAAATTAATCATACCCAAAAAACACTTGAGTTCCTTGACCGTTTCTGGTAGTTTGTACTGAGTCCTTCACATGTAACTAAATAACCAAGGAATTCAAGTTGAGAAACTCCAAACACGCATTTTGAAAAATTTATGGTTAGACCAAATTGACGCAGTCTTTCAAATAAACTTCGCAAATGCTCTTGATGATGTTGTTCGTTTTTCGACGCAATCAAAATATCGTCAATATATACGTAGACAAAATCTAAACCTCGAGTAACTTCATGCATAAAACGTTGGAAAGTTTGTGCAGCATTGCACAGACCAAATGTCATTCTGAGAACTCGAAATTTCCTGTTGGGGTTGTTATAGCTGTCTTCTTGGGCAATAGGGATGTGGTGATAAGCTTTCACCAAATCTACTTTACTAAATACTTTCTTTCCATCTAAAAGCATACCAAAATCGTGAATGTGAGGTACTGCATAGCAATCTGGAATGGTGCGTGCATTTAGACTGCGGTAGTCCCCACATGGCCGCCACTCTCCATTGGATTTCTTGACCATATGTAGTGGGCTTGACCAATTACTTTTAGACGGACGACATATTCCAAGACGAACCATTTTGCTAAATTCTTTTTTGACGATCAGTAATTTTTCAGGTGAAAGACGTCTTGGCTTGCAAAAAACAGGAGGACCATTGGTGGTTTCAATGAAATGTTGAATCTCGTGTTTAGTTGCAGAATTAAAATTTATTTTTGATAAATCTTTATATTCCGTTATAAGTGAAAAGTATGGTGATAATTATTGAAAAATTGTCATCACTCACAGCAATACCTTTTTTACTTGGATTTGTCTTTGGGTCGATGAGACGGTTGTTCTTAATGTCAATTAATAAACCATAGTTACCTAAGAAATCTGATCCGATAATGGGCTACAATGAAATTTCATGTGAATTTGCGTTTGAAACCTAAATCTATTGAAAGAGTTTTAGTTCCAAATGTTTTAATAGTTGAATGATTTGCTGCGTAAAGAACAAGTGAATCAATCGGTTGTCTATGCTGTAAAAATGATACTGGAATCACGGAAACATCTGCTCCAGAATCTATCAAAAACCTAGATTTCGATTTGACATCTCGAATAAACAGCCGACATAGCTGTTGGCTACTTGCATCCGTCACCGAAGATGAAACGCCAATTAGTTTTTCTGATTAGATTGATTGAAATTGCATGGAGTAACGCATTTTTTCGCTTTATTTCCGAACTTGAAATGATACCAACACAAAGGCTTGTCGTTAGATTTGGAACGATTACCTGTTGTTCGGCTCTGGCTTCTTGATCTGCCGAATGACTCTATTTTAGCACAAAGATCATGGAGTTTACGCTCTATATTATCATGTCTGCCGGAACGTTCTTGGGATGTTGAGGAAACCTCATTGATTTCCGTACCGGAACAATCACAAATTCTATCAGCCATAGCGGAAAGTTTTTCCAAACGATCCTCACTAACTGATAAAATGGCCTTCATTTGGGAAGGCAGTCGCTGCATCCAAAGTTGTTTCAACATATCCTCGGATACTTTACCTTGGGCTAAGGAACGCATTTGAGCCAATAAGTCGGACGGCTTCCTATCCGACAATTCGACTTCCGTCAGAAGTTTTCTGAGGCGTTTGTCTTCAGAATCGGAAAATGATGCGATTAGCTTTGCTTTCAAAGCATCGTACATGTTAGCTGTTGGAGGATTGATGATTATGTCATGAACTTTTTCGAGGGTTGCTCTCAATCGATGCCACAATTGTGTGAAACTTGGGATTCCATTTGTTTGAACCAAAGCAATGAATCTGAACGCCAAAATGGTGGAGCTTTAACTGCGACTCTTGAAATTTCCATTTGTAGTGCATTTGATGGTAGAGATGAAAAATCGTCCTCTGAAGTCGACATTCCTTTAAGTTATTTGGCAATACTTGAATAGAATGTAGGAGCACAAAACGTTGTTGCTCGGGGTCACCAATTTGTTGGGTTAATGGTAAAAATAAATAAAACCAACAATATTTTTTATAAAAAACTTTATTTAAATTCCAACAATTTCAAAATTACAAATATGACTAATGAAAATTTTATTTTCTTTTTAATTTAAAACAAGTAAGAGTGGTATATTCGGCTTTGCCGAATCTTGGATACCCTACACCAATGGTGTTCCAAAAGTACTTAATGTAATTCGTAGCAATATTTGGTTATACTAGTATTATATGCAAAGAGTCTTTAAAATTAAGAGTCGGAAAACGAAAACCTTTTCGGTGGCGTCATCATCTAGAATAGTTATGCACCCAAAGGTTAGCTGATGTCTAGGGAAGCTTCACTTGGGTTCTAAAGTGGTCCCTTTGTGAAAGATAATGATTACTAGACTACAAGTAGAGAATGCATATTTAAGCCAGCCAGTAGCTTCGAAATAAAATAGACACATATTTTATGAACATTTAATAAAGTTCGATAGACCAGATAAACCATGCAGAAAAGATGCTTCAAAATGTAGATGCCCTTAGATTTGCAATAGCACATCGATTTGATAAAGTTTAAGTATTCTGACATGCAACCCAAAAACGCTGTGCCCAGTGAGGTTGATTAGTTATGTAAAACTCTGAAGTTAGCGGACTGATATAGGTCAAAGCTTTAACAATGATTGTCAATGTATACAATTATAGGGTATACACTCTTAGTGAAATATATAGCTTTTGAATGGATGGTTATCAGCTTTGTCGGAAAAGTTTACTTATTAATTTGAAGTTAGTTAATTAATTAAAATGAACACTTCATCAATAATATTTGGGATGTATAGTTCTTTCGATCTGTCCGATGGATGTTTGGAAAGTTTTGCTCTAGTTCTTTGTGCAATTTTAATGTGATTTAATTTATCAGCATTAAATCGATTCCCGGTCGGGTTTATATGGGAGATTTCACTAAATGTGAATAGAGCTCGCCCATTTTCAATATCGAACTTTTCAAGAGATCAGAAATACTTTTGTCAAATGTTGTCCCTCTAGAAAGTTTATTTTAGGCGCTATTGTCCTGAATATCAATATTGTACAACGTCTTTATACTAAATGTCATCATCGTATCTATTATAATTTGTCATTAATTAGCTACTAAGATATTGCCTTAGGCGAAGTTATACGGGATCAATTGTCAAACGTGAACGGATTTCTCCCAATTGCAATTAAAAAATTTAAATTTTTGTTGATATGTGAGATACTTACATACATATGTAGGTTTTGAACGGATATCATGTAATTAGCTGCATTTTTGTACTTCCTAGGAAGATTACCTATAATTTGATATATAATACATTCTCAAATGTTATCATAATGTTCAAAAGTCAGACACAAAATTAAGATAAATGCAGTGTGTCTGTCTGCTAAAACCAGATTTGTGGAGCTCCTGAATTGTCCCACCCTGAATTTCAACATTGTCGATCAAAACACCATCGCTTAAACGCTAAATTATATCTACCACAAATTACAGAATGCATCAGGATTTAGATAATCCCCTGCGAAGGACGCTATTAAGCTTCATCAAAATAAACATCTGAGATATCGACAAAACAGGAGCTCCAAAAACTTGACCACAACAGAAAAAAGGACAGACGGACGGACAAACAAACAAACAGACGGACGGACAAACAAACAGACGGACGGACGGGCAAACAAACAGACGGACGGACGGAGGTCGCGAAATCGATTCTTGTGCCGATTCTGAGTTGATCGGTACAATTTGAATGGTATTCATAATCAGATTTGTGGAGTATATATATCAGATTTTAGAAAATCCTTCCATAAAGAACGATGTCAAATTTCATCACAATCGGTCCATAAACACCTGAGATATCGCTGAAACAATACTTACAAAATGTAAACAAAATTTCTTAGACACGTACTTTGGGCAATTTGCTGTACCTCAAATGTAGTGTTATGGCGATATCTCAATTGATTATGGACCGCTTTTGATAAAATTTAATAACGTGCTTGGCGGGGGAATTTCCTAAAATCTTGGATACCCTACACCAATGGTGTTCCAAAAGTACTTAATGTAATTCGTAGCAATATTTGGTTATACTAGTATTATATGCAAAGAGTCTTTAAAATTAAGAGTCGGAAAACGAAAACCTTTTCGGTGGCGTCATCATCTAGAATAGTTATGCACCCAAAGGTTAGCTGATGTCTAGGGAAGCTTCACTTGGGTTCTAAAGTGGTCCCTTTGTGAAAGATAATGATTACTAGACTACAAGTAGAGATATCTCAATTGATTATGGACCGCTTTTGATAAAATTTAATAACGTGCTTGGCGGGGGAATTTCCTAAAATCTGATATAAAATTTATGTAGGTCCGTGCTAAAGGAGGATGGTTTTTCCTATTTCTGCATTTCATTTTTTCAACAAACATTCTCTAATGCGAACTTTGGGCAATTTGCGATACATCAAATTCAGTGTTGTGGCGATATCTCAGTTGTTTATGGACCGATTTTGATAAAATTTTACAGAGTGCTTTGGCAAACTATTTCCTACAATCTGATATATAACATATTATCACATGTACACCAGGAGTATCTTTTTTCTCTTGTTATTTAAAAGTGTGTTTCAATCAAAAATTTTCAAATTTTCGTCTAATTTTTGGTATTTTTTCGATATTTTCGGTGTTTATAAACCGATTTTAATGAAATTTAATAGCGTTCATTGCGGGAGAACTTCCTAAAATCTGATATATAATTTATGTAAGTCCATCCTCCAGGGGCTTCAGAAACTTGATTTCAACAGACAGACAGACAGACGGACATCGCTTAATCGATTCTCCTCCCGATTCTGAGTCGATCGGTATAATTTTTATGGGGTATACGAAAAACAAATTATTTTCAAAATTTAAAATTATAAAAAGTGTTTCTTTGCAAAGTGGTAATTTTACAATCACCACAGAACGATCTGTCAATGAATACAACCATTCCATACATTTTACAATAGGTAGAAAACCAGTAGACATGTTTTTCGGGAGGACAGTCGATTTTCCTCCAGGAAGCTACGAACGAACAAGACGGAATAACATCGATAAACTGAAAAGGAAACAGGAAAAGATCTTAGATTATCACAAAAAAAACAAGGCGGAAATCAAGCAATACATACTCGAAATTGACCGAGAAATTCAAACGGGAACTGGTAAAGGAAGATAGACATTCCACTGTAGTGACTGGGAGAATAGTACACAAGAAACACATAAGGAATTAATTCTTACTGTACTTTATTACAGGTTACTTTCTCTGGTTGCAGCCTCCATGAGTGAGTTCCAGATAATGGACTACTCCAATTCTAGAGTAGTTGTGATCAATACAGGCTCAACAAAAAGTCTAAAAATCAAAAAGGTCTCTGGACTTTATTGGCAGTGCTTGGAAGTGGTTGGCCGGTAGTGCGGATCACCACGATTTTAAGATAATAAAAGATAAAATTAACAATGCCCTAGACACCAATAATAACCAAATTGTAATTAATCAGTTTCGTCTAATTTTTGGTATTTTTTCGATATTTTCGGTGTTTATAAACCGATTTTAATGAAATTTAATAGCGTTCATTGCGGGAGAACTTCCTAAAATCTGATATATAATTTATGTAAGTCCATCCTCCAGGGGCTTCAGAAACTTGATTTCAACAGACAGACAGACAGACGGACATCGCTTAATCGATTCTCCTCCCGATTCTGAGTCGATCGGTATAATTTTTATGGGGTCTACGAAAAACAAATTATTTTCAAAATTTAAAATTATAAAAAGTGTTTCTTTGCAAAGTGGTAATTTTACAATCACCACAGAACGATCTGTCAATGAATACAACCATTCCATACATTTTACAATAGGTAGAAAACCAGTAGACATGTTTTTCGGGAGGACAGTCGATTTTCCTCCAGGAAGCTACGAACGAACAAGACGGAATAACATCGATAAACTGAAAAGGAAACAGGAAAAGATCTTAGATTATCACAAAAAAAACAAGGCGGAAATCAAGCAATACATACTCGAAATTGACCGAGAAATTCAAACGGGAACTGGTAAAGGAAGATAGACATTCCACTGTAGTGACTGGGAGAATAGTACACAAGAAACACATAAGGAATTAATTCTTACTGTACTTTATTACAGGTTACTTTCTCTGGTTGCAGCCTCCATGAGTGAGTTCCAGATAATGGACTACTCCAATTCTAGAGTAGTTGTGATCAATACAGGCTCAACAAAAAGTCTAAAAATCAAAAAGGTCTCTGGACTTTATTGGCAGTGCTTGGAAGTGGTTGGCCGGTAGTGCGGATCACCACGATTTTAAGATAATAAAAGATAAAATTAACAATGCCCTAGACACCAATAATAACCAAATTGTAATTAATCAGTTAACTCTGGAAAAGGTTAATAGACTCTCATACATGACCAACAATATTTGTAAATTTTTAGAAAAAGAAATTAATTTGTTAGAATTTAAGTATTAATTGGAAATTGTTAAAGAAGAATTGTCTAATATCGAATATGCCATTCATTGGGCTAAAGCAACATAGTAAATTCATTTATTTTTTCTGATATTGAAATTAATATTTTGAGAGAATTATTTTACAATGACAACACGTAATATGGACGAATTATTAAATTTTTCGAAAGTTAAAATTGCATCAAATAATAAAGAAATAATTTACATAGTAAATATCCCAACAACCAGTAAAGAAACTTGTAACGAATACTCAATTAGACCTGTAAGAAAAAACAATGTAATAATTAAAACGAATTTTAAGAAAATATTGAAATGTTATAATAAGATATTTCGAATTAAAAATGATTGCAAAGACTATAATAAATTAAGTATTTGCAAAATGGACAATATTATAGACACAAGTGAATCAGAGTGCATCCCAAACCTTCTGAAGAGTAAAGCATCCCGATATACAACAACTAATGATGAGCACGTGGCACTAGTAGAAAAGATAGGCAAAAGTATGGTACTGCTGAACCAATTCAAAGGCCAAATTGAAATTCGACTATCAACATAGATGGCACCTTTATAATTCATCACCTAAATTCCATAGTACGAATTCGAAATCAGACTTACCTGATAACCCAAGTGTCTCTTTCGAAGCCATTACCCGCAATGCTGCAGCCAGGTAATGCGAATTTCCAAGAACAAGTAATAACACTGGAAAAAATGGAGGCCGTTAATGTCAACAATTCTCACTTAATCGAAAAATTACAAGTCGAAAAAAAAAATCAATCTTTCTGTTAATCTTGGACTTATAATAGCCATAACAATATTGGTTATTATTGCTTGTATGATGAGAAGGAAAAGAAACGAAACTACTGAATTAGAAAACAAGTCATCTGGAACACGTGAACAATCACCAAACTTGGGAGGACAAGTGGAGACTGTGAAAGATGATATATTACACGTTAATCCGGAAGTTTCCTTGTCATTACCATCACTAAGCGTCAAAAACAAGAGGATTCACAACCTCCCATTTTTCTAGTTATTCATACGAGGACGTATGAACTTAACACTGTTAACACCACAAACTAAGCAGACTCCTTACTTGTGACGTTTCAAAAAGTGGATTAACCCTTTTATCTGAAAAACAAGTAATATACTACATGTCTTAAAACAATGTGCTAGTGAAAACAGCTATATGGTACAACATTTACCATATGAAAAAAAATCAAAACAAAACAATTGGGGGTTGAAAATTTTACAATAATTTTCTTTTTAAAATTATAAATTAAAATATAAAAATAATCAAACAAAATACTAGAGAAATAAAATTGGAACAGGTAAGTGGCAAATTCAATCTGTTATTTATAAGGTGTATTTTTAGTTTCTTTTTGTAACAAAAATTTAGAGCCAACAAATTTTAATCCTTATTTTTATGAACGAAAAGTTCACAAATATGTAAAAAGCTGCTTATTAAACGAAGGAGAATATTTCAGTAACAAAAGTTTCTTCTATTGGAGCGAAAAGTTGTTGTAGCCGGCAGATGGAAGTAGATTTTTTTTTAACAGTAAGTGAAAATTTTAATCAGATTGAATCTGATGAAAAACACAACTGAATGGAAGAAGCTGAATAATAAAAAGTGGATTTCAAAATTCTTAAAGGAATTTAGGAAAATTTTTCTTCCATCAATGGTAAGTACTAATCTATTATAGAAATAAATAATGCACAATGTTTTTTCTTATATATTTTTTATTTATCTTTAAATTAATCTTTTTGGCTAGCTAAAAAACTAAATTTAGGGATGAGCGCTGCTGAAGGACTTCATCATCGACTGGAGCAAATCTTCTCGGGATCAATCGTAAGTTTTTTCAACTAACTCTAGGGAAGAACAAAATCATAATTTAGTATTTATATTACATTTATTCATATAGATTCAGTTTACCTTTCTTGATCAAAAACCTGAATTTGGACCTGGCACTGCTGTAGGACTTTGATTTGGGCTGGGGCAAATCTTCTCAAGATCAATCGTAAGCATCCTCAGCTAACTCTAGGGAAGAAAAAAATCATTAATTTAGTATTTACATGAAATTTGTTCATATAGATTCAATTTACCTTTTTTGATGAAAACCCAGAGTTTGAACCTGGCACTGCTGTAGGACTTTGTCTTGGGCTGGGGTAAATCTTCTCAGGATCAATTGTAAGCATTCTCATCTAACTCTAGGGAAGAAAAAAATCATTAGTTTAGTATGTACATGAAATTTGTTCATATAGATTCAATTTACCTTTTTTGATGAAAGCCCAGAATTTGAACCTGGCACTGCTGTAGGACTTTGGCTTGGGCTGGGGCAAATCTTCTCAGGATCAATCGTAAGCATCCTCAGCTAACTCTAGGGAAGAAAAAATCATTAATTTAGTATTTACATGAAATTTGTTCATATAGATTCAATTTTACCTTTTTGGTGAAAACCCAGAATTTGAACCTGGCACTGCTGTAGGACTTTGGCTTGAGCTGGGGCAAATCTTCTCAAGATCAATCGTAAGCATCCTCAGCTAACTCTAGGGAAGAAAAAAATCATTAATTTAGTATTTACATGAAATTTGTTCATATGGATTCAATTTACCTTTTTTGATGAAAACGCAGAGTTTGAACCTGGCACTGCTGTAGGACTTTGTCTTGGGCTGGGGTAAATCTTCTCAGGATCAATTGTAAGCATTCTCATCTAACTCTAGGGAAGAAAAAAATCATTAGTTTAGTATTTACATGAAATTTGTTCATATAGATTCAATTTACCTTTTTTGATGAAAGCCCAGAATTTGAACCTGGCACTGCTGTAGGACTTTGGCTTGGGCTGGGGAAAATCTTCTCACTAATTTAGTATTTACATGAAATTTGTTCATATAGATTCAATTTACCTTTTTTAATGAAAACCCAGAATTTGAACCTGGCACTGCTGTAGGACTTTGTCTTAGGCTGACGCAAATCTTCTCAGGATCAATTGTAAGCATCCTCAGCTAACTCTAGGGAAGAAAAAATCATTTATTTATAAACAATTTAAAAAGTTTTTTGTTTGCAATAAAAAATTTTAATTTTGGAAAAATTCCGTAAGTTTTTATATGGGAAATATGGTGAAATGGTGACCGATTGTGACAAAATTTTGCGCACTGACTAGCATTGACATAAGACTTCCTTGTACTAAATTTATTGGCTTTTAAGTGTATTTTAGGTATTTGTTGCAATTCCGCTATTTATTTGACCTTGTCCATTTATAGTTAAATGAGGCAAGTTAAATGAATTTGTTCTAGCAGATGTAGAATTATTGGATAAATTCATACCCAATTGGTAACGAATCAAATCGTCACAAATATAACTATTACAAGCAAAATAATCACAAACTGTTTGTGGTGGTAACTGTTGATGATGATGAAGATGCTGTTGTTGGTAATGATGTTGTTGATGCTGTTGTTTCCATAAGTGTGTTGTGTGGGAGCTATGGTTTAGTGAAAACCGATTTCGATGAAATATATGTTTCGTAGTACGTATGTAAAACTTTTATGTACCAATTTTTTTTTTCATCATAGTTATAATTTGTTATTTGGCAAATAAGCGATTAGCCTAGGCGAAGTTATATGGAAGCTATGGTCAAATGTAAACCGATTTCTCCCAATTTCAATACCAACATTTTCTAAGAAATGGAGAACCTCTTTGCTAAGTTTCAGTGACCTAGCTTCTTTTGTTAAGGCCCCATCGTGCTTTCAACAGACAGACGGTCATCCCTATCACGATTTTAACAGACAGACGGTCATAGCACAATCATCTTAGAATTTCATAAGGATTCAGAATTTGTATCCCATTTCGTTTTTGAGCCAATATTAAGAAAATTACAAACGGAAGACAATCCCATTATATATACATAATTGAATATAAAAACGGCCACAAACAAAATTTCACTTTTACCACAATCACTATATTGTATATTAAACACTTTTTTAATTTAATTACCTGGTTGGATTCTTCGGAAAGCGATGGAGTGTTGAAGTCCTCACATCCATGAATGCATCTGCGGCTCCAGAAAATAAAATTTATTAATAATTGTATTAAAACTATAATTTATTTATACTTACATGTTGGTGTGCTGCTTTTGTTTGAATGATGCAACAAAATTGAAGAAACAATTCTAACTTTGGCGCAAATTAAAATTTTTCTTAATTTTGTTGCTTCTTATAAGAAATTTTCTTATTAAAATGTAAACAAACATTACCCCGAATTTAATGCAGATACATTTGATATCCTTTTAGAAAACTCTAATTTTACGCTGTGATATTTGTAACATTTAATTTCTTAATTAATTTAAATAAATTTTCTTTCTTCATACATCGAAGTGCAAAAAATAATAGGAGTGACCCTTAGAGCGTCTCGAAAAAAAAAGTTCGCCGTACATCACCGAATATAAAGTATTGCTTTGAGACAGTTTCAAAAAATTTTTTTTTTCGATGCACATTGGGGTCGTCAAAATACAATTTTGTTATATCTTCGGTATTTACAGTCGGATCTTAAGTGTGATATATACATGTTTTTGTCTCGAGGAGGCCAATGTGCGGCGAAAAAAATAATTTTTTTTTCAAAACTCTCTTAGAATAATACTTTATATTTGGTGGTGTACGGGGAACTTTTTTTCATCCATCGATACGCTCTAGTGATCCTATATATATATATATAATTCCCCGACAACATTCCAATTGGAACAAGGGGTACTTCTCTCAGACAATGAGCTGCATCCGATTCTATTTTTAGACTCATTGAAAGGGACCTACGTTTTAACGCCGGCTCCGAACGGCAAATGCATTAGTTAGAGAAGTTTTACATAGCCTAATACTCAATAACCAGTGGCTAACTGAGTTATGAGGTGAACCGCCGCTTTTTTGAAAATTTATTTTTTCAAGTGAGTCTGGCCGGGGATTGAACTTGGACCTCTGGTATGCTAGGCGGATGACTAACCTGCTATACCACGGCGGTTCACACTAGTGATCCTACAACGATGAAATTTTTAATACTTGTTTAGCTTTATATAGATAAGGATAATTCAAAGTTATTTTCTTCTGCAGAATAAAACTAAGGTTTGGTATCTTAATTAAATAAACATCAAGCTGTGAAACTATATTCGATGCATGAGCTACTAAGTTTGATGAAAAATTTCAACACTTTTCGTTTAAGAACATTTCAATAACTTTTTATAACACATAATAAAACTTTTTCTTAAAAACAATTATTGATCCTTGGACTCTTCTCTATAAAATCATAAGTTTTTTTAAAAGCGGTTGTCAAATTAATATTGTTTTTGTGTGTGTAATATGTAACAAGTACTTTTGATCGATACAAGTACATTTTTTCCGATACCTACTTGGTAGTTGGTGGTAATGTATCGATACCAAAAGTACTTGGTATCGAAGGAAAAGTATCGAGTATGTACTTGTATTAACTTGTATCGTTTCAACCCTAGTTGGATAATGATACATTTATCTCAGGTCGGTTTAAAAATTAATTTTTTAATTTTTGTTCAACAAATATTACAAATTGAGAATTTTTCGTCATAATTTCAGATGATCCTTGGTAAATTTTACTTGTGTTCTATTTTAATAAAAATACTTATGAATGTTATTGCTTTATTATTTATTGCTTTTTTCACATTGGAAAAGCTTAACCCTTTCTTTACTAGCATCAAAAGCCAAAATTTGGAATTTTAGTTTATTGTTGCAAAATCATGTAATTTAGAAATTTTAAAGAGAATTTAAATTAAGGATGACGTTGGGGATGTTGGATACCATGTAACGGTTTTGATCGGTTTAACTTGGTAAACCCAGGCTAATCTTGGTCTATCCTTCATCTCAATTGTGGACACTTACCACCCATAAGAACGATAAAAACATGGGTCAAGGACGTTGGGCTAGTAACCCACTCCTGAAAAAAAACTTACTATGAAAAAGCAAAAAAAAAGAGAATATAAAAAAAAAATGCTAAACAGTTATGTTTACCAATAGTTTTTTTGTATTGAAAACATATATATTAAACCTAAACAGACTCCAAAATAAGACAAGAAAAATGTGGGTCTTTTTATTTCCCATTTCTGTTTAACCCTAAACATTTTTTTTGATATAAAAATCTTAGTCCTGGCAAAAAGTAATAACCTTTTTACATTTTTGTCGAAATTTGATACAAAATTTATAAAATTCCGTGATATTGTCATAAAAATTTAAAACATCCAACTTTTCCAATATAAAAAAACATTAATGTATAGATTTTTTATAGACTCAGAAATAATATTCATTTTTATTTTAAGTATGAAACACAATTGAAACGATCAATTTTCCGGAACGAATATTTGTCGTTAGAAATAGAACATATGGGTTTATATGAAAGTGCTCATAATTGATGCTTAGGACGAAATTCGTCGTGAGTATCGAACAGTGGGATAGGTTTATTTCTATTTCATGCGCAGACGAACGACGACTAAACTGGTTAAGAGGGGCTGTATGTTTATTTCAGTAGTAAAATATTAGAAATTATATGTGTTTTTGTTAAATATTGTGCAATATTTACGAAAGTGTGAGTAATTTGTGCAAATAAGAAATAAAAAAAATGGCGTCAACAATGTTTAATCTCCCAAATGTGTTCAATGGACGAATGTACAAGACGAATTTTTAAAGCCGAATTCGTCGTGCTGGACGAAATTAGATATTCGTCCCAATTGTGTTTCTACCTTTAATTTAAAAAGAACACAGGTAAAATTTACCAAGGATCAACTGAAAATATGACCAAACATTGTCATTTCATCGCAATTCGACGATCTTTAATTCAAGGTGCGGTGAAATGGTTCAAGATATCGACATTTTCAATTTTATTCTTCCATTTGCCTTGGTGAGCAAATTTAAAATACATAATATTTGTTGAACAAAATTTTAAAAACATTAAAAAATTATTTTTGAAATCGACCTGAGAAAAATGTATCATTTTCTAACATGAAAAAATAAGTAGGTTAGGTTAGGCAGGCAGCCGTTGTAGGTCAGCGTCACTTGGGTCCTAAAAAGCGGTGCCTTTGTGTTACCTGCAAGGGATAGACTGAAAGAAAAGAACAAAAATAATATTCCAGGCCATCAATGAGAGGCTAATCAAGCCATCCTGAAGCCCTGATAAATGAGTCGATTTTACGAATGTCAATACTCGCTAGATCCGATAAATCATACAGAAAAGGTGCCCCCAGATTGAGAGCCCTTAAAGTCGAGAGGACGGGCAGTGACAAAGAAGATGAGTCTTCTCCTCTTCCATGTTATGACAACTACGACAGTAGTTGGGCTGGGGCAAATCTTCTCAAGATCAATCGTAAGCATCCTCAGCTAACTCTAGGGAAGAAAAAAATCATTAATTTAGTATTTACATGAAATTTGTTCATATAGATTCAATTTACCTTTTTTGATGAAAACGCAGAGTTTGAACCTGGCACTGCTGTAGGACTTTGTCTTGGGCTGGGGTAAATCTTCTCAGGATCAATTGTAAGCATTCTCATCTAACTCTAGGGAAGAAAAAAATCATTAGTTTAGTATTTACATGAAATTTGTTCATATAGATTCAATTTACCTTTTTTGATGAAAGCCCAGAATTTGAACCTGGCACTGCTGTAGGACTTTGGCTTGGGCTGGGGCAAATCTTCTCAGGATCAATCGTAAGCATCCTCAGCTAACTCTAGGGAAGAAAAAATCATTAATTTAGTATTTACATGAAATTTGTTCATATAGATTCAATTTTACCTTTTTGGTGAAAACCCAGAATTTGAACCTGGCACTGCTGTAGGACTTTGGCTTGAGCTGGAGCAAATCTTCTCAAGATCAATCGTAAGCATCCTCAGCTAACTCTAGGGAAGAAAAAAATCATTAATTTAGTATTTACATGAAATTTGTTCATATAGATTCAATTTACCTTTTTTGATGAAAACGCAGAGTTTGAACCTGGCACTGCTGTAGGACTTTGTCTTGGGCTGGGGTAAATCTTCTCAGGATCAATTGTAAGCATTCTCATCTAACTCTAGGGAAGAAAAAAATCATTAGTTTAGTATTTACATGAAATTTGTTCATATAGATTCAATTTACCTTTTTTGATGAAAGCCCAGAATTTGAACCTGGCACTGCTGTAGGACTTTGGCTTGGGCTGGGGAAAATCTTCTCACTAATTTAGTATTTACATGAAATTTGTTCATATAGATTCAATTTACCTTTTTTAATGAAAACCCAGAATTTGAACCTGGCACTGCTGTAGGACTTTGTCTTAGGCTGACGCAAATCTTCTCAGGATCAATTGTAAGCATCCTCAGCTAACTCTAGGGAAGAAAAAATCATTTATTTATAAACAATTTAAAAAGTTTTTTGTTTGCAATAAAAAATTTTAATTTTGGAAAAATTCCGTAAGTTTTTATATGGGAAATATGGTGAAATGGTGACCGATTGTGACAAAATTTTGCGCACTGACTAGCATTGACATAAGACTTCCTTGTACTAAATTTATTGGCTTTTAAGTGTATTTTAGGTATTTGTTGCAATTCCGCTATTTATTTGACCTTGTCCATTTATAGTTAAATGAGGCAAGTTAAATGAATTTGTTCTAGCAGATGTAGAATTATTGGATAAATTCATACCCAATTGGTAACGAATCAAATCGTCACAAATATAACTGTTACAAGCAAAATAATCACAAACTGTTTGTGGTGGTAACTGTTGATGATGATGAAGATGCTGTTGTTGGTAATGATGTTGTTGATGCTGTTGTTTCCATAAGTGTGTTGTGTGGGAGCTATGGTTTAGTGAAAACCGATTTCGATGAAATATATGTTTCGTAGTACGTATGTAAAACTTTTATGTACCAATTTTTTTTTTCATCATAGTTATAATTTGTTATTTGGCAAATAAGCGATTAGCCTAGGCGAAGTTATATGGAAGCTATGGTCAAATGTAAACCGATTTCTCCCAATTTCAATACCAACATTTTCTAAGAAATGGAGAACCTCTTTGCTAAGTTTCAGTGACCTAGCTTCTTTTGTTAAGGCCCCATCGTGCTTTCAACAGACAGACGGTCATCCCTATCACGATTTTAACAGACAGACGGTCATAGCACAATCATCTTAGAATTTCATAAGGATTCAGAATTTGTATCCCATTTCGTTTTTGAGCCAATATTAAGAAAATTACAAACGGAAGACAATCCCATTATATATACATAATTGAATATAAAAACGGCCACAAACAAAATTTCACTTTTACCACAATCACTATATTGTATATTAAACACTTTTTTAATTTAATTACCTGGTTGGATTCTTCGGAAAGCGATGGAGTGTTGAAGTCCTCACATCCATGAATGCATCTGCGGCTCCAGAAAATAAAATTTATTAATAATTGTATTAAAACTATAATTTATTTATACTTACATGTTAGTGTGCTGCTTTTGTTTGAATGATGCAACAAAATTGAAGAAACAATTCTAACTTTGGCGCAAATTAAAATTTTTCTTAATTTTGTTGCTTCTTATAAGAAATTTTCTTATTAAAATGTAAACAAACATTACCCCGAATTTAATGCAGATACATTTGATATCCTTTTAGAAAACTCTAATTTTACGCTGTGATATTTGTAACATTTAATTTCTTAATTAATTTAAATAAATTTTCTTTCTTCATACATCGAAGTGCAAAAAATAATAGGAGTGACCCTTAGAGCGTCTCGAAAAAAAAAGTTCGCCGTACATCACCGAATATAAAGTATTGCTTTGAGACAGTTTCAAAAAATTTTTTTTTTCGATGCACATTGGGGTCGTCAAAATACAATTTTGTTATATCTTCGGTATTTACAGTCGGATCTTAAGTGTGATATATACATGTTTTTGTCTCGAGGAGGCCAATGTGCGGCGAAAAAAATAATTTTTTTTTCAAAACTCTCTTAGAATAATACTTTATATTTGGTGGTGTACGGGGAACTTTTTTTCATCCATCGATACGCTCTAGTGATCCTATATATATATATATAATTCCCCGACAACATTCCAATTGGAACAAGGGGTACTTCTCTCAGACAATGAGCTGCATCCGATTCTATTTTTAGACTCATTGAAAGGGACCTACGTTTTAACGCCGGCTCCGAACGGCAAATGCATTAGTTAGAGAAGTTTTACATAGCCTAATACTCAATAACCAGTGGCTAACTGAGTTATGAGGTGAACCGCCGCTTTTTTGAAAATTTATTTTTTCAAGTGAGTCTGGCCGGGGATTGAACTTGGACCTCTGGTATGCTAGGCGGATGACTAACCTGCTATACCACGGCGGTTCACACTAGTGATCCTACAACGATGAAATTTTTAATACTTGTTTAGCTTTATATAGATAAGGATAATTCAAAGTTATTTTCTTCTGCAGAATAAAACTAAGGTTTGGTATCTTAATTAAATAAACATCAAGCTGTGAAACTATATTCGATGCATGAGCTACTAAGTTTGATGAAAAATTTCAACACTTTTCGTTTAAGAACATTTCAATACCTTTTTATAACACATAATAAAACTTTTTCTTAAAAACAATTATTGATCCTTGGACTCTTCTCTATAAAATCATAAGTTTTTTTAAAAGCGGTTGTCAAATTAATATTGTTTTTGTGTGTGTAATATGTAACAAGTACTTTTGATCGATACAAGTACATTTTTTCCGATACCTACTTGGTAGTTGGTGGTAATGTATCGATACCAAAAGTACTTGGTATCGAAGGAAAAGTATCGAGTATGTACTTGTATTAACTTGTATCGTTTCAACCCTAGTTGGATAATGATACATTTATCTCAGGTCGGTTTAAAAATTAATTTTTTAATTTTTGTTCAACAAATATTACAAATTGAGAATTTTTCGTCATAATTTCAGATGATCCTTGGTAAATTTTACTTGTGTTCTATTTTAATAAAAATACTTATGAATGTTATTGCTTTATTATTTATTGCTTTTTTCACATTGGAAAAGCTTAACCCTTTCTTTACTAGCATCAAAAGCCAAAATTTGGAATTTTAGTTTATTGTTGCAAAATCATGTAATTTAGAAATTTTAAAGAGAATTTAAATTAAGGATGACGTTGGGGATGTTGGATACCATGTAACGGTTTTGATCGGTTTAACTTGGTAAACCCAGGCTAATCTTGGTCTATCCTTCATCTCAATTGTGGACACTTACCACCCATAAGAACGATAAAAACATGGGTCAAGGACGTTGGGCTAGTAACCCACTCCTGAAAAAAAACTTACTATGAAAAAGCAAAAAAAAAGAGAATATAAAAAAAAAATGCTAAACAGTTATGTTTACCAATAGTTTTTTTGTATTGAAAACATATATATTAAACCTAAACAGACTCCAAAATAAGACAAGAAAAATGTGGGTCTTTTTATTTCCCATTTCTGTTTAACCCTAAACATTTTTTTTGATATAAAAATCTTAGTCCTGGCAAAAAGTAATAACCTTTTTACATTTTTGTCGAAATTTGATACAAAATTTATAAAATTCCGTGATATTGTCATAAAAATTTAAAACATCCAACTTTTCCAATATAAAAAAACATTAATGTATAGATTTTTTATAGACTCAGAAATAATATTCATTTTTATTTTAAGTATGAAACACAATTGAAACGATCAATTTTCCGGAACGAATATTTGTCGTTAGAAATAGAACATATGGGTTTATATGAAAGTGCTCATAATTGATGCTTAGGACGAAATTCGTCGTGAGTATCGAACAGTGGGATAGGTTTATTTCTATTTCATGCGCAGACGAACGACGACTAAACTGGTTAAGAGGGGCTGTATGTTTATTTCAGTAGTAAAATATTAGAAATTATATGTGTTTTTGTTAAATATTGTGCGATATTTACGAAAGTGTGAGTAATTTGTGCAAATAAGAAATAAAAAAAATGGCGTCAACAATGTTTAATCTCCCAAATGTGTTCAATGGACGAATGTACAAGACGAATTTTTAAAGCCGAATTCGTCGTGCTGGACGAAATTAGATATTCGTCCCAATTGTGTTTCTACCTTTAATTTAAAAAGAACACAGGTAAAATTTACCAAGGATCAACTGAAAATATGACCAAACATTGTCATTTCATCGCAATTCGACGATCTTTAATTCAAGGTGCGGTGAAATGGTTCAAGATATCGACATTTTCAATTTTATTCTTCCATTTGCCTTGGTGAGCAAATTTAAAATACATAATATTTGTTGAACAAAATTTTAAAAACATTAAAAAATTATTTTTGAAATCGACCTGAGAAAAATGTATCATTTTCTAACATGAAAAAATAAGTAGGTTAGGTTAGGCAGGCAGCCGTTGTAGGTCAGCGTCACTTGGGTCCTAAAAAGCGGTGCCTTTGTGTTACCTGCAAGGGATAGACTGAAAGAAAAGAACAAAAATAATATTCCAGGCCATCAATGAGAGGCTAATCAAGCCATCCTGAAGCCCTGATAAATGAGTCGATTTTACGAATGTCAATACTCGCTAGATCCGATAAATCATACAGAAAAGGTGCCCCCAGATTGAGAGCCCTTAAAGTCGAGAGGACGGGCAGTGACAAAGAAGATGAGTCTTCTCCTCTTCCATGTTATGACAACTACGACAGTAGTCATAGAATTGAAGATTAAGTCTTCTGCGGAGTCTGTGACGGGGTAAAGTTACCAAGATGTTTGAACGTTTAATGTTGCAGGTGGGCCATGTTTGCCTAGATATGGAGCAAGTGGTTACCGAAGACCACTCGCTCTGCGCTGACGCGAAAAGTAATTGCCTAATTATTGATTTGCAGGCAGATAGCGGTAAGCACAGGATTTAGCAAGTTTGTTCGCGGTGGAGTTACCAGGTATGTTGTTATGCCCGGGTACCCAGAAGAGTTCGATCTTGCAATGTCTCGCCATCTCGTTAAGAGATGCCTAGCATTCGCGGGTAAGAACAGATGTCGTATGGACATTAGATAGGGATTTTATTGCAGCCTGACTGTCGATACAGAAACGAATATCCCTGTCGTATACTCTGTGTAGGGTGTTCATTTTACTCGACTTTTAATTGTTTGAGTAATCAAATAACTTGAAAATGGGGTTTTTGAATTACTCGGAAAATCGATTAATCGTCAAAAATTACTCGAGTTAATCGAGTAAAATATTCATCTTAAAATTACTCGAGTAAGATTTTTTCATCAGCTGTTTTAATGAAATTATAGTGTTTTATTAACAAAAAATTTAACAATATACAATAAAAATACATAAAAGAAAGATAAAGAAGACATTTGTACCATATTTTTGAAACATATCGTCACCTTACATATTTAAAGTGAGTCTATTTATATATACATGTCTACATTGATCGTCTAAAGTAATATTTCGATTTGAAAAATCCTGATTTTGGTACAATGGTACCTCAACTGGACTATAATAAGATCTACGATTACATTAGGACCTTTAAATTAACAATAGTAGAAATTACGAATACACTGGATACCACAACTGGTCTATGGTAAACTTTCATTTCTGAACATACAACCAGCTATATTTGGAAATACGATAATTGAACCTTCGATGGACTATATTACAACTCTTGATTATTGCTTAGAATTGACAATATTAAAACCCACGATTATTTCATGGACTTCATGGCAAATGGACTATATTTAAATCTCTATTATTGGTCACATTCTCATTTTGAGATTGAGCACTTTCATTTAAAAACGCTCTCTATTTGGCCAACATTGTTTCAAACAAACTTAGCTGTTAAGGAATACACTGAGACAAACTTTAGTCGTTTTATTTTATTAATATTTTAAAATATACACAAAATTATTGAAATGTTTTTACTCGAGTAACTCGATTACTCGTGGAAAATTACTCAAATAAATCTTTATTTGAAATTAGTATTTTTTATTTACTCGAGCGATTAATCGATTTTATTTTTCCGAGTAATCCAGCAAACATAACTCGAGTAAACACCCTAACTCTGTGGTATCTCAACCATTTGACTGCTTTGTGAATAGCCGATATCTCGGATTGTAAGACACTACATTGATCAGGGAGCATAAAGCAAATTTCCTTCCCTAGAAGTGAGATGGAGAAGCCCCCCCCCCCCCATATGCCTATTTTGGACTTGGATCCATCAGTGTAAACCTCCAGACAGCCGTCATCTGAAGATGGGGGTTCTCCAGAGATAGTCACAGTGAAAGATTTGTCGAAGATAGGAGTTATATGGGAGATTTCACTAAATGTGAACAGAGCTCGCCCATTTTCAATACCGAACTATTCAAGAGACCAGAAATACTTTTGTCAAATGTTGTCCCTCTATAAAGTTTATTTTAGGCGCTATCGCCCTAAATAACAATATTGTACAACTAAATGTCATCATCGTATCTCTTATAATTTGTCATTTATTAGCCACTAAGAGATTGCCTTAGGCGAAGTTATACGGGAGCAATTGTCAAACGTGAACGGATTTCTCCCAATTGCAATTAAAAAACTTAATTTTTCGTTGATATGTGAGATACACACATACATATGTAAGTTAGACAGGATGTCATGTACTTAGCTGCATTTTTGTACTTCCTAGAAAGATTACCTATAATTTGATATATAATACATTCTCAAATGTTATCATAATGTTCAAAAGTCAGACACAAAATTAAGATAAATGCAGTGTGTCTGTCTGCTAAAATCAGATTTGTGAAGCTCCTGGATTTTACACAAAATTTTAGGATATTGTCCCACCCTGAATTTCATCATTGTCGATCAAAACACCTTAAATATCGCTTAAACGCTAAATTATATCTACCACAAATTACCGAATGCATCAGGATTAAGGTAATCCCCTGCAAAGGACGCTATTAATCAGGATTAAGGTAATCCCCTGCGAAGGACGCTATTAAATTTCATCAAAACAAACACCTGATATATCGACAAAACAGGAGCTCCAAAAACTTGACTACAACAGGAAAAAGGACAATAAGGTAGACGGACAGACAGGTAGACGGACGGACGGACGGAGGCCGCGAAACCGATTCTGCTGCCGATTCTGAGTTGATAGGTACAATTTGAATGGTATTCATAATCAGATTTGTGGAGTATAAATATCAGATTTTAGGAAATCCCTCCACAAAGAACGATGTCAAATTTCATCATAATCGGTCCATAAACACCTGAGATATCGCTGGGCAATTTGCTGTACATCAAATGTAGTGTTTTGGCGATAACTCAATTGTTTATGGACCGCTTTTGATAAAATTTAATAACGTGCTTGACGGGGAAATTTCCTAAAATTTATGTATGTCCGTGCTTAAGAAGGATGGTTTTTTCCCATTTCTGCATTTCATTTTTTCAACAAACATTCTCTAATGCATATTTAAGGCAATTTGCAATACATCAAATTTAATGTTTTGGCGATATTTCAGTTGTTTATGGACCGATTTTTTTAAATGCTTTGGGAAAATATTTCCTACAATCTGATATATAACATATTATTACATGTACACTAAGAGTGTGTTTCAATCAAAAATTTTAAAATTTTCGTCTAATTTTTGGTATTTTGTCGATATTTTCGAAAAAAAAAAACTTCAAAAACTTGATTTCAACAGACAGACAGACGGACATCGCTTAATCGATTCTCCTCCCGATTCTGAGTCGATCACTAATAAAAAAATTACAAACGGAATCACAAACTTATAATACCCTTTCACCTATTGGTGAAGGGTATAATAAAATAAGAATAAGAGATTGATTTGCATCAAAATTATTGTCCACATCTAGTTATGTTTTATTGGTCAAGCCCAACTATATAATACCCTTCACTACTAAGGTCAAATATGAACCAACAATTTAACAAGTTTTCCTTAAGTCTTAGATACATACATATACTGTGTGCTATATATTTTTTTTTAATTTCGAGATTTAAGTAGATTTTTGTCATTTCCGGTTATTATTTGTTTATATTTACAAAATATTTATCTGGGCAAATGCACATATTTTAATATTTATAAGCGTTTTTGTGCTTTTGTGGGTATTTAAACTACTTTTGAGAATGTGTCTTGTATGGGAGGTATGGTCAAATATGGGCCGATTCCTACGATTAAGGTTATCATAAGCAATATTTGTGCTGAATATTATTTAAATACAACTAAATTTGTGGCTGTAAAGGACCAAACACTCTATTCAGGGAAGGCATCCCTATGGGAGGTAACTGAAATAGTTATCCGATTTTAATAATTTTATCAAATTATCTTTAAAGTTACGTCCTGAAAATTGATAACAAGCTTACATGGATAACCAGCCAGCCGAATGGACATCGTTAAAGCAACTCAGGGGAAAAAGGTTTGTCTCAGACCAATATTTCTTCGTTACAAACATCAGCACAAACCCAATATACCCTTTCCACCTATGTTGGTGTGAACCACCGAGGTCCCAAGTTCAATCCCTGGCCAGACCAACTTGAAAAAAAAATAAATTTTCAAAAAAGCGGCGGTTCACCTCATAACTCAGCTAGCCACTGGCTATTGAGTATTAGGCTATGTAAAACTTCTCTAACTAATGCATTAGCCGTTCGGATTCGGCGTTAAAACGTAGGTCCCTTTCAATGAGTCTAAAAAATAGAATCATTGTCTGAGAGAAGTACCCCTTGTTCCAATTGGAATGTTGGCGGGGAATTATATATATATATATATACCTATGTTGGTGAAGGCTATAAAAATCAAGTTTTAAGGAATAGGGGTCGATAAAATAAACTTAATGCAGTTTGCGATCGAATAACTGTAGTATATCAAAATGTTCGTGGTTTAAGCACCAAATTATCTAAATTGTTCGTCAACAGCTTTAAATTTACGCAGCACATTATAGTTTTTGCAGAAACCTGGCTCAACAGTTGTATACACAATTCCGAAATTTTATGCAACAACTATCACATTTATAGGTTCGACAGGAAAACTAATACTATCGGCGGCGGTGTTTTGATAGCTATCTCAAATTTGTTTCCATCTGAAGAAATCTCTATTGAAGCCAATTTATAGCATCATTATACATACCTCCTTCCTCTAATCAAATTACTTACGATGATTACTTTGACGTAATAAAGTCAATCGAAGCTAAATCTACAACTCAGGACTCTTTATTAGTTTTGGAGACTTTAATCTACCATCGATTTCTTGGACTTGCTTACCTGATTCTTTCTACAATACTCCAATAATCACTGTTAACAGGATAGATGACTTTATAAATGATTTTTCTGATATTGGCTTGTACCAGATAAACGGTATTCCCAATAAACGTCTGCAAGCATATGCAATATTGTTCATCAAAAACGAATACACCATAGTAGTACTCAATACTTGTAGTAAAAATGAGAGAATGACAGCCTGTTCACAAAACTTTCATACGTTAGAAGGCAATCGAATACTAGCCTAACGATTAACCTCTAATTTGAGTTCATTTTCTTTTTTCGTTTGGAAGTAAAAGCTTCGTAATGAAATATCAAATAATAGTATTGCCATGGTATATTTTATTACTTTTCTGAAAGCTTTTCCTGTAAAACTTAAGACTTTTGTAAAATGATGTTAACCCTAAAATTAAATAAATCAAAAATAAATAAAAACAAACAGTAAATAAATTAAAAAATTTTTTTTTTTCAAAATTAAACATTTTTTCAATTCAAAAAAGTTCGGGGTTTAGGAACAAGTTCCCTGATTTCGATAGACCGGATTCCAAAATAACTAAAAACGATAGAACATTGTGACACTCCAGTGGCTCAATAAAATTGCATACCGACGAGCACGTTCACCCTTTCCTACACTCGGTCGAGAAGCTCGATAGTAGCTCTTACAAACGATAGAAAAGTGTGACACCCCAGTGTTTCAATAGAGTTGGATACAATGCTGTCATCAATTAGCACTTTCGCCCTCTCTTGCACTCTTACATAGACCCTATTCCGAAAAATGTATTGCGTACCGGTGAAATACAACTCACCTGCCCATGGTGCTTCAAAGTTTATTTTGGAACTTCTTGACCGAGTACAGGAGAGAGCAAAAGTACTCATCGGTAACAGTAGGTTATCCAACTCTATTGTTCTATTGTTACTACTTTGGAATGTGCTCTAACAAAATCAGGAAACTCGTTTTCGATACATGAACTTTCTTACGCAATACACGTCTATCTGTTAGAGCTTATCCTTTCGTAGTCGACTGGCCAATATACTGACGATACTCTACATATAGACGATATGCTAGCCGTACAGTTCGCATGTAGAATTTGCTTCCCGCAGAATTTTTTCCAACCAGTTGCAATATAGGGAATTTTAAATCAAATGTTAACAAACACTACCTATTCCCCCTCCCACAACCTTTTCCTAGTTTCAACACAATGCATTGTATTGTGTTCAGGTCCTAAACAAAAAAAAATAAATAACCGTTTTTTGTTCCCTGGCGATTAGATTTTTTTAATTGCCTGATTTGACATTTACTTTCGTCTATACATGTCATTTACGAACCAAAATTTAAAAAGCTCTTTCTCGTTTCACTCAAAAAAAAATTTCAAAAACCAAAAGTCCAATTTTTTCGTAAGTTGACGTACAAATTAAAAAATTTGTAGTTTCAAAAACAGGCTGTGAGTATAACCGATATTGGGGTCAATTCTGGTTCTATGAAACCATGAAATGAAAAGTTTTTTTATGTTTTCATAGAAGTAGCGATTCTAATTTAGTAAAAAAATGAAAACAAACGTCAAATCATTATCATATGAAAAAATCACTGAAACGAAACGAGATTTTTTCATCGTTTCATAAAAATTGTGATTCTTGTTTTGTGAAACAGTGCAACCAACTGTCAAAATTTTTTCATATGAAAAGAATTTTTTCACTGAAAAATTTTAAGTGAAAAATCAAAAATAAGACAAAATATTATTTAATTAACTTCTTGGAAGAAAATATTGATATTGCTAACGATTAGTATGAAATAAAATTGTTAAAAAACTGGTCACTAATCTATAAATGTATGACAGAAAAAAAATTCTAGACGAAAAGTGGAACTGACGACGAGGCTTACCGCTTTAGGCGGTACTAATGGTAATAATTTAGGTATATATTTTTATTTAAGAGAAGTAACACTCAGGCAAATACTGCCTATACAATTGTATAATGAGTATATACGAATTGGGTTACCTTCTTTGGAAAGGGGATAGTAGAGAAGCAAAAGGTGGTGAAAAGAAGAGTAAGATATAGCTTTGTATTGTGCTGTAAGTGCTATTGTATATAGTCAAGTTGGGCCCTTTGTTTAAGCTTTTTTTTTTAATAGCCAATTTTATTTATTTTTCGTCGACGACGTGTTATTGCTATAGGATTGCCGCCGACGGAAGATGCTGTGGTAATTAATAATTTTAATCGAAATTAATAATTACAAAAATTGAAATTGGTAATTAACAATTTTAATAAAAATTAATAATTACGCAAATTGATGTTGCCGAGACCAACATTATTTGTTTCCTGTTTTACGTTTGACATTTGCTTGGCAACTATCATTAAACAGTTGATAAAGTTTCATAGAAACGAATGGAATGAAACACTTTTTTCATAATACAAACGAGAATTAGAAAATAAGTGTTGGTGAAAAAGTATTATGAAAACTAGTTGTGAAAACTTAAATGAAAACTTTTTTTCATTTCATCGTTTCATAGAACCAGAATTGACCCCATTGTCTGCTTTTGTTTTTGCTCATCCACTCTAACCACAAAGCCAGTAACTGATGCTTTTGCTTATAAGTTGAGAAAGATAAATTTATCTGTTTACAACTATTTCTTGTTGCAAAATACTTAGATAACTATAAGTATTTATGAGTATTTCGAATACCTTGTGGTAAATGCAAAGACAATTTCGTAGCAATAATGTTTCTATGTTGAAATACTAACATTTTTCAGTGTTTGTGTGTATATATTTAATAGACTATAAAAATGAATAATATAGAAATAAAAGGAAAAAACTTGTCAAAAGAATATAAAATAAGTGAAATAAGGAGACGGAGTAAAATTTTTTAAGAATTGAAAGTTTTTAAAAATCCTATAATTATAAGAAATTTTTTAAAAATAAGAAATTTTTTAAAAATTTCCTATAAAAATAAAAAAAAATTAAAAATTTCCTATAAAAATAAAAGAAAATTAAAAATTTCCTACAAAAACAAGAATTTTTTTTAAAATTTCCTATAAAAATTAAGGAAAAATTTTCTTTAAAATTAAAAACAAAAAAAAATTTAATAAATAAGAAATTTTTAATTTTTTTTTTTTTTTTTTGATAAAAATAAGAAATTTTTTAAAAATTCCCTGTAAAAATAAGAAATTTTTCATTTTTTTTTTTTTATAAAAATAAATTTAAAAAAAAATTTTATCATTATAGGATTTTTAAAAACTATCAATTCTTAAAAAATTTTACTCCGTCCCCTTATTTCACTTACAGCCTGTTTTTGAAACTACAATTTTTCCAAATTGTACGTCAACTTACGAAAAAAATTGAACTTTTGGTTTTTGAATTTTTTTTTTTTTGAGTGAAACGAGAAAAAGCTTTTAGTTTGGTTCGTAAATGAAATGTATAGACGAAAGTTAATGTCAAATCAGGCAATAAAAAAATTATAATCGTCTGGGAAACAAAAAAACCGGTTATTTAATTTTTTTTGTTTAGGACCTGAACACAATACAATGCATTGTGTTGAAACTAGGAAAAGGGTGTTGAAAAGGGAATAGGTGGGAGGGGGAATAGGTAGTGTTTGTGGACATTTGATTTAAACTATCCTATATTGCAACTGGTTGGAAAAACTTCTGCGGGAAGCAAATTCTACATACGAACTGTATGGCTAGCGTGTCGTCTAATTGTAGAGTATCGTCTGTCTACTGGTCAATCGACTACGAAAGGATTAGCTCTAACAGATAGACGTGTATTGCGTAAGAAAGTTCATGTATCGAGAACGAGTTTCCTGATTTCGTTAGAGCACATTCCAAAGTAGTAACAATAGAACAATAGAGTTGGATAACCTACTGTTACCGATGAGCACTTTTGCTCTCTCCTCTACTCGGTCAAGAAGTTCCAAAATAAACTTTGAAGCACCGGCCCATACATGAGAGTTGTATTTCACCGGTACGCAATACATGTTTCGGAATAGGGTCTATGTAAGAGTGCAAGAGATTGCGAAAGTGCTCATTGGCATGGTATCCAACTAGGGTTGCCAGTCAGGCTGGATTCGACTGGATTGTCCAGCTTTTTTAGTGCTTGTCCAGTGTCACGCTAAAATTAAATTTGTCCAGCTAAAAGGTGAAGAATTTAATTTTTTATATTTAAAAAAAACTGTCTTTATGATAATGAACGCAAAAGTGTATTTTTCTCTTTTTTACTAAGTGATTTATTCGTTGATTAATTGATTACTTGATCTAGTTAATTTTGTAATAAAATTACCCTCTATCAAATTTCCCCACTGTGTTTACTTAAATGGCCTATATTTACAACCTGTTAAAGCCAAAGGTCGAGCATATTTTAGAATTCTTCAGTTTCGTAGGTCATGCTTTAAAAGTTTTTCTTCTACTTCTACTTGGCCTTTACATCGAATTTTCGTACGTCCACCTTTACGAGTTCATTCTGGGTCGTTTTTGAATACTTTTCTTGCAGGAGTATTTTTATCCATTCGCACAACACGTCCTAGCCAACGCAGCCGTCCAACGATTTTTCATAGAATCTTTTTCTCAAAAACTCAACAAATAGCTTCATCTGCTTGTGCAAGTGCCCATGATTCAGCACCATATAATAACACAGGTAGTAAAAGCCTTTTATAGAGCGTGTCTTTAGTTCTAACAGTTCCTTAAGTATCTTAGGTTTGCTTACTGAAGAAACTTTTTATAATACTGGCCGCCTATCACGGGGTATGGCCTAAGCAAACAACAAACTTTATTTTGTCTGTTTGGTTTTTTGATGCCTTAAAGGATATAACCTTTTTATGGTTTCGTCTTTTATATTACGTTAATTACAAAAACAAATGAAAATTGTCCGTTTTATGGAAATTTTACGTAGTTTTTTACCATTCAATTTTTTAAAAATAAATGAAAATTTCCGTTTTTTATACTAATAATGTAGTTTAAATTTTTGTCAGTAATTTTTTTGAAAACAACTGAATATCCCGTTTTTAAAACTGAAAATGTAGTTTAAATATTTGTCAGTTAAATTTAAATGAAATATTTATTGAATTTGAATGAAAAATCAGTTGACCGGTTTTTAAATGAATATTCATTCATTTCAAATTACATTTTAAGTTAATTTTACTTACATAATATTCTGAGTGTATCTAATTTGTTTGTGGACTAAACAAAGAACACTCCAATCGTCCGGCATACGTTCTTCTAACTATATGGTTTTTATAAGCTGGGACATAAATGATTATCAACTCCCACCTCCTGCCTTAAAAAGCTCTGCCGGCAAACCATCGGCACCCGCAGATTTATTACTTTTCAGTTATTGAAATTCTAACCTCATTTTGATTTGTTCGGACATGTCATCTTGTCCACTTTCATTTGGTACTTGCAATTTGCAAAATTTATTAATGTCCAGCTAATTTTTGGGTTGTCAAGCTTTTTTTTTGCCTTATGTCCAGTTTTTTCCGGGTTTGTGTCTGGCAACCCTATATCCAACTCTATTGAACCACTGGAGTGTCACACTTTTCTACCGTTTTTACTTTGAAATGTGCCCTATCGTAATTAGGGAACTCGTTCGAAACTCAAATCTTCTTACGCAATACATGTCTCAGAATAGGGTCTTTGTAAGAGCTACTCGGCCGAGTGTAGGAAAGGGTGAACGTGCTCGTCGGTATGCAAATCTATTGAGCCACTGGAATGTCACAATGTTCCATCGTTTCTAGTTATCGAAATCAGGGAACTTGTTCCTAAAATCCGAACTTTTTTACTTAATACTTGTCTTTCTCATACCCAGAACATCATTGAAAAATGTTTAATATATTTTTGAAAAAAAAAAATGTTAAATTTTTTTGTTTTTATTTATTTTTGATTTTATTTAATTTTAGGGTTAACATCATTTTACAAAAGTCTTAAGTTTTACAGGAAAAGCTTTCAGAAAGGTAATAAAATATATCTTGGCAATACTATTATTTGATATTTCATTACGAAGCTTTTACTTCCAAACGAAAAAAGAAAATGAACTCAATTTAGAGCTTAATCGTTAGGCCAGTATTCGATTGCCTTCCAACGTATGACAGTTTTGTGAACAGGCTGTTATTTTATATTCTTTTGACAATTTTTTTTCTTTTATTTCTAAAAATGAATAATATTTTTATAGTCAATTAAAATATGTACACACAAACACAAAAAATGTTAAAAATTTCTTATTTTTATAAAAAAAAAATTGAAAAATTTCTTATTTTTACAGGGAATTTTTAAAAAATTTCTTATTTTTATCAAAAAAAAAATTTAAATTTCTTATTTCTTAAATTTTTTTTTGTTTTTAATTTTAAAGAAAATTTTTCCTTAATTTTTATAGGAAATTTAAAAAAAAAATCTTGTTTTTTGTAGGAAATTTTTAATTTTCTTTTATTTTTATAGGAAATTTTTAATTTTTATAGGAAATTTTTAATATTTTTTATTTTTATAGGAAATTTTAAAAAAATTTCTTATTTTTAAAAAATTTCTTATAATTATAGGATTTTTAAAAACTTTAAATTCTTAAAAAATTTTACTCCGTCTCCTTATTTTACTTATTTTATATTCTTTTGGCAATTTTTTTCCTTTTATTTCTATATTATTCATTTTTATAGTCTATTAAAATATATACACACAAACACTGAAAAATGTTAGTATTTCAACATAGAAACATTATTGCTACGAAATTGTCTTTGCATTTACCACAAGGTATTCGAAATACTCATAAATACTTATATTATTTTGCAACAGGAAACAGTTGTAAACAGATAAATTTATCTTTCTCAACTTATAAGCAAAAGCATCAGTTACTGGCTTTGTGGGTAGAGTGTATTCGTTTAGACGTTTATTGGGAATACCGTTTATCTGGTACAAGCCAAGATCAGAAAAATCATTTATAAAGTCATCTATCCTGTTAACAGTGATTATTGGAATATTGTAGAAAGAATCAGGTAAGCAAGTCCAAGAAATCGATGGTAGATTAAAGTCTCCGAAAACTAATAAAGAGTCCTGAGGTGTAGATTAAGCTTCGACTGACTTTATTACGTCAAAGTAATCATCATAAGTAATTTGATTAGAGGAAGGAGGTATGTATAATGATGCTATAAATTGGCTTCAATAGAGATTTCTTCAGATGGAAACAAATTTGAGATAGCTATCAAAACAACGCGGCACGATGGTTCAGAATCAAATTTCATTGGCCAAAAACTATATTTTTTGTTGATATAGATTTTTAAAATTTTTATACCATCAGAAAGAAAACATATCAAAACTAAGGTGGCCAAAAAATTTGGTCAAAATATCCGCTGTAGTGGGCGTGGCATGCTGCTAAAGACAAGGAATTTTGGTTAATTTAGAAATGAAAGAAAAATTGTAATTTTTGATCTCATATTAATTACGATTTCTTGAAAACTATTAATGCTAATGGGCTGCAGTTTTTTTTGTTATGTTGGGTGGACTGTTGGTTTTAACAAATGGTATTTGCGAATGATATTTGTAAAAAATTTAATATCACCATATACTCATAAAATTTCAAGTTTAGTAGTGTATAACTTTTGTAGAAACAAATGGAAACAAAAATCGAAACCACCCAAAGAAAGCCAAGAGTGTTCCCTTTAAGCCTATATATACTTTTGCACCCGCCCGGACCAGCCCGTAGAACACTTTTTTTATTTTAATGAAAATACTCAAGATTTTTACAAGCAAAATTACTAGTAAATTTACTTTAGAAATCATTCACTGTCATAAATACAAATTGCAGATAGTTATTTCAATAAGAGGAAAGTTATTAGTGGTTTAAATTTTTATTCAAATGGTTGGTATCTTAAAAAAAACTTCCCTGAATTTTTTAGGGAATTTTTCAAAGAATTTTGAAAATATTTCATTTTGCACAGATATTTCAATTACCTGCTAAAAAATTATAGGGAAAAAACCTTTAAAATGTATTTCAGTAAAGTACAGAATGAATTTTAACAGTTAAAATTTTCCATTTTTTAAGGAATGTTACCTAGCCTGTTACTCATCAGCGTTAAAGGGTTTTATTATACTTAAAAATTATTATAATTGGTCTTTTATGACATTAAATAAAACTTCCTAAATTTATTCACTGCATTTTAAAAATTCCATGAAAAAAATTTTAAAATATCTTTCAGTGAAATACAGGATGAATTTGAACAGGTACAATTTTCCATTTGATTTTATGGACAGCTACCTAAGTAGAGTATAATAATATCAAAGCATGATATAAGGACAATAATTTGGAAATAAATGTTAGTTTCGAACAAGTATTCAATTTAAAAAGGTTGATAAATATTTGGAAGTTTTATTTCAAAGCCCTTTAAAAGTACATTATTTTCGGCTAAATTAAAATATGGAGACTTTCAGCTATAAAGAATTGGCCGAAGAATATTTTAAAAATAAAGATGGTGTTCTAAGCCATATTCAAACAAAACTGAATATAAATAGTCTCTACATTGAAACACAACTGGAAATCAAAAACAAAGTATCTAATTTCGTCAAAACATTGAATAGATACTACAAGGAAGTTGACTTTAAAAAAAAAATTTTCTTTAAAATTAAAAACAAAAAAAAATTTAATAAATAAGAAATTTTTAATTTTTTTTTTTTTGATAAAAATAAGAAATTTTTTAAAAATTCCCTGTAAAAATAAGAAATTTTTCATTTTTTTTTTTATAAAAATAAATTTAAAAAAAAATTTTATCATTATAGGATTTTTAAAAACTATCAATTCTTAAAAAATTTTACTCCGTCCCCTTATTTCACTTACAGCCTGTTTTTGAAACTACAATTTTTCCAAATTGTACGTCAACTTACGAAAAAAATTGAACTTTTGGTTTTTGAATTTTTTTTTTTTGAGTGAAACGAGAAAAAGCTTTTAGTTTGGTTCGTAAATGAAATGTATAGACGAAAGTTAATGTCAAATCAGGCAATAAAAAAATTATAATCGTCTGGGAAACAAAAAAACCGGTTATTTAATTTTTTTTGTTTAGGACCTGAACACAATACAATGCATTGTGTTGAAACTAGGAAAAGGGTGTTGAAAAGGGAATAGGTGGGAGGGGGAATAGGTAGTGTTTGTGGACATTTGATTTAAACTATCCTATATTGCAACTGGTTGGAAAAACTTCTGCGGGAAGCAAATTCTACATACGAACTGTATGGCTAGCGTGTCGTCTAATTGTAGAGTATCGTCTGTCTACTGGTCAATCGACTACGAAAGGATTAGCTCTAACAGATAGACGTGTATTGCGTAAGAAAGTTCATGTATCGAGAACGAGTTTCCTGATTTCGTTAGAGCACATTCCAAAGTAGTAACAATAGAACAATAGAGTTGGATAACCTACTGTTACCGATGAGCACTTTTGCTCTCTCCTCTACTCGGTCAAGAAGTTCCAAAATAAACTTTGAAGCACCGGCCCATACATGAGAGTTGTATTTCACCGGTACGCAATACATGTTTCGGAATAGGGTCTATGTAAGAGTGCAAGAGATTGCGAAAGTGCTCATTGGCATGGTATCCAACTAGGGTTGCCAGTCAGGCTGGATTCGACTGGATTGTCCAGCTTTTTTAGTGCTTGTCCAGTGTCACGCTAAAATTAAATTTGTCCAGCTAAAAGGTGAAGAATTTAATTTTTTATATTTAAAAAAAACTGTCTTTATGATAATGAACGCAAAAGTGTATTTTTCTCTTTTTTACTAAGTGATTTATTCGTTGATTAATTGATTACTTGATCTAGTTAATTTTGTAATAAAATTACCCTCTATCAAATTTCCCCACTGTGTTTACTTAAATGGCCTATATTTACAACCTGTTAAAGCCAAAGGTCTGTAGCATAATATGATTTCATTCTTTTAAACCACACCAACATGAAAGAATTAATCATTTTAAAGGCTTTCATAAAACAGCCAAAAGAGTGTCAAGTGTCACTTAAAAATTTATCAACGTGGCACAATTAAGATTCCCGTGTGGAGTTAATTTGCTTACCTTAAACTGGCCACGCGTATTGAGTTACACCAAAACATTCGCCGCTGTGGGAAACAATAAATAATTTTAAGAAAATCAACTTACATTTAAAATTCTTAAAAAACATTCCCACAGTGAAAAAGTATATAAGCTGAGTTAATTTTAAGAACTAAATTAATCTGAATTCTAAAGCAATTGACAGAGCACGCGTTGCTACATTGCTTTTAATAAAGGATTACATTTTTTATAAAAATCAAGATAAATTTTGATTTTTTATTTTCATTTAAATTTTTGGGTTTATATGGCGATCCTGCCAAATTCTTTATAAGGACAATATAGCAAATTTTGCTTATCCTTATTTAGAAAAAAAAAAAAAGGACAATAGGATCCAATCGATAGAGCTTAAGCTTAATTGGATCTCTATTTTTTTTTAAATCTTCCTCCAAATCAAAAACCCATATGGAAGAAAGCCTGGAGGAAATTCTTAAAAATGTCGAAGAGGCAGAAGCCAGATGGAAGGCACTTTTAGAAGAAGGTGCAGACCAAACAGAAAAACCAGCCATCCTTTCCGTAGGACCAAGGCCAAGAATAATTAAAAGAAGGCTAGTAAACGAAGAGCCAAGTTATCCCATTTTTCTAATACCAAACATAATAAAAACCAGAGGTGGAAGAAAAAACATCCTGAAGGTGCAACTCCGTGCACTAAAGTATCACGAAACATACGCCACAGGGGAAGAACTGGCAAAGGTTTGCCAGCAAATCAAAAACGTAAAAGAAGAAATTAAAGAGATCGATAAAAACAAGAAGAAACAAAATAAACAAAAAAAGAAATAATTCAGTTAATTAAAAAAAAAAAAAAAAAAAAAAAAAAAAAAAAAAATTATTAAAATTTTGTAATTATTATTCACAATGTATAAGTAAAAGCTTAATTCAAACTTAAGAAACAATTTTTTGATTTATATAAGTAACAATTTTTTTTTTTTTTTTCCTTTTTGGTCCTTGCTTCGCAATGAATAGAAATAGGGGTAGAATTAGGGCAAAAACCCATGCAAACCAGCTAGTATATCTCCCGAACGTTCAGTGGAAGAAAAAGTAGAAGAAGAAACAATAGCCTCAATTAGATGGGCAGAAAAAATAGAAAAGGAACTAAAACAAAATTAAAATTAATAACTACAAAATGGGAAAAACAGAATCAAAATTAGAAAATCCAAACGCCAATGTGGTAAATAACGTAGAAATAATAGATCATAGTAAGGAAATAAATTCTTTATGGGTTTTGACATTAATTTTAGTAATTATTGCAGCAGCAAACTTATCTCTTAAAATATACATATTTCATAAAAGATCTTTAAGAAAGAAATATGCCAGTAGAGCAAATGACTTAGATAAAGTTTAATTTATTTCTGATGGACTGGAAAGACATTCTTCAAAAAGCTAGAAACATTAAGGAAAATTTTGAGCGTTCATACAAATGTTTAAATCATGATCGACCAACGAAAAATGAAACAATAAAATATCATCTACAAAATCTATTACAATATCTGGAAGAAATAAGAATTTTATTTAACGTTAATTACAAAAGGCTAACAACAGCTCACCAAAAAGCTGCTGATGGATTTTTTCTCGATCAAACCATTCGCACAACAAAAATAGCAACCAAAAAGGGCATAGATATTGAACTACCAAATACAATACATGAACACGTCAATATTGAAATTTATACAGAAAACAATATGAGTCAAACCGTGGTCGAATTTTTAAACACAGCTTCGAAGCTGATTCCAGAATTCGACGGCAAGTCAGAAAACCTTCCGTCATTTCTTGATTCCTTAAACCTGATAAGTACAATACAGGGAAGTCACGAATCAGTTGCAGTTTCATTAATCAAAACAAAGTTGAAAGGCACTGCAAGAAATTTAATAAGCAGTGAAAATACAATAAATGAAATAATCCGGAAACTAAAAACGTCAGTGAAAGGAGAATCTGTTGAAGTTCCCACCGCAAAAATCATGAATATTAAACAAAACAATAAAACGGCTAACGCTTATTGCAGCGAAATTGAAACTTTAAGTAAATCCTTGGAAAATGCATACATTTCCGATGGATTGCCATGCGAATTGGCTACAAAATATTCAACACAAGTCGCTGTGAAGGCACTAACCAAAAACTGCACCATCGATAAAGTAAAGCTTATCATGGAAGCTGGACAATTTAATACTATGAACGATGCTATAAGCAAATTTGTCAACAGTTGCACAGAAGCAACTGGACATCAAAATGCTATACTATACTACCGGCAAGGACAAAATAATAGATATAGTTTTTTCCGCGGAAATACCCATCGTGGAAGAAATAATTTTTCACGAAATTACAGACCATTTTCTAACAATAATAACAGAAGACAATCAAATAATTTCAATAATAATAATAATAATAATAATAACAATAGTAATAATAATAACATGTACAATCAAAGGCCTAGCAATTATCGTAGGAACGGAAACTACGTAAGGGCAACGGAATCAAACCAAATTGATTCGGAAAACCAACAAGACCCCCTAAGAGAATTCCAATAAATAACAAAGTATACAATCTTAACCTCAACTTATGTTACTGTATACAATTTTTAATAAACAGAACTAATACACCAATAACCCTACTAATAGATACAGGAGCTGATATATCACTTTTAAAAATAGCACACTTTTCTATAAATGAAATAAATACTAACAATAAAACTACACTAAGCGGAATAGGACAGGGTAAAATACAATCGCTTGGAAGCATATTTTTAGATTTAAAACATAAAAATTGGCTAATTCCACACAAATTCCAAATCGTTAAAAATGACTTTCCCATACCATGCGATGGAATTATTGGTATGGACTTTATTAAAAAATATAATTGTATTTTAGATTTCAATAATACCTGTGATCACCTTGTCCTACGCCCTTTTTACTTAACAAATCCAATAGAAATACCAATTCAAAATAATGGTGATGATATAATTTTGCCACCAAGGTCAGAAGTCATACGTCAAGTTATATTAATATCTACGGAAAATGAACTATTGATTCCTAACCAAGAAATAGAATCAGGTATTTTTATTGCAAATACAATAGTAACGACAGATAAAGCATTCATCCGTATATTAAATACTAACAATACTATCAGTAAATTCAACCAAAAAAATATAAAAACCGAAAACATCTCAAACTATAACATATTTAAAAGTAAATCAAATTCCAACATTGAAAGAAATAAAGAAGTTTTAAAAATTCTGAAGAAAAATTTTCCTGAACAATTTAAAATTACATTAACAAAACTTTGCAGCTCATATTGTGATATTTTCGATTTAGAATCAGAAACAATAACAACAAATAATTTCTATGAACAAAAGTTGAGAGTAAAAGATACAACCCCTGTTTACATTAAAAACTATAGAATCCCACATTCACACAAAGAAGAAATAGATAAACAGGTAAAGAAATTGATAAATGATAAAATAGTGGAACCATCGTACTCTGAATATAACAGCCCAATTCTATTGGTACCAAAGAAATCATTACCCAATTCAGAAGGCAAAAGATGGCGACTCGTAATAGATTATAGGCAGATAAACAAAAATTTAGTAGCAGACAAATTTCCATTACCAAGAATAGATGATATTCTGGATCAATTGGGAAGAGCTAAATATTTTTCTTGTCTTGACCTGATGTCAGGATTTCACCAAATAGCCTTAGATAAAAATTCACGAGACTTAACATCATTTTCAACAACAAACGGCTCTTACAGATTCACAAGATTACCATATGGTTTGAAAATCGCTCCCAATTCTTTTCAGAGAATGATGACACTTGCATTCAGTGGATTAAAAACTGACCAAGCATTCCTTTACATGGATGACTTAGTTGTATTAGGGTGCTCTGAAAAACACATGCTTTCAAATCTACAAAACGTTTTCGACTTATGTCGCAAATACAACCTTAAATTACACCCTGAAAAATGTTCATTCTTTATGAAAGAAGTCACTTATCTTGGTCATAAATGTACAGATAAAGGAATATTACCAGATGATAGTAAATATTCAATAATAGAAAATTATCCAACACCAACAGATGCAAATAGTGCAAAAAGATTTATCGCATTTTGTAATTACTATCGAAGATTTATAAAAAATTTTTCTGAATATTCCAGACACCTGTCAAGATTAACCAAGAAAAATGTAAAATTCGAATGGACAAAAGATTGTGATTTTGCATTTAAATATTTGAAAAAAGCATTAATGAGCCCCACTTTACTACAATATCCCGATTTTACAAAAGAATTTTGCATAACAACAGACGCAAGTAAATTCGCTTGTGGAGCAGTATTAACCCAAGAATATGAAGGTAAACATTTACCCATTGCATACGCCTCAAAAACATTTACTAAAGGCGAAAGCAACAAATCAACAATCGAACAAGAATTGACTGCTATACATTGGGCAATAACATATTTCAGACCATACATATATGGTAAACATTTCCTTGTCCGTACTGACCACAGACCACTATCTTATCTATTTTCAATGAAAAATCCAAGCTCAAAATTAACAAGAATGAGACTGGATCTTGAAGAATACAATTTTACAGTTGAATACCTTAGGGGAAAAGAAAACTATGTTGCTGATGCACTTTCAAGAATAAGCATAAATGACCTAAAAGACATGAATACTAAAATTTGTTCTATACTAAGAGTCACGACTAGATCGATGACCGATGATAAAGAAAAAAGAAATAATAGTATAAACAATCAGCATAATAATAATAAAAAAAATAATGAGCCCAGTATATATGTACCATTAAACAACACTGACGTCAGAAAATATTATAAGCTTAAGATTTCCCCCGCAAGATGCTACATCAAACGAGGAAAATGTATAGTAACATATATACAAGTTAATGATTTGTTTACTAAAGGGAACTTTGACTTAGGACAATTTCTCCCTAGGCTCGAGTATGTGGCCGGTAAACATAATATAAATAAATTACAAGTGGCACCTAGTGAGAAAATTTTCGAATTTATCTCAGTTAATGAATTTAAAAATATGGGCAATAAAATATTAAAAAATATTAAAGTAGCGCTACTAAATGAGGTGACCCAAATTGATAGTAAGAATGCCAAGGCAATTCTCGAAATAATGCTGAAATATCACGATGATCCCATAGAAGGAGGACATTGCGGAATTTATAGAACAATAGAAAAAATTAAAAGATATTATTATTGGAAAAATATGTCTAAAGATGTCTCAAATTACGTAAAATCATGTCATAAATGCCAAATATCAAAAACAACAAAGCATTTAAAAAGTCCAATGACAATTACAGAAACACCAGATAAACCATTTAACACGGTGTATGTAGATACAATAGGTCCATTTCCAAAATCATTTTACGGAAATGAATATGCTATCACACTAATATGTGATTTAACTAAGTATTTAGTAACTATACCAATACAAGACAAAAGCGCTAAAACAGTCGCTAAAGCAATTTTCGAAAATTTTATACTGACCTACGGTCCAATGAAGACATTCATTTCGGACATGGGCACTGAGTATACAAATGAAACATTACAAGAAATTTGTAAATTTTTAAAAATTGAAAAAATAACGTCCACTGCATACCATCATCAAACATTAGGAACAATAGAAAGAAGCCACAGAACTTTTAATGAATACGTACGTTCTTACATTAACATCGACAAGACAGATTGGGACGAATGGTTAAAATATTTTACATATTGTTTTAATACAACACCATCAACAGTTCACAATTACTGTCCATACGAACTAGTTTTTTCAAAACTTCCTAACAGGTTTGAACAATTTAATAAAGTCGATAAAATTAATCCCTTATATAATATAGATAATTACGCCAAAGAAGCAAAATTTAGATTAGAAGTAGCATATAAAAGGGCCCAACAATTATTAGATAGGAGTAAAATTAAACAAAAACAAAATTATGATAGAAATATTTTAGATTGTAATCTTAAAATAGGAGATTTAGTTTTACTTAAAAATGAAGCAGGTCACAAAGTAGAACCAAACTACAAAGGACCATTTGAAATTAAGAACATAGACATAAGAAATAACGTAACTATAGTGGATAAGAAAAACAATAAAGAACAAATAGTACATAAGAATAGACTAAAGTTATTTCATAACAAATAATACATAGTATAAAATTTAGTTAAGCAATCCGGATTGTTATTCATAAGCAAATATATATATATAAAAAAAAAAAAAAAAAAAAAAAAAAAAAAACACAAAAAAAAAAAATACATGTAATAATTTAACAGCTAAGATCATTTAATTTTTTTTATAATTTTTCCTATATTTAATTAAAACATTTTTGCAAAACAAAACTATCATATATAAGACTTTAAATTTAATTTTAAATTTTTCCTTAACCTTAAAATAAAAACATTTTTGTAAAAGAATGTCCATAAAACTATCGTTATATGAACATTCTTGCGAAAAGTGGAGGTGTAGCATAATATGATTTCATTCTTTTAAACCACACCAACATGAAAGAATTAATCATTTTAAAGGCTTTCATAAAACAGCCAAAAGAGTGTCAAGTGTCACTTAAAAATTTATCAACGTGGCACAATTAAGATTCCCGTGTGGAGTTAATTTGCTTACCTTAAACTGGCCACGCGTATTGAGTTACACCAAAACATTCGCCGCTGTGGGAAACAATAAATAATTTTAAGAAAATCAACTTACATTTAAAATTCTTAAAAAACATTCCCACAGTGAAAAAGTATATAAGCTGAGTTAATTTTAAGAACTAAATTAATCTGAATTCTAAAGCAATTGACAGAGCACGCGTTGCTACATTGCTTTTAATAAAGGATTACATTTTTTATAAAAATCAAGATAAATTTTGATTTTTTATTTTCATTTAAATTTTTGGGTTTATAGGTCGAGCATATTTTAGAATTCTTCAGTTTCGTAGGTCATGCTTTAAAAGTTTTTCTTCTACTTCTACTTGGCCTTTACATCGAATTTTCGTACGTCCACCTTTACGAGTTCATTCTGGGTCGTTTTTGAATACTTTTCTTGCAGGAGTATTTTTATCCATTCGCACAACACGTCCTAGCCAACGCAGCCGTCCAACGATTTTTCATAGAATCTTTTTCTCAAAAACTCAACAAATAGCTTCATCTGCTTGTGCAAGTGCCCATGATTCAGCACCATATAATAACACAGGTAGTAAAAGCCTTTTATAGAGCGTGTCTTTAGTTCTAACAGTTCCTTAAGTATCTTAGGTTTGCTTACTGAAGAAACTTTTTATAATACTGGCCGCCTATCACGGGGTATGGCCTAAGCAAACAACAAACTTTATTTTGTCTGTTTGGTTTTTTGATGCCTTAAAGGATATAACCTTTTTATGGTTTCGTCTTTTATATTACGTTAATTACAAAAACAAATGAAAATTGTCCGTTTTATGGAAATTTTACGTAGTTTTTTACCATTCAATTTTTTAAAAATAAATGAAAATTTCCGTTTTTTATACTAATAATGTAGTTTAAATTTTTGTCAGTAATTTTTTTGAAAACAACTGAATATTCCGTTTTTAAAACTGAAAATGTAGTTTAAATATTTGTCAGTTAAATTTAAATGAAATATTTATTGAATTTGAATGAAAAATCAGTTGACCGGTTTTTAAATGAATATTCATTCATTTCAAATTACATTTTAAGTTAATTTTACTTACATAATATTCTGAGTGTATCTAATTTGTTTGTGGACTAAACAAAGAACACTCCAATCGTCCGGCATACGTTCTTCTAACTATATGGTTTTTATAAGCTGGGACATAAATGATTATCAACTCCCACCTCCTGCCTTAAAAAGCTCTGCCGGCAAACCATCGGCACCCGCAGATTTATTACTTTTCAGTTATTGAAATTCTAACCTCATTTTGATTTGTTCGGACATGTCATCTTGTCCACTTTCATTTGGTACTTACAATTTGCAAAATTTATTAATGTCCAGCTAATTTTTGGGTTGTCAAGCTTTTTTTTTTGCCTTATGTCCAGTTTTTTCCGGGTTTGTGTCTGGCAACCCTATATCCAACTCTATTGAACCACTGGAGTGTCACACTTTTCTACCGTTTTTACTTTGAAATGTGCCCTATCGTAATTAGGGAACTCGTTCGAAACTCAAATCTTCTTACGCAATACATGTCTCAGAATAGGGTCTTTGTAAGAGCTACTCGACCGAGTGTAGGAAAGGGTGAACGTGCTCGTCGGTATGCAAATCTATTGAGCCACTGGAATGTCACAATGTTCCATCGTTTCTAGTTATCGAAATCAGGGAACTTGTTCCTAAAATCCGAACTTTTTTACTTAATACTTGTCTTTCTCATACCCAGAACATCATTGAAAAATGTTTAATATATTTTTGAAAAAAAATGTTAAATTTTTTTGTTTTTATTTATTTTTGATTTTATTTAATTTTAGGGTTAACATCATTTTACAAAAGTCTTAAGTTTTACAGGAAAAGCTTTCAGAAAGGTAATAAAATATATCTTGGCAATACTATTATTTGATATTTCATTACGAAGCTTTTACTTCCAAACGAAAAAAGAAAATGAACTCAATTTAGAGCTTAATCGTTAGGCCAGTATTCGATTGCCTTCCAACGTATGACAGTTTTGTGAACAGGCTGTTATTTTATATTCTTTTGACAATTTTTTTTCTTTTATTTCTAAAAATGAATAATATTTTTATAGTCAATTAAAATATGTACACACAAACACAAAAAATGTTAAAAATTTCTTATTTTTATAAAAAAAAAAATTGAAAAATTTCTTATTTTTACAGGGAATTTTTAAAAAATTTCTTATTTTTATCAAAAAAAAAAATTTAAATTTCTTATTTCTTAAATTTTTTTTGTTTTTAATTTTAAAGAAAATTTTTCCTTAATTTTTATAGGAAATTTAAAAAAAAAATCTTGTTTTTGTAGGAAATTTTTAATTTTCTTTTATTTTTATAGGAAATTTTTAATTTTTATAGGAAATTTTTAATATTTTTAATTTTTATAGGAAATTTTAAAAAAATTTCTTATTTTTAAAAAATTTCTTATAATTATATGATTTTTAAAAACTTTAAATTCTTAAAAAATTTTACTCCGTCTCCTTATTTTACTTATTTTATATTCTTTTGGCAATTTTTTTCCTTTTATTTCTATATTATTCATTTTTATAGTCTATTAAAATATATACACACAAACACTGAAAAATGTTAGTATTTCAACATAGAAACATTATTGCTACGAAATTGTCTTTGCATTTACCACAAGGTATTCGAAATACTCATAAATACTTATATTATTTTGCAACAGGAAACAGTTGTAAACAGATAAATTTATCTTTCTCAACTTATAAGCAAAAGCATCAGTTACTGGCTTTGTGGGTAGAGTGTATTCGTTTAGACGTTTATTGGGAATACCGTTTATCTGGTACAAGCCAAGATCAGAAAAATCATTTATAAAGTCATCTATCCTGTTAACAGTGATTATTGGAATATTGTAGAAAGAATCAGGTAAGCAAGTCCAAGAAATCGATGGTAGATTAAAGTCTCCGAAAACTAATAAAGAGTCCTGAGGTGTAGATTAAGCTTCGACTGACTTTATTACGTCAAAGTAATCATCATAAGTAATTTGATTAGAGGAAGGAGGTATGTATAATGATGCTATAAATTGGCTTCAATAGAGATTTCTTCAGATGGAAACAAATTTGAGATAGCTATCAAAACAACGCCGCACGATGGTTCAGAATCAAATTTCATTGGCCAAAACCTATATTTTTTGTTGATATAGATTTTTAAAATTTTTATACCATCAGAAAGAAAACATATCAAAACTAAGGTGGCCAAAAAATTTGGTCAAAATATCCGCTGTAGTGGGCGTGGCATGCTGCTAAAGACAAGGAATTTTGGTTAATTTAGAAATGAAAGAAAAATTGTAATTTTTGATCTCATATTAATTACGATTTCTTGAAAACTATTAATGCTAATGGGCTGCAGTTTTTTTTGTTATGTTGGGTGGACTGTTGGTTTTAACAAATGGTATTTGCGAATGATATTTGTAAAAAATTTAATATCACCATATACTCATAAAATTTCAAGTTTAGTAGTGTATAACTTTTGTAGAAACAAATGGAAACAAAAATCGAAACCACCCAAAGAAAGCCAAGAGTGTTCCCTTTAAGCCTATATATACTTTTGCACCCGCCCGGACCAGCCCGTAGAACACTTTTTTTATTTTAATGAAAATACTCAAGATTTTTACAAGCAAAATTACTAGTAAATTTACTTTAGAAATCATTCACTGTCATAAATACAAATTGCAGATAGTTATTTCAATAAGAGGAAAGTTATTAGTGGTTTAAATTTTTATTCAAATGGTTGGTATCTTAAAAAAAACTTCCCTGAATTTTTTAGGGAATTTTTCAAAGAATTTTGAAAATATTTCATTTTGCACAGATATTTCAATTACCTGCTAAAAAATTATAGGGAAAAAACCTTTAAAATGTATTTCAGTAAAGTACAGAATGAATTTTAACAGTTAAAATTTTCCATTTTTTAAGGAATGTTACCTAGCCTGTTACTCATCAGCGTTAAAGGGTTTTATTATACTTAAAAATTATTATAATTGGTCTTTTATGACATTAAATAAAACTTCCTAAATTTATTCACTGCATTTTAAAAATTCCATGAAAAAAATTTTAAAATATCTTTCAGTGAAATACAGGATGAATTTGAACAGGTACAATTTTCCATTTGATTTTATGGACAGCTACCTAAGTAGAGTATAATAATATCAAAGCATGATATAAGGACAATAATTTGGAAATAAATGTTAGTTTCGAACAAGTATTCAATTTAAAAATGTTGATAAATATTTGGAAGTTTTATTTCAAAGCCCTTTAAAAGTACATTATTTTCGGCTAAATTAAAATATGGAGACTTTAAGCTATAAAGAATTGGCCGAAGAATATTTTAAAAATAAAGATGGTGTTCTAAGCCATATTCAAACAAAACTGAATATAAATAGTCTCTACATTGAAACACAACTGGAAATCAAAAACAAAGTATCTAATTTCGTCAAAACATTGAATAGATACTACAAGGAAGTTGACTTTAGTAAAAGTAAATTTTACAAGCGCTTTGCGAATTGGTTAGAAGGTGAACTCCGTATCCAGATCATTTCAGAAACAACAAATGATGGGAGTTGTGGAAGACCACAAAAACCGTTAGATAACTGTAGCGATAGATCTAAGAGACGAAAACTGAAGAATTTTAATGAAGAAATCGGGTGTGAAAACATTAAAGATAGTTTTCTGCATAAACTTCGATCTGAAAAACAATTAGCGGAAGTGGATATCATTCAGAAAGTCCTTTCTGCTAGTCCGGTGAGAACAAAACGGGTTCTTAAAAGCATTCCAACACCAAACGAGGAAAACAGTTTACAAACGAGGAAGCACTTGCATTATTTCTGGATTTAAAGCTAACAAAACACCAGTATACTCAACTCAGATTGCGTGCGATCGAAAAAGGCTTAAATTTATACCCGTCATATCATCACATAATTGCAGCTAAAAAGGAGTGCTATCCTCCAAAGGAATCTATGAAAATCACACCAATTTCTGCACAGGTAAAACTGCAAGCTCTACTTGATCATACAGCTGAAAGGTTGCTGCAATCACTTAAAGGAAGTGATTTAAAAAAACATGGAAACTGCAATTTAACTCTCTTTTGTAAATGGGGATGCGATGGATCTTCAGGACAAAAACAATATAAACAATTTTTATGTGAAGATATTTCTGACACAGATATGTTCATGGTGTCATTTGTGTCATTGCGATTAATAAAAAACTTAGAAGACTCGGAACCTTCGTCCAGCACAATGCAAACAAATTTTATTTGGAAAAATCATACTCCATCGTCCACGAAGTACTGCAGACCAATAAAATTTGAATTTAAAAAGGAAACTCATGATACCATTAAGAATGAAATAAGTGACATCAAAACTCAAATTTCAACACTAAAGCCATTAGAGTTAGAGATAGATGAACATACTATTAAATTGAATTATCAATTAATACTTTCAATGATAGACGGAAAAACTGCCCAGGCTTTGACTGATACAAAAGCTTCATGCAGCTGTATTATATGTAAAGCAACATCAAGTCAGTTAAACCAAGAACCTACAAAGTCACTAGATAGTATTGATGCATTTGAATTTGGATTATCAGCGCTACATACGAGAATAAGATTTATGGAACACATACTGAAAATTAGCTATGATTTGGACTTCGGATCTTCAGGATCAGTAAGAAATAATGACACCAACAAAGAGAAAAGAAAATTGAAAAAGAAACAAGTTCATGATGCATTTCTCAAACACGGGTTAATTATAGATCAACCAAAACAAGGATCAGGCAATACAAACGATGGCAATACCGCAAGAAGATTCTTTTTGGATCCCGAAACTACATCTGATATAACAGGTGTTGATATAGATCTTATTTCAAGATTTAAAACAATTACTGAAGTACTTGCGTGCAATGAACAAATTAATGCTAAAAAATTTGGTGATTATGCCAAGGAAACTGTTGCTATATATATATCCAAATACAATTATAGAAATATGTCAGCAACAGTGCACAAAGTTCTTTATCATGGAGAAGATGTCATTAAGCACCATTTATTACCAATTGGAGATTTATCAGAGGAAACCCAGGAAAAAAGAAATAAGGATTACAGATTTTACAGAGAACATAATACCAGAAAAACGTCACGAAGTTCTACAAATGAAGACTTATTTCACATATTATTAGCAACATCAGATCCATTCATCTCTAGCATTCGAAGTCAATGGAAAGTAAACCCTTCGGACCTAAGTGCCGAAGTTAAAGCACTGCTACAGGACAGCAGTAATACAGAGCAGAATATAAAATATTTACAAGAAATATTCCAGCCAAATAAACAATAATTATAATTTGCATTTAATATTTGAGTGCAATAAAGTATACAAATATCAATATTAAATATTATTTTATTTATCTACAATCTATTTATGACTACAAATAAATATATATTTAAAGAAAAATTATGTTACATTCTTTTATTTAAAAAAAAAAACTAGGTAATATGTAAGTATTATTAAGCAAAAATTAAAATTAGGGCCACCCTAATAAAAATACTGTAAATACCTCAACGAGAAAAGGGGCACCCTAAGGATAACAAAATATTAAATTGCTATCCAAGGACGACTTGTGGCCCAAATTTGAGCCAAATCGGTTAAGAGGAAGTGGGTCAAAAATGAGTTGGCAGATTTGAAACAAAATAAAAATGAAAAAAAATCGAAAATTGAATTTCAAGCTTAAATTTCTTAAGAACCACTGTACCGATCTTAATAAAACCTACAATCGAAAAAGCTACAGATGTTATCTATTGATTAAAAAAAGAACTACTAAAAAATCTTTAATAGTTAAAAAGTTACAGAGTTTTGGCCAATGAAAAACGATTCTGAACCACTGTTCGCCGCCGATAGTATTAGTTTTCCTGTCGAACCTATAAATGTGATAGTTGTTGCATAAAATTTCGGAATTGTGTATACAACTGTTATGCTGTTATTTTTATAGGAAATTTTAAAAAATTTCTTATAATTATAGGATTTTTAAAAACTTTAAATTCTTAAAAAATTTTACTCCGTCTCCTTATTTTACTTATTTTATATTCTTTTGACAATTTTTTTCCTTTTATTTCTATATTATTCATTTTTATAGTCTATTAAAATATATACACACAAACACTGAAAAATGTTAGTATTTCAACATAGAAACATTATTGCTACGAAATTGTCTTTGCATTTACCACAAGGTATTCGAAATACTCATAAATACTTATATTATTTTGCAACAGGAAACAGTTGTAAACAGATAAATTTATCTTTCTCAACTTATAAGCAAAAGCATCAGTTACTGGCTTTGTGGGTAGAGTGTATTCGTTTAGACGTTTATTGGGAATACCGTTTATCTGGTACAAGCCAAGATCAGAAAAATCATTTATAAAGTCATCTATCCTGTTAACAGTGATTATTGGAGTATTGTAGAAAGAATCAGGTAAGCAAGTCCAAGAAATCGATGGTAGATTAAAGTCTCCGAAAACTAATAAAGAGTCCTGAGGTGTAGATTAAGCTTCGACTGACTTTATTACGTCAAAGTAATCATCATAAGTAATTTGATTAGAGGAAGGAGGTATGTATAATGATGCTATAAATTGGCTTCAATAGAGATTTCTTCAGATGGAAACAAATTTGAGATAGCTATCAAAACACCGCCGCACGATGGTTCAGAATCAAATTTCATTGGCCAAAACCTATATTTTTTGTTGATATAGATTTTTAAAATTTTTATACCATCAGAAAGAAAACATATCAAAACTAAGGTGGCCAAAAAATTTGGTCAAAATAACCGCTGTAGTGGGCGTGGCATGCTGCTAAAGACAAGGAATTTTGGTTAATTTAGAAATGAAAGAAAAATTGTAATTTTTGATCTCATATTAATTACGATTTCTTGAAAACTATTAATGCTAATGGGCTGCAGTTTTTTTTGTTATGTTGGGTGGACTGTTGGTTTTAACAAATGGTATTTGCGCACCCTGTATAATTTGTAGTTAAGGTGTTATGTAAAAAATTTAAAATCACCATATACTCATAAAATTTCAAGTTTAGTAGTGTATAACTTTTGTAGAAACAAATGGAAACAAAAATCGAAACCACCCAAAGAAAGCCAAGAGTGTTCCCTTCAAGCTTATATATACTTTTGCACCCGCCCGGACCAGCCCGTAGAACACTTTGCGAAAGTGCTCATTGGTGACAGCATGGTATCCAACTAGGGTTGCCAGTCAGGCTGGATTCGACTGGATTGTCCAGCTTTTTTAGTGCTTGTCCAGTGTCACGCTAAAATTAAATTTGTCCAGCTAAAAGGTGAAGAATTGAATTTTGTATATTTAAAAAAACTGTCTTTATGATAATGAACGCAAAAGTGTATTTTTCTCTTTTTTACTAAGTGATTTATTCGTTGATTAATTGATTACTTGATCTAGTTAATTTTGTAATAAAATTACCCTCTATCAAATTTCCCCACTGTGTTTACTTAAATGGCCTATATTTACAACCTGTTAAAGCCAAAGGTCGAGCATATTTTAGAATTCTTCAATTTCGTAGGTCATGCTTTAAAAGTTTTTCTTCTACTTCTACTTGGCCTTTACATCGAATTTTCGTACGTCCACCTTTACGAGTTCATTCTGGGTCGTTTTTGAATACTTTTCTTGCAGGAGTATTTTTATCCATTCGCACAACACGTCCTAGCCAACGCAGCCGTCCAACGATTTTTCATAGAATCTTTTTCTCAAAAACTCAACAAATAGCTTCATCTGCTTGTGCAAGTGCCCATGATTCAGCACCATATAATAACACAGGTAGTAAAAGCCTTTTATAGAGCGTGTCTTTAGTTCTAACAGTTCCTTAAGTATCTTAGGTTTGCTTACTGAAGAAACTTTTTATAATACTGGCCGCCTATCACGGGGTATGGCCTAAGCAAACAACAAACTTTATTTTGTCTGTTTGGTTTTTTGATGCCTTAAAGGATATAACCTTTTTATGGTTTCGTCTTTTATATTACGTTAATTACAAAAACAAATGAAAATTGTCCGTTTTATGGAAATTTTACGTAGTTTTTTACCATTCAATTTTTTAAAAATAAATGAAAATTTCCGTTTTTTATACTAATAATGTAGTTTAAATTTTTGTCAGTAATTTTTTTGAAAACAACTGAATATTCCGTTTTTAAAACTGAAAATGTAGTTTAAATATTTGTCAGTTAAATTTAAATGAAATATTTATTGAATTTGAATGAAAAATCAGTTGACCGGTTTTTAAATGAATATTCATTCATTTCAAATTACATTTTAAGTTAATTTTACTTACATAATATTCTGAGTGTATCTAATTTGTTTGTGGACTAAACAAAGAACACTCCAATCGTCCGGCATACGTTCTTCTAACTATATGGTTTTTATAAGCTGGGACATAAATGATTATCAACTCCCACCTCCTGCCTTAAAAAGCTCTGCCGGCAAACCATCGGCACCCGCAGATTTATTACTTTTCAGTTATTGAAATTCTAACCTCATTTTGATTTGTTCGGACATGTCATCTTGTCCACTTTCATTTGGTACTTGCAATTTGCAAAATTTATTAATGTCCAGCTAATTTTTGGGTTGTCAAGCTTTTTTTTTGCCTTATGTCCAGTTTTTTTCCGGGTTTGTGTCTGGCAACCCTATATCCAACTCTATTGAACCACTGGAGTGTCACACTTTTCTACCGTTTTTACTTTGAAATGTGCCCTATCGTAATTAGGGAACTCGTTCGAAACTCAAATCTTCTTACGCAATACATGTCTCAGAATAGGGTCTTTGTAAGAGCTACTCGGCCGAGTGTAGGAAAGGGTGAACGTGCTCGTCGGTATGCAAATCTATTGAGCCACTGGAATGTCACAATGTTCCATCGTTTCTAGTTATCGAAATCAGGGAACTTGTTCCTAAAATCCGAACTTTTTTACTTAATACTTGTCTTTCTCATACCCAGAACATCATTGAAAAATGTTTAATATATTTTTGAAAAAAAAAAATGTTAAATTTTTTTGTTTTTATTTATTTTTGATTTTATTTAATTTTAGGGTTAACATCATTTTACAAAAGTCTTAAGTTTTACAGGAAAAGCTTTCAGAAAGGTAATAAAATATATCTTGGCAATACTATTATTTGATATTTCATTACGAAGCGTTTACTTCCAAACGAAAAAAGAAAATGAACTCAATTTAGAGCTTAATCGTTAGGCCAGTATTCGATTGCCTTCCAACGTATGACAGTTTTGTGAACAGGCTGTTATTTTATATTCTTTTGACAATTTTTTTTCTTTTATTTCTAAAAATGAATAATATTTTTATAGTCAATTAAAATATGTACACACAAACACAAAAAATGTTAAAAATTTCTTATTTTTATAAAAAAAAAATTGAAAAATTTCTTATTTTTACAGGGAATTTTTAAAAAATTTCTTATTTTTATCAAAAAAAAAAATTTTAAATTTCTTATTTCTTAAATTTTTTTTTGTTTTTAATTTTAAAGAAAATTTTTCCTTAATTTTTATAGGAAATTTAAAAAAAAAATCTTGTTTTTGTAGGAAATTTTTAATTTTCTTTTATTTTTATAGGAAATTTTTAATTTTTATAGGAAATTTTTAATATTTTTTATTTTTATAGGAAATTTAAAAAAAAATTTCTTATTTTTAAAAAATTTCTTATAATTATAGGATTTTTAAAAACTTTAAATTCTTAAAAAATTTTACTCCGTCTCCTTATTTTACTTATTTTATATTCTTTTGACAATTTTTTTCCTTTTATTTCTATATTATTCATTTTTATAGTCTATTAAAATATATACACACAAACACTGAAAAATGTTAGTATTTCAACATAGAAACATTATTGCTACGAAATTGTCTTTGCATTTACCACAAGGTATTCGAAATACTCATAAATACTTATATTATTTTGCAACAGGAAACAGTTGTAAACAGATAAATTTATCTTTCTCAACTTATAAGCAAAAGCATCAGTTACTGGCTTTGTGGGTAGAGTGTATTCGTTTAGACGTTTATTGGGAATACCGTTTATCTGGTACAAGCCAAGATCAGAAAAATCATTTATAAAGTCATCTATCCTGTTAACAGTGATTATTGGAATATTGTAGAAAGAATCAGGTAAGCAAGTCCAAGAAATCGATGGTAGATTAAAGTCTCCGAAAACTAATAAAGAGTCCTGAGGTGTAGATTAAGCTTCGACTGACTTTATTACGTCAAAGTAATCATCATAAGTAATTTGATTAGAGGAAGGAGGTATGTATAATGATGCTATAAATTGGCTTCAATAGAGATTTCTTCAGATGGAAACAAATTTGAGATAGCTATCAAAACAACGCCGCACGATGGTTCAGAATCAAATTTCATTGGCCAAAACCTATATTTTTTGTTGATATAGATTTTTAAAATTTTTATACCATCAGAAAGAAAACATATCAAAACTAAGGTGGCCAAAAAATTTGGTCAAAATATCCGCTGTAGTGGGCGTGGCATGCTGCTAAAGACAAGGAATTTTGGTTAATTTAGAAATGAAAGAAAAATTGTAATTTTTGATCTCATATTAATTACGATTTCTTGAAAACTATTAATGCTAATGGGCTGCAGTTTTTTTTGTTATGTTGGGTGGACTGTTGGTTTTAACAAATGGTATTTGCGAATGATATTTGTAAAAAATTTAATATCACCATATACTCATAAAATTTCAAGTTTAGTAGTGTATAACTTTTGTAGAAACAAATGGAAACAAAAATCGAAACCACCCAAAGAAAGCCAAGAGTGTTCCCTTTAAGCCTATATATACTTTTGCACCCGCCCGGACCAGCCCGTAGAACACTTTTTTTATTTTAATGAAAATACTCAAGATTTTTACAAGCAAAATTACTAGTAAATTTACTTTAGAAATCATTCACTGTCATAAATACAAATTGCAGATAGTTATTTCAATAAGAGGAAAGTTATTAGTGGTTTAAATTTTTATTCAAATGGTTGGTATCTTAAAAAAAACTTCCCTGAATTTTTTAGGGAATTTTTCAAAGAATTTTGAAAATATTTCATTTTGCACAGATATTTCAATTACCTGCTAAAAAATTATAGGGAAAAAACCTTTAAAATGTATTTCAGTAAAGTACAGAATGAATTTTAACAGTTAAAATTTTCCATTTTTTAAGGAATGTTACCTAGCCTGTTACTCATCAGCGTTAAAGGGTTTTATTATACTTAAAAATTATTATAATTGGTCTTTTATGACATTAAATAAAACTTCCTAAATTTATTCACTGCATTTTAAAAATTCCATGAAAAAAATTTTAAAATATCTTTCAGTGAAATACAGGATGAATTTGAACAGGTACAATTTTCCATTTGATTTTATGGACAGCTACCTAAGTAGAGTATAATAATATCAAAGCATGATATAAGGACAATAATTTGGAAATAAATGTTAGTTTCGAACAAGTATTCAATTTAAAAAGGTTGATAAATATTTGGAAGTTTTATTTCAAAGCCCTTTAAAAGTACATTATTTTCGGCTCAATTAAAATATGGAGACTTTCAGCTATAAAGAATTGGCCGAAGAATATTTTAAAAATAAAGATGGTGTTCTAAGCCATATTCAAACAAAACTGAATATAAATAGTCTCTACATTGAAACACAACTGGAAATCAAAAACAAAGTATCTAATTTCGTCAAAACATTGAATAGATACTACAAGGAAGTTGACTTTAGTAAAAGTAAATTTTACAAGCGCTTTGCGAATTGGTTAGAAGGTGAACTCCGTATCCAGATCATTTCAGAAACAACAAATGATGGGAGTTGTGGAAGACCACAAAAACCGTTAGATAACTGTAGCGATAGATCTAAGAGACGAAAACTGAAGAATTTTAATGAAGAAATCGGGTGTGAAAACATTAAAGATAGTTTTCTGCATAAACTTCGATCTGAAAAACAATTAGCGGAAGTGGATATCATTCAGAAAGTCCTTTCTGCTAGTCCGGTGAGAACAAAACGGGTTCTTAAAAGCATTCCAACACCAAACGAGGAAAACAGTTTACAAACGAGGAAGCACTTGCATTATTTCTGGATTTAAAGCTAACAAAACACCAGTATACTCAACTCAGATTGCGTGCGATCGAAAAAGGCTTAAATTTATACCCGTCATATCATCACATAATTGCAGCTAAAAAGGAGTGCTATCCTCCAAAGGAATCTATGAAAATCACACCAATTTCTGCACAGGTAAAACTGCAAGCTCTACTTGATCATACAGCTGAAAGGTTGCTGCAATCACTTAAAGGAAGTGATTTAAAAAAACATGGAAACTGCAATTTAACTCTCTTTTGTAAATGGGGATGCGATGGATCTTCAGGACAAAAACAATATAAACAATTTTTATGTGAAGATATTTCTGACACAGATATGTTCATGGTGTCATTTGTGTCATTGCGATTAATAAAAAACTTAGAAGACTCGGAACCTTCGTCCAGCACAATGCAAACAAATTTTATTTGGAAAAATCATACTCCATCGTCCACGAAGTACTGCAGACCAATAAAATTTGAATTTAAAAAGGAAACTCATGATACCATTAAGAATGAAATAAGTGACATCAAAACTCAAATTTCAACACTAAAGCCATTAGAGTTAGAGATAGATGAACATACTATTAAATTGAATTATCAATTAATACTTTCAATGATAGACGGAAAAACTGCCCAGGCTTTGACTGATACAAAAGCTTCATGCAGCTGTATTATATGTAAAGCAACATCAAGTCAGTTAAACCAAGAACCTACAAAGTCACTAGATAGTATTGATGCATTTGAATTTGGATTATCAGCGCTACATACGAGAATAAGATTTATGGAACACATACTGAAAATTAGCTATGATTTGGACTTCGGATCTTCAGGATCAGTAAGAAATAATGACACCAACAAAGAGAAAAGAAAATTGAAAAAGAAACAAGTTCATGATGCATTTCTCAAACACGGGTTAATTATAGATCAACCAAAACAAGGATCAGGCAATACAAACGATGGCAATACCGCAAGAAGATTCTTTTTGGATCCCGAAACTACATCTGATATAACAGGTGTTGATATAGATCTTATTTCAAGATTTAAAACAATTACTGAAGTACTTGCGTGCAATGAACAAATTAATGCTAAAAAATTTGGTGATTATGCCAAGGAAACTGTTGCTATATATATATCCAAATACAATTATAGAAATATGTCAGCAACAGTGCACAAAGTTCTTTATCATGGAGAAGATGTCATTAAGCACCATTTATTACCAATTGGAGATTTATCAGAGGAAACCCAGGAAAAAAGAAATAAGGATTACAGATTTTACAGAGAACATAATACCAGAAAAACGTCACGAAGTTCTACAAATGAAGACTTATTTCACATATTATTAGCAACATCAGATCCATTCATCTCTAGCATTCGAAGTCAATGGAAAGTAAACCCTTCGGACCTAAGTGCCGAAGTTAAAGCACTGCTACAGGACAGCAGTAATACAGAGCAGAATATAAAATATTTACAAGAAATATTCCAGCCAAATAAACAATAATTATAATTTGCATTTAATATTTGAGTGCAATAAAGTATACAAATATCAATATTAAATATTATTTTATTTATCTACAATCTATTTATGACTACAAATAAATATATATTTAAAGAAAAATTATGTTACATTCTTTTATTTAAAAAAAAAACTAGGTAATATGTAAGTATTATTAAGCAAAAATTAAAATTAGGGCCACCCTAATAAAAATACTGTAAATACCTCAACGAGAAAAGGGGCACCCTAAGGATAACAAAATATTAAATTGCTATCCAAGGACGACTTGTGGCCCAAATTTGAGCCAAATCGGTTAAGAGGAAGTGGGTCAAAAATGAGTTGGCAGATTTGAAACAAAATAAAAATGAAAAAAAATCGAAAATTGAATTTCAAGCTTAAATTTCTTAAGAACCACTGTACCGATCTTAATAAAACCTACAATCGAAAAAGCTACAGATGTTATCTATTGATTAAAAAAAGAACTACTAAAAAATCTTTAATAGTTAAAAAGTTACAGAGTTTTGGCCAATGAAAAACGATTCTGAACCACTGTTCGCCGCCGATAGTATTAGTTTTCCTGTCGAACCTATAAATGTGATAGTTGTTGCATAAAATTTCGGAATTGTGTATACAACTGTTATGCTGTTATTTTTATAGGAAATTTTAAAAAATTTCTTATAATTATAGGATTTTTAAAAACTTTAAATTCTTAAAAAATTTTACTCCGTCTCCTTATTTTACTTATTTTATATTCTTTTGACAATTTTTTTCCTTTTATTTCTATATTATTCATTTTTATAGTCTATTAAAATATATACACACAAACACTGAAAAATGTTAGTATTTCAACATAGAAACATTATTGCTACGAAATTGTCTTTGCATTTACCACAAGGTATTCGAAATACTCATAAATACTTATATTATTTTGCAACAGGAAACAGTTGTAAACAGATAAATTTATCTTTCTCAACTTATAAGCAAAAGCATCAGTTACTGGCTTTGTGGGTAGAGTGTATTCGTTTAGACGTTTATTGGGAATACCGTTTATCTGGTACAAGCCAAGATCAGAAAAATCATTTATAAAGTCATCTATCCTGTTAACAGTGATTATTGGAGTATTGTAGAAAGAATCAGGTAAGCAAGTCCAAGAAATCGATGGTAGATTAAAGTCTCCGAAAACTAATAAAGAGTCCTGAGGTGTAGATTAAGCTTCGACTGACTTTATTACGTCAAAGTAATCATCATAAGTAATTTGATTAGAGGAAGGAGGTATGTATAATGATGCTATAAATTGGCTTCAATAGAGATTTCTTCAGATGGAAACAAATTTGAGATAGCTATCAAAACACCGCCGCACGATGGTTCAGAATCAAATTTCATTGGCCAAAACCTATATTTTTTGTTGATATAGATTTTTAAAATTTTTATACCATCAGAAAGAAAACATATCAAAACTAAGGTGGCCAAAAAATTTGGTCAAAATAACCGCTGTAGTGGGCGTGGCATGCTGCTAAAGACAAGGAATTTTGGTTAATTTAGAAATGAAAGAAAAATTGTAATTTTTGATCTCATATTAATTACGATTTCTTGAAAACTATTAATGCTAATGGGCTGCAGTTTTTTTTGTTATGTTGGGTGGACTGTTGGTTTTAACAAATGGTATTTGCGCACCCTGTATAATTTGTAGTTAAGGTGTTATGTAAAAAATTTAAAATCACCATATACTCATAAAATTTCAAGTTTAGTAGTGTATAACTTTTGTAGAAACAAATGGAAACAAAAATCGAAACCACCCAAAGAAAGCCAAGAGTGTTCCCTTCAAGCTTATATATACTTTTGCACCCGCCCGGACCAGCCCGTAGAACACTTTGCGAAAGTGCTCATTGGTGACAGCATGGTATCCAACTAGGGTTGCCAGTCAGGCTGGATTCGACTGGATTGTCCAGCTTTTTTAGTGCTTGTCCAGTGTCACGCTAAAATTAAATTTGTCCAGCTAAAAGGTGAAGAATTGAATTTTGTATATTTAAAAAAACTGTCTTTATGATAATGAACGCAAAAGTGTATTTTTCTCTTTTTTACTAAGTGATTTATTCGTTGATTAATTGATTACTTGATCTAGTTAATTTTGTAATAAAATTACCCTCTATCAAATTTCCCCACTGTGTTTACTTAAATGGCCTATATTTACAACCTGTTAAAGCCAAAGGTCGAGCATATTTTAGAATTCTTCAATTTCGTAGGTCATGCTTTAAAAGTTTTTCTTCTACTTCTACTTGGCCTTTACATCGAATTTTCGTACGTCCACCTTTACGAGTTCATTCTGGGTCGTTTTTGAATACTTTTCTTGCAGGAGTATTTTTATCCATTCGCACAACACGTCCTAGCCAACGCAGCCGTCCAACGATTTTTCATAGAATCTTTTTCTCAAAAACTCAACAAATAGCTTCATCTGCTTGTGCAAGTGCCCATGATTCAGCACCATATAATAACACAGGTAGTAAAAGCCTTTTATAGAGCGTGTCTTTAGTTCTAACAGTTCCTTAAGTATCTTAGGTTTGCTTACTGAAGAAACTTTTTATAATACTGGCCGCCTATCACGGGGTATGGCCTAAGCAAACAACAAACTTTATTTTGTCTGTTTGGTTTTTTGATGCCTTAAAGGATATAACCTTTTTATGGTTTCGTCTTTTATATTACGTTAATTACAAAAACAAATGAAAATTGTCCGTTTTATGGAAATTTTACGTAGTTTTTTACCATTCAATTTTTTAAAAATAAATGAAAATTTCCGTTTTTTATACTAATAATGTAGTTTAAATTTTTGTCAGTAATTTTTTTGAAAACAACTGAATATTCCGTTTTTAAAACTGAAAATGTAGTTTAAATATTTGTCAGTTAAATTTAAATGAAATATTTATTGAATTTGAATGAAAAATCAGTTGACCGGTTTTTAAATGAATATTCATTCATTTCAAATTACATTTTAAGTTAATTTTACTTACATAATATTCTGAGTGTATCTAATTTGTTTGTGGACTAAACAAAGAACACTCCAATCGTCCGGCATACGTTCTTCTAACTATATGGTTTTTATAAGCTGGGACATAAATGATTATCAACTCCCACCTCCTGCCTTAAAAAGCTCTGCCGGCAAACCATCGGCACCCGCAGATTTATTACTTTTCAGTTATTGAAATTCTAACCTCATTTTGATTTGTTCGGACATGTCATCTTGTCCACTTTCATTTGGTACTTGCAATTTGCAAAATTTATTAATGTCCAGCTAATTTTTGGGTTGTCAAGCTTTTTTTTTGCCTTATGTCCAGTTTTTTTCCGGGTTTGTGTCTGGCAACCCTATATCCAACTCTATTGAACCACTGGAGTGTCACACTTTTCTACCGTTTTTACTTTGAAATGTGCCCTATCGTAATTAGGGAACTCGTTCGAAACTCAAATCTTCTTACGCAATACATGTCTCAGAATAGGGTCTTTGTAAGAGCTACTCGGCCGAGTGTAGGAAAGGGTGAACGTGCTCGTCGGTATGCAAATCTATTGAGCCACTGGAATGTCACAATGTTCCATCGTTTCTAGTTATCGAAATCAGGGAACTTGTTCCTAAAATCCGAACTTTTTTACTTAATACTTGTCTTTCTCATACCCAGAACATCATTGAAAAATGTTTAATATATTTTTGAAAAAAAAAAATGTTAAATTTTTTTGTTTTTATTTATTTTTGATTTTATTTAATTTTAGGGTTAACATCATTTTACAAAAGTCTTAAGTTTTACAGGAAAAGCTTTCAGAAAGGTAATAAAATATATCTTGGCAATACTATTATTTGATATTTCATTACGAAGCTTTTACTTCCAAACGAAAAAAGAAAATGAACTCAATTTAGAGCTTAATCGTTAGGCCAGTATTCGATTGCCTTCCAACGTATGACAGTTTTGTGAACAGGCTGTTATTTTATATTCTTTTGACAATTTTTTTTCTTTTATTTCTAAAAATGAATAATATTTTTATAGTCAATTAAAATATGTACACACAAACACAAAAAATGTTAAAAATTTCTTATTTTTATAAAAAAAAAATTGAAAAATTTCTTATTTTTACAGGGAATTTTTAAAAAATTTCTTATTTTTATCAAAAAAAAAATTTTAAATTTCTTATTTCTTAAATTTTTTTTGTTTTTAATTTTAAAGAAAATTTTTCCTTAATTTTTATAGGAAATTTAAAAAAAAAATCTTGTTTTTGTAGAAAATTTTTAATTTTCTTTTATTTTTATAGGAAATTTTTAATTTTTATAGGAAATTTTTAATATTTTTTATTTTTATAGGAAATTTAAAAAAAAATTTCTTATTTTTAAAAAATTTCTTATAATTATAGGATTTTTAAAAACTTTAAATTCTTAAAAAATTTTACTCCGTCTCCTTATTTTACTTATTTTATATTCTTTTGACAATTTTTTTCCTTTTATTTCTATATTATTCATTTTTATAGTCTATTAAAATATATACACACAAACACTGAAAAATGTTAGTATTTCAACATAGAAACATTATTGCTACGAAATTGTCTTTGCATTTACCACAAGGTATTCGAAATACTCATAAATACTTATATTATTTTGCAACAGGAAACAGTTGTAAACAGATAAATTTATCTTTCTCAACTTATAAGCAAAAGCATCAGTTACTGGCTTTGTGGGTAGAGTGTATTCGTTTAGACGTTTATTGGGAATACCGTTTATCTGGTACAAGCCAAGATCAGAAAAATCATTTATAAAGTCATCTATCCTGTTAACAGTGATTATTGGAATATTGTAGAAAGAATCAGGTAAGCAAGTCCAAGAAATCGATGGTAGATTAAAGTCTCCGAAAACTAATAAAGAGTCCTGAGGTGTAGATTAAGCTTCGACTGACTTTATTACGTCAAAGTAATCATCATAAGTAATTTGATTAGAGGAAGGAGGTATGTATAATGATGCTATAAATTGGCTTCAATAGAGATTTCTTCAGATGGAAACAAATTTGAGATAGCTATCAAAACAACGCCGCACGATGGTTCAGAATCAAATTTCATTGGCCAAAACCTATATTTTTTGTTGATATAGATTTTTAAAATTTTTATACCATCAGAAAGAAAACATATCAAAACTAAGGTGGCCAAAAAATTCGGTCAAAATATCCGCTGTAGTGGGCGTGGCATGCTGCTAAAGACAAGGAATTTTGGTTAATTTAGAAATGAAAGAAAAATTTTAATTTTTGATCTCATATTAATTACGATTTCTTGAAAACTATTAATGCTAATGGGCTGCAGTTTTTTTTGTTATGTTGGGTGGACTGTTGGTTTTAACAAATGGTATTTGCGAATGATATTTGTAAAAAATTTAATATCACCATATACTCATAAAATTTCAAGTTTAGTAGTGTATAACTTTTGTAGAAACAAATGGAAACAAAAATCGAAACCACCCAAAGAAAGCCAAGAGTGTTCCCTTTAAGCCTATATATACTTTTGCACCCGCCCGGACCAGCCCGTAGAACACTTTTTTTATTTTAATGAAAATACTCAAGATTTTTACAAGCAAAATTACTAGTAAATTTACTTTAGAAATCATTCACTGTCATAAATACAAATTGCAGATAGTTATTTCAATAAGAGGAAAGTTATTAGTGGTTTAAATTTTTATTCAAATGGTTGGTATCTTAAAAAAAAACTTCCCTGAATTTTTTAGGGAATTTTTCAAAGAATTTTGAAAATATTTCATTTTGCACAGATATTTCAATTACCTGCTAAAAAATTATAGGGAAAAAACCTTTAAAATGTATTTCAGTAAAGTACAGAATGAATTTTAACAGTTAAAATTTTCCATTTTTTAAGGAATGTTACCTAGCCTGTTACTCATCAGCGTTAAAGGGTTTTATTATACTTAAAAATTATTATAATTGGTCTTTTATGACATTAAATAAAACTTCCTAAATTTATTCACTGCATTTTAAAAATTCCATGAAAAAAATTTTAAAATATCTTTCAGTGAAATACAGGATGAATTTGAATAGGTACAATTTTCCATTTGATTTTATGGACAGCTACCTAAGTAGAGTATAATAATATCAAAGCATGATATAAGGACAATAATTTGGAAATAAATGTTAGTTTCGAACAAGTATTCAATTTAAAAAGGTTGATAAATATTTGGAAGTTTTATTTCAAAGCCCTTTAAAAGTACATTATTTTCGGCTAAATTAAAATATGGAGACTTTCAGCTATAAAGAATTGGCCGAAGAATATTTTAAAAATAAAGATGGTGTTCTAAGCCATATTCAAACAAAACTGAATATAAATAGTCTCTACATTGAAACACAACTGGAAATCAAAAACAAAGTATCTAATTTCGTCAAAACATTGAATAGATACTACAAGGAAGTTGACTTTAGTAAAAGTAAATTTTACAAGCGCTTTGCGAATTGGTTAGAAGGTGAACTCCGTATCCAGATCATTTCAGAAACAACAAATGATGGGAGTTGTGGAAGACCACAAAAACCGTTAGATAACTGTAGCGATAGATCTAAGAGACGAAAACTGAAGAATTTTAATGAAGAAATCGGGTGTGAAAACATTAAAGATAGTTTTCTGCATAAACTTCGATCTGAAAAACAATCAGCGGAAGTGGATATCATTCAGAAAGTCCTTTCTGCTAGTCCGGTGAGAACAAAACGGGTTCTTAAAAGCATTCCAACACCAAACGAGGAAAACAGTTTACAAACGAGGAAGCACTTGCATTATTTCTGGATTTAAAGCTAACAAAACACCAGTATACTCAACTCAGATTGCGTGCGATCGAAAAAGGCTTAAATTTATACCCGTCATATTATCACATAATTGCAGCTAAAAAGGAGTGCTATCCTCCAAAGGAATCTATGAAAATCACACCAATTTCTGCACAGGTAAAACTGCAAGCTCTACTTGATCATACAGCTGAAAGGTTGCTGCAATCACTTAAAGGAAGTGATTTAAAAAAACATGGAAACTGCAATTTAACTCTCTTTTGTAAATGGGGATGCGATGGATCTTCAGGACAAAAACAATATAAACAATTTTTATGTGAAGATATTTCTGACACAGATATGTTCATGGTGTCATTTGTGCCATTGCGATTAATAAAAAACTTAGAAGACTCGGAACCTTCGTCCAGCACAATGCAAACAAATTTTATTTGGAAAAATCATACTCCATCGTCCACGAAGTACTGCAGACCAATAAAATTTGAATTTAAAAAGGAAACTCATGATACCATTAAGAATGAAATAAGTGACATCAAAACTCAAATTTCAACACTAAAGCCATTAGAGTTAGAGATAGATGAACATACTATTAAATTGAATTATCAATTAATACTTTCAATGATAGACGGAAAAACTGCCCAGGCTTTGACTGATACAAAAGCTTCATGCAGCTGTATTATATGTAAAGCAACATCAAGTCAGTTAAACCAAGAACCTACAAAGTCACTAGATAGTATTGATGCATTTGAATTTGGATTATCACCGCTACATACGAGAATAAGATTTATGGAACACATACTGAAAATTAGCTATGATTTGGACTTCGGATCTTCAGGATCAGTAAGAAATAATGACACCAACAAAGAGAAAAGAAAATTGAAAATGAAACAAGTTCATGATGCATTTCTCAAACACGGGTTAATTATAGATCAACCAAAACAAGGATCAGGCAATACAAACGATGGCAATACCGCAAGAAGATTCTTTTTGGATCCCGAAACTACATCTGATATAACAGGTGTTGATATAGATCTTATTTCAAGATTTAAAACAATTACTGAAGTACTTGCGTGCAATGAACAAATTAATGCTAAAAAATTTGGTGATTATGCCAAGGAAACTGTTGCTATATATATATCCAAATACAATTATAGAAATATGTCAGCAACAGTGCACAAAGTTCTTTATCATGGAGAAGATGTCATTAAGCACCATTTATTACCAATTGGAGATTTATCAGAGGAAGCCCAGGAAAAAAGAAATAAGGATTACAGATTTTACAGAGAACATAATACCAGAAAAACGTCACGAAGTTCTACAAATGAAGACTTATTTCACATATTATTAGCAACATCAGATCCATTCATCTCTAGCATTCGAAGTCAATGGAAAGTAAATCCTTCGGACCTAAGTGCCGAAGTTAAAGCACTGCTACAGGACAGCAGTAATACAGAGCAGAATATAAAATATTTACAAGAAATATTCCAGCCAAATAAACAATAATTATAATTTGCATTTAATATTTGAGTGCAATAAAGTATACAAATATCAATATTAAATATTATTTTATTTATCTACAATCTATTTATGACTACAAATAAATATATATTTAAAGAAAAATTATGTTACATTCTTTTATTTAAAAAAAAACTAGGTAATATGTAAGTATTATTAAGCAAAAATTAAAATTAGGGCCACCCTAATAAAAATACTGTAAATACCTCAACGAGAAAAGGGGCACCCTAAGGATAACAAAATATTAAATTGCTATCCAAGGACGACTTGTGGCCCAAATTTGAGCCAAATCGGTTAAGAGGAAGTGGGTCAAAAATGAGTTGGCAGATTTGAAACAAAATAAAAATGAAAAAAATCGAAAATTGAATTTCAAGCTTAAATTTCTTAAGAACCACTGTACCGATCTTAATAAAACCTACAATCGAAAAAGCTACAGATGTTATCTATTGATTAAAAAAAGAACTACTAAAAAATCTTTAATAGTTAAAAAGTTACAGAGTTTTGGCCATTGAAAAACGATTCTGAACCACTGTGCGCCGCCGATAGTATTAGTTTTCCTGTCGAACCTATAAATGTGATAGTTGTTGCATAAAATTTCGGAATTGTGTATACAACTGTTATGCCAGGTTTCTGCAAAAACTATAATGTGCTGCGTAAATTTAAAGCTGTTGACGAACAATTTAGATAATTTGGTGGTTAAACCACGAACATTTTGATATACTACAGTTATTTGATCGCAAACTGCATTTAGTTTATTTTATCGACCCCTATTCCTTAAAACTTGATTTTTATACCCTTCACCAACATAGGTGGAAAGGGTATATTGGGTTTGTGCTGATGTTAGTAACGAAGAAATATTGGCCTGAGACCCACCTTTTTACTCTGAGTTGTTTTAACGATGTCCATTCGGCTGGCTGGTTATCCATGTAAGCTTGTTATCAATGTACAGGTCGTAACTTTAAAGATAATTTGATAAGATTATTAAAATCGGATAACTATTTCAGTTACCTCCCATAGGGATGCCTTCCCTGAATAGAGTGTTTGGTCCTTTACAGCCACAAATTTAGTTGTATTTAAATAATATTCAGCACAAGCAATATTATGATAACCTTAATCGTAGGAATCGGCCCATATTTGACCATACCTCCCATACAAGACACATTCTCAAAAGTAGTTTAAATACCCACAAAAGCACAAAAACGCTTGTAAATATTAAAATATGTGCATTTGCCCAGATAAATATTTTGTAAATATAAACAAATAACCCTAGCTCCCATATCAGACCCTTAGCCGGAAATGACAAAAATCTACTTAAATCTCGAAATTTAAAAAAAAATAGCACACAGTATATGTATGTATCTAAGACTTAAGGAAAACTTGTTAAATTGTTGGTTCATATTTGACCTTAGTAGTGAAGGGTATTATATAGTTGGGCTTGACCGACTATAGCTTTTCTTACTTATTTATATACAAAAATCTGAAGAAAAAATAACATCTGTTTAATAAAAATAAAAACCTTTAATACATAAATACAATTATTTTTTATTTATTTAAGTTTATTTTAGGCCACTTGCAGTTTTTTCTTGTGACAACTTGCTGAAGAGCACCAAACAGAAATACAACAAATAAGAGTGGTATATTCGGCTTTGCCGAATCTTGGATACCCTTCACCAATCGTGTTCCAAAAGTAAAGTACAAAATCGTAAGAATATATCGATAATTATATAGTTTCTGATTACTTAGTTGACTTAGTTGAGCCCCACACAAATGCTTGATATGTATATTAATTTTCTTTTAGTTCATACTAAATGTAATTCCTAGCAATATTTAGCTATATCGGAAAACGAAAAGCTTTTCGGTGGCGTCATCATCTGGATTAGTTATGGACACAAAGGTTAGGTTGGGCAGGTAGAGAATGCTTATTTAAGCCAGCCAGTAGCTTCGATATATGTGTCCATTTTACGAACACTTAATAAAAGATGCTTCAAAATGTAGATGCCCTTAGATTTGCAAAAGCACATCGATTTGATGAAGATTAAGTATTCTGGCATGCAACCCAAAAAGACAGTGCCCAGTGAGGGTTGTGTACTTTAATTCGTACGAATTAGGTCAAAGCTTTAACAATGATTGTCAATGTATACAAGCCTTAGAATTATAGGGTGTATATCTTAGTTTTAGATACATACGTGAAATATATACCTTTTTAATGGATGGATATCAGCTTTGTCGGAAAAGTTATTGAAGATTTACTTATATTCTGAAGTTAGTTAACTAATTAAGATGAATACTTCATTAATAATATTTGGGATGTATTGTTCTTTCGATCTGTCCGATGGATGTGTGGAAAGTTTTGCTCTAGTTCTTTGTGCAATTATAACGTGATTTAATTTATCAGCATTAAAGTGATTCCCGGTAGGGGTTATATGGGAGATTTCACTAAATGTGAACCGAGCTCGACCATTTTCAATACCGAACTTTTCAAGAGATCAGAAATACTTTTGTCAAATGTTGTCCCTCTAGAAAGTTTATTTTAGGCGCTATCGCCCTGAATAACGATATTGTACAATGTCTTTATACTAAATGTCATCATCGTATCTATTATAATTTGTCATTTATTAGATACTAAAAGATTGCCTCAGGCGAAGTTATATGGAAGCAATTGTCAAACGTGAACGGATTTCTCCCAATTGCAATTAAAAAATGTAAATTTTCGTTGATATGTGAGATACATACATATGTAGGTTTTTGAACGGATATCATGTACTCAGTTGAATTTGTATACTTCCTAGGAAGATTACCTACAATTTGATATATAATACATTCTCAAATGTTATCATAATGTTCAAAAGTCGGACACAAAATTAAGATAAATGCAGTGTGTCTGTCTGCTAAAATCAGATTTGTGGAGGTATAAACATATGCATTTTACACAAGATTTTAGGATATCGTCTCACCCTAAATTTCATCATTGTCGATCAAAACACCTGAAATATCGCTTAAACACTTAATTATATCTACCACAAATTACCGAATGCATCAGAGTTTAGGTAATCCCCTGCGAAGTACGCTATTAAATTTCATCAAAATAATCATCTGAAATATCGACAAAACAGAAGCAACAGAAGAAAGGACAGACGGACGGACGGACAGACAGGTAGACGGACGGACAAACAGACAAACAGACGGACGGACAGATAAACAGACGGACGGACAGACAAACAGACAGACGGACAGACGTCGGGAAATCGATTCTCCTACCGATTCTGAGTCGATCGGTACAATATAAATGGTATTCATAATCAGATTTGTAGAGTTCATACATCAGATTTTAGGAAATCCTCCCACAAAAAACGCTTTCAAATTTCATCACAATCGGTCCATAAACACCTGAGATATCGCAGAAACAATACTTACAAAATGTCAACAAAATTTCTTAGACACGTACTTTGGGGAATTTGCTGCACATCACAAGTAGTGTTTTGGCGATATCTCAGTTATCAAAAGCGATCCATACCGCTTTTGATAAAATTTAATAACGTGCTTGGCGGGTGAATTTCCTAAAATCTGATATAAAATGTATGTATGTCCGTGCTGAAGGAGGATGGTTTTTCCTATCTCCCTAATGCGTACTTTAGGCAATTTGCAAAACACACACTCTTGGTGTACATGTAATAATATGTTATATATCAGATTGTTAAAAAAACTATCAAAATCGGTCCATAAACAACTGAAATATCGCCAAAACACTAAATTTTATGTATCGCAAATTGCCCAAAGAACGCATTAGAGAATGTTTGTTGAAAAAATGAAATGCAGAAATGGGAAAAACCATCCTTCTTAAGCACGGACATACATATATTTTATATCAGATTTTAGGAAATTTCCGCCCGCCAAGCACGCTATTAAATTTTATCAAAAGCGGTCCATAAACAATTGAGTTATCGCCAAAACACTACATTTGATGTACAGCAAATTGCCCAAAGTACGTGTCTAAGAATTTTTGTTTACATTTTGTAAGTATTGTTTCAGCGATATCACAGGTGTTTATGGACCGATTGTGATGAAATTTGACATCGTTCTTTGTGGGAGGATTTCCTAAAATCTGATATTTATACTCCACAAATCTGATTATGAATACCATTCAAATTGTACCGATCTACTCAGAATCGGTAGCAGAACCGTTTTCGCGACCTCCGTCCGTCCGTCTGTTTGTCTGTCTGTCCGTCCGTCTGTTTGTTTGTCCGTCCATTTACCTGTCTGTCCGTCTACCTGTCTGTCCTTTTTCCTGTTGTAGTCAAGTTTTTGGAGCTCCTGTTTTGTCGATATCTCAGGTGTTTATTTTGATGAAATTTAATAGCGTCCTTCGCAGGGGATTACCTTAATCCTGATTAATGGCGTCCTTCGCAGGGAATTACCTTAATCCTGATGTATTCGGTAATTTGTGGTAGATATAATTTAGCGTTTAAGCGATATTTCAGGTGTTTTGATCGACAATGATGAAATTCAGGGTGGGACAATATCCTAAAATTTTGTGTAAAATCCAGGAGCTCCACAAATCTGATTTTAGCAGACAGAGACACTGCATTTATCTTAATTTTGTGTCTGACTTTTGAACATTATGATAACATTTGAGAATGTATCAAATTATAGGTAATCTTTCTAGGAAGTACAAAAATGCAGCTAAGTACATGACATCCGTTCTAACTTACATATGTATGTGTGTATCTCGCATATCAACGAAAATTTAAGTTTTTTAATTGCAATTGGGAAAAATCCGTTCACGTTTGACAATTGCTCCCGTATAACTTCGCCTAAGGCAACCTCTTAGTAGCTAATAAATGATAAATTATAAGAGATACGATGATGACATTTAGTATAAAGACGTTGTACAATATTGTTATTAAGGGCGATAGCGCCTAAAATAAACTTTATGGAGGGACAACATTTGATAAAAGTATTTCTGGTCTCTTGAATAGTTCGGTATTGAAAATGGGCGAGCTCTGTTCACATTTAGTGAAATCTCCCATATAACGACAAATCTTTCACTGTGACTATCTCTGGAGAACCCCCATCTTCAGATGACGGCTGTCTGGAGGTTTACACTGATGGATCCAAGTCAAAAATAGGCATATGGGGGGGGCTTCTCCATCTCACTTCTAGGGAAGGAAATTTGCTTTATGCTCCCTGATCAATGTAGTGTCTTACAATCCGAGATATCGGCTATTCACAAAGCAGTCAAATGGTTGAGATACCACAGAGTTAGGGTGTTTACTCGAGTTATGTTTGCTGGATTACTCGGAAAAATAAAATCGATTAATCGCTCGAGTAAATAAAAATGATTAATTTCAAATAAAGTTACTCGAGTAAAAACATTTCAATAATTTTGTGTGTATTTTAAAATATTAATAAAATAAAACGACTAAAGTTTGTCTCAGTGTATTCCTTAACTGCTAAGTTTGTTTGAAACAACGTTGGCCAAAAAGAGAGCGATTTTAAATGAAAGTGCTCAATCTCAAAATGAGAATGTGACCAATAATAGAGATTTAAATATAGTCCATTTGCCATGAAGTCCATGAAATAATCGTGGGTTTTAATATTGTCAATTCTAAGCAATAATCAAGAGTTGTAATATAGTCCATCGAAGGTTCAATTATCGTATTTCCAAATATAGCTGGTTATATGTTCAGAAATGAAAGTTTACCATAGACCAGTTGTGGTATCCAGTGTATTCGTCCTAATGTAATCGTAGATCTTATTATAGTCCAGTTGAGGTACCATTGTATTCGTAAAACCTTGATGTTTCCAATGTATTCGTAGGTACTACTATAGTTTAGTTGAAGATTCTTATGTAATCCTAGGCCCTACTACTGTAATAGTACGTCCTACTATAGTTCAATTAAAGGACGCAATGTAATCGCAGATCCTACTATAGTAGTGTTGAAGATCTCATTGTAAAGATAGGTAAAAGGAAGTCATAGATTCTACAAACCTATTAGATCAAAATCAGGATTTTTCAAATCGAAATATTACTTTAGACGATCAATGTAGACATGTATATATAAATAGACTCACTTTAAATATGTAAGGTGACGATATGTTTCAAAAATATGGTACAAATGTCTTCTTTATCTTTCTTTTATGTATTTTTATTGTATATTGTTAAATTTTTTGTTAATAAAACACTATAATTTCATTAAAACAGCTGATGAAAAAATCTTACTCGAGTAATTTTAAGATGAATATTTTACTCGATTAACTCGAGTAATTTTTGACGATTAATCGATTTTCCGAGTAATTCAAAAACCCCATTTTCAAGTTATTTGATTACTCAAACAATTAAAAGTCGAGTAAAATGAACACCCTACACAGAGTATACGACAGGGATATTCGTTTCTGTATCGACAGTCTGGCTGCAATAAAATCCCTATCTAATGTCCATACGACATCTGTTCTTACCCGCGAATGCCAGGCATCTCTTAAAGAGATGGCGAGACATTGCAAGATCGAACTCTTCTGGGTACCCTATACAAATAAAAGAAAATTACAAATTTCCTACAAAAACAAGAATTTTTTTTTAAAATTTCCTATAAAAATTAAGGAAAAATTTTCTTTAAAATTAAAAACAAAAAAATTTAATAAATAAGAAATTTAATTTTTTTTTTTTTTGATAAAAATAAGAAATTTTTTAAAAATTCTCTGTAAAAATAAGAAATTTTTCAATTTTTTTTTATAGAAATAAGAAATTTTTAACATTTTTTAGTGTTTGTGTGTACATATTTTAATTGACTATAAAAATATTATTCATTTTTAGAAATAAAAGAAAAAAAAATTGTCAAAAGAATATAAAATAAGTGAAATAAGGGGACGGAGTAAAATTTTTTAAGAATTGATAGTTTTTAAAAATTCTATAATGATAAATTTTTTTTTTAATTTCCTATAAAAATAAAAAAACTAAAAATTTCCTATTAAATTAAAAAAAAACATTAATAATTTCCTATAAAAATAAAAAAAAATTAAAAATTTCCTACAAAAACAAGAAATTTTTTAAAAATTTCCTATAAAAATTAATGAAAAATTTTCTTTAAAATTAAAAAAAAAATTCTATCAAAAAAGAAATTTTTGATTTTTTTTTTATAAAAATAATAAATTTTTGAAAATTCCGTGTATAAATAAGAAATTTGTTAAAAATTCCCTATAAAAATAAGAAATTTTTTAAAAATTCCCTGCAAAAATAAGAAATTTTTCAAATTTTTTTTATAAAAATAAGAATTTTTTTTAAAGTTTCCTATAAAATAAGAAATTTTTAAAAAGTTCATATGAAAATAAGAAATTTTTTAAAAATTTGAATTTCCTATAAAATTAAGAATTTTTTTTAAAAATTTCCTATATAAATAAGAAATTTTGAATTTCCTATAAAAATAAAAAAATTTTGAAAAATTTTCCAAAAAAATAGGAAATTTTGTATTTCATATAAAAAAAAAAAATTTTAAATTTCCTAAAAAAAATAAAAAAAAATTTAAAAATTTCTATTTCTATTTTCTAATTTTTGAAAAACTTCTTGTAAAAATAAGATATATATATTTTTTTAATTTTATATGAAAATAAGAATTTTTTTAAATTTCCTATAAAAAAAAGAAATTTTGAATTTCCTATAAAAATAAAAAAATTTTGGAAAATTTTCTATAAAAATAGGAAATTTTGTATTTCATATAAAAGAAAAATTTTTTAAAAATTTCCTAAAAAAAATAAAAAAAAAAAATTCAAAAATTTTCTATGAGGACAAGAAATTTTTGAAAAACTTCCTGTAAAAATAAGATATATTTTTTTTAATTTTATATGAAAATAAGATTTTTTTTTAAATTTCCTATAAAAATAAAAAAAAATTAAAATTTCCTATAAAATTAAGAAATTTTTGTAAAATCTCGTATTAAAATAAAAAACTTTTGAAAAATTTTCTATATAAAATAAGATATTTTTGAAAAATTTCCTATAAATATAACAAATTTTTGAAAAAACTCCTACAAAAACAATAAAGTTTTGAAAAAAATTATTAAACTAATCGAATGTCGTTTTTAGTTTTTATTTTATCCTAAACTTCATACGACATACTATAAGTTATCTATTGTATAACCACTAATACTCATTCGATCCATTTTGCAAAACTTAGGAAAACAAATATGTTATTCTCATTGTCTTTTTACCCACTCAGATTTACTTAGAGCAATGGTCGCCAGCTCGAACTGAATTCAGCATTCTGAAAGCACATGTATTCTTACGCTCTTCACACGCATTCTTACGCTCTTTCATTTATGCTAGAAACACAATCACGGCTACAGGCTACGGGCTACAACCTGTCAAAATAAGGTTACACGCATTTAAATGCGAATAAATTTTTTAACGTCGGCACAGCTACACGACTACCGACCAGTATTGTAGCTGTAGCCAAGATTAAACTAATTTCTATTTTTATTGGCGACAATAACAGATTTAGTGCTGTCAACACCATATAATAATGAAATAAATGAGCGATTTAAACCACTTAACTTTATATACAATAATTAAGATGAAGGAAATTGAAATAAACAATTAATATATTTATCAAATATTTATATATATAATGTATATAATAATATCTGATTAATATATGATATAAAAATTTATATTTATATAACTCTACCTCAATAAAAGTATATTTTTAAGAAGTTAATTTTTAAACTGCCATAACTCACACGCTTCATGTGCTAGAGCTACGTAGTTTAGGTTATATAAAACCTATGCGTATTTTTATAAAAAAAATGTCGGTTGTGAAAATAAGTTTTTAGAATATGGGCTTTTTAACCATTATAAATCGGAAGAATATATATATCATTTGAAAAGTATTTTTAGTAGCTTTTGTTTGATATCAAAAAAGTTAATATCGGATGTAAGCTTCTATTTTAAATTTTTAAAATTTAGAAAGCTCATAACTCTCAAACTATAAGTGATTCCACTAAAATCATTCTATTAGAATTTTTTGATTTATATATATATATATCAGGTACATGAAAACCGTTGATATCGGAGGTTGATTACTAAAAATGATTTATGTAATTTCTGTCAAAATATAAATCGTCATTTTGCCCATCTTATAAATGCGATATTGGCATCACTCGTAAGCAGCTGTTTTTATTGTGGACATTTTGATTTATTTTGTTTAATTTTTCTATTTGTTTGTTTGGCTTTTGTTTTATTTGGTAAGTTCATTATAACTTTTCCTTTATTTATTATTAATTTTTCTTAATATATTTCAGGTATGGACTTGGATGAAATAATAATAGAGGAAGTGCGCAGTCGTGCGATTTTGTACGATCTTGGTCATCCGGACTACAAAAATTAAAAAAAAAAAGAATATGCTTGGAGGGAGGTGGCAGGCAATGTAAATTTGAATGGTAAGTTACTATACATAACTTAGAACATAAACAAATTGTTAATGATAGCTTTTCATAGAAATTGAGTGCAAAAAGCGGTGGAAAGGCCTTCCTGATTCTTATAAGCGCAGTAAAAGACTGGACCAAATCGCTTCTGGCAGCGCCGCTGAACCGCCAAAAAGGAAGTGGAGACACTTCGAGACACTTCAATTTTAGCAATATTTATAATTGTATTTAAAAAATTTTCTGCCATTATTTTAAAAAACAAATTAAAAAATTAAATGGTCCAAACGTCAAAAATCTATATCAGCTGTTTTCAACGCAGCTGCCGTCTTAAAAATAATTAAGTAGCTGACTACAAGGCGACTGTTGCAGCCAACCACTTTTGTAGTCGGTGTTCGTGTAGCCTGCTGTCGTGATTGTGTTTCTAGCATTAGTCTGCAATCAACCACCGAAAAATGCACATTTTTTCTTGTAAATTCAATACACTCAAAAAATGTTTGTCGTCTCGCTTTTTAAATTGTATTATGACAATAAAAAAAATTAAAGAAGAATGAATAGTATTATGAAATTAATACTTTAAATTAAAATAGTAACGTTATGTAGAGCTACTTTGAAGAGAGTTTTTAAATTTTATTATATGTTTTAGATTTTCATATTCATGCAAATAATTTTTTAGTATAATAAAATTCTTTTGTTTAAAGTTTTAACTTACTAGTAAAACCAAAAACTATTATGGTTTTTTAAAATAATTTAACACGTAAATAAGACTAATGGATCTGATTGAAAATACCATCATTTTATTAAAATATTTTTTCGAGTGTGTAAAATATTTCTCACCAATACAACTAACACTTACTAATACAAATGTTTTGGCTACCACTGACTTAGAGGGAGAATACAACAATACTCACTTATAACAAAAAACGTAACTACTCATCAATACACACTCAAAATGGTAAAACACAGAAATGGATATACACGGATGGAACTATGCAGATGTTTAATTCCCAATAAATACGGGAAAATACTTGATTTGGTCTTTGAAAACGAACGATTTGATTTTAATGTAATTTAATCTGATTCAATAACTAATCCTGAAGATGGATACAGCGTTGCAAATGCTGCCTGAATATTAGCAAAAGCACAAAAATTCAGCTTTTGCTTTCATTTTATTTAGCTAAATAAAATAATGTGTTTTCAATACCTGCTGATATAATTTCATACACATACAGCAAAAGACAAAAGTAGAAGCCAACAAACGAAGTGAGTTCGTTTGTTCTGGCTGTCGGCTTCTGTAGTTTCTGCTTGTGCAGCACAGTTAAAGAAATTTACTTGTATTTGATGATTTTGCTTTTATTTAATTTGCTGTTTACATGAATATTACTGATATTGCTTACAGCACCCTTTCTTAGTATTATAAATATATATAATTATACTTTAAAAAACTGAAGTAATTTTCAACCCTGGATGGATACCACACTACTTTTGAAGTATGTTTTGATACGACAACCCTGATTCAAATCCAATCAACATTACATAAACTTTCAAATTCAAATTTGTTCTTCAAATCAAATGGACGTGTTTTCAATTTTACTCTGTATCGAAAGCTTTTTAAACGGTTTCTACGTGGTTAAAAAAATTATAATTGTGACTTAAATAATATATGCGAAAAGACACTTTTTTTAAATAAAAAATATTAATAAAAATAACCAGCATAACATTAAATATAAAATCAAAACAAATTGATAAATAAAATCTTAGTGCGGTTTTTTGTTTTCGTTGATTACAAAAGAAACAAAACCAGAAAAATAAGAGTTCAATTGAAAGAGAATTCTCTTGATGAGTTTCTCAAATAACAATTTATGTGAGCGAAGACTTAGCGTAAACGGCAGAAATGCTTATCTCACAGTGAGTGTTGATGAAAGTGAGAATATTAAAACAAATAACAAAACGGATGACAGCGCGTATTTAACCGCCAAGCCATTGAGTCACGCTTCTTCATGCTCCCCTACTCTGTTGACAAGAGGGGATAAGATTACAAAACAAAATATGTTGACAGATAACAACATCAGTGTAGTAAATAATAGTAGTCCACTTTCGCTTGCGCCTGAAAGTATGCCAAACATTTCCCCATCATTTCATAAATCAACCGCAGTAAGTACTTACTTAATTAAACCTAAAACGGGAGCTATACCCAAAATTGTTTCGCTTTCCCCAAATGTAATAAAACCGCAAATCCAAATGGGAATAGATAGATATATAACAGTATTAAAACGAGGTCGCAGTCCTAAGTCGTCAAAAGAAGCTTCAATGCCAAAAATAACAAAAGAAAACACATCTAAGGGGATAAACTCCCAAAATCGTTTCTCTATTTTGCAAGGCAATTCTGAGGAGCCTGCTCAAGAAGTGAAATCTTCAAAACCCCCACCTATTTATTTGAGGGAACAAAACTCAAATGATCTAATAAAAAGCTTGGTATCGTTAGTCGGCGGAAAATCTTTCTATGTTGTTCCATTTAATATATGTGAAACAAAAATTCAAGTTAACCATGAGAATGATTACCGTAAGGTTGTAAACGAGTTTGAATTGCGGAGAAAAAGTTTTTACACTTATCAGCTTAAAAGCAGTAAAGGGCTTCAAGTTGTCCTTAAAGGCATTGACTCGTGCGTTGATATTGAGGATATAAAAGAAGGTCTGCAAAATAATGGATTCAAAGTTAAGCACGTTACAAACATCAGTAAAAGGAAAACATCCCCCAACCCATGTTTCGAGTATAATTGGAACCCGGCGACATCAGGCTAAAGAAAAATGAATCGCATCCCATTTATAACCTTAAATACCTGCTGCACCGGAAAATCACAGTTGAGTAGCCGTACAAGAGGAAAGGTCCTATTCAATGCTCAAACTGTCAGGAATTTGGGCATACCAGAACTTACTGCAAACTGCCACCGGTTTGTGTAATATGTGGGGAATTTCACGTATCTGCGCAATGCAACAAACCAAAAAATGACCTTAACGTGAAAAAATGTAGCAACTGTGGTGGAAATCACACTGCAAACTACAGAGGTTGTCCTGTTTACTTTTTTTTCAAAAAATCTATTGTTCGAAAACCAAGCATTATCAACACTCAACTTAATGCAAATACACAGTATCCACAGTTTACACAATTCAATGTCAACAAGGGCTCATATGCAAGTGTTTTAAAAGAAAATAATAATGGTACTCTTATAGAAAACCCAGCGCCAATAACAAAAAATAATAGTAACTCCAGAACTGAAAACGAAAATTTTAACATTGGCAGGCTAGAGTTCAGTCAGTTAACAATTTTACGAATACAATGAGTAGTATGATGCAGGAAATGCTTAGAATGCAATCCAATGCAAGCTATTCTTAACAAGCCATGAACTGTTTGAAAATATGTTTTTGGAATGCAAACGACATTCGCCAACATACCAACGAAATTGAATACTTTCTTCACGATAAACAAATTGATATTATGCTGATTTCCGAAACTCACTTAACGGCAAATAGTTTTTTTTAAGATTAAGGGATACACACTTTATGATACTAAGGATCCTAGAGGTAGAGCATGTGGTGGATCTGCAATACTTATTAAAAATATTCTAGGTTTTTTAACTCACTGGGACCCCGTTTTCTTGCAGCTGGCGATTATAATGCAAAACATACATTCTGGGGGTCGAGATTGATAACTCCAAAAGGTCGTGTTTTGTTCGACACAATTTTAAAAGTCAACCTGGATGTGATATCGAGTGGACAACCCACTTATTGGCCCAGTGACCCAAATAAAATCCCCGATGTTATCGATTTCGGAGTAACGAAAAGCATCCAAAGGGAATTGATTCAAGCTTCAACCATCTTTGGAATTATCGTCAGACCATTCACCTACAATATTAACACTTTTCAACTCGGAAGGTTTTGTATCCCCGTCTGCAGACATTTCATTGACAAGTACAAATATAAATTGGCTCAAATTTAAGAAATACCTCAGCACTCACTGCACCGAAAACATACCTCTACGTACACCAGAAGATATTGATCTCACCATTAAAGATTTGGAAAATAATATAAAACTGGCTGCTCAACATGCTACTTTACACCCCGCCAATTTACTATGCCTTATGCTCGGAAACATGTCACATTAGCCCCCACACAACTTGCTCCATTGCCTCCCCAACAATATGCCACATTAACCCCCCGAAAAACACTCTGTTCTATACCCCAGGCAATATAATATATTACACACAACACAGTATGATACATTACCCCCCAGACAGCATGCCTTATCAACCCCCCGTCAGCAATCTCCATCATTGCCCGACAGACAACATGCTACATCAAATCCCCACAGCTACATCCTATGATATCCTCAAGACAACATACTATATTATCAACCAACGATACATCATTCTCTCTACAACATGCTACATTAGCCCCCAGTCAACATGCCTCAATAACCCCCAGACAATATGCTACAATAATCTCCCCACAACAAGCTCCGTTATCCGCATGGCAACACGATACATATTCCTACCGGCAATATGACACATTATACCCCCGACAACATACCATACTATCCCCCAATGATACATCATTCTCCAGACAACATACTTCATTATCCCCCAGTCAACATGCCTCATCAACCCCCAGTCAACATACTACAATAAACCCCCCACAACAAGCTCCGTTTTCCCAATGGCGCCATACTACATATCCCTACCGACAACATGTCACATTATCCCCCCCGACAACATCCCATACTATCCCCCAATTATACATCATTCCCTAGACAACATATTTCATTAGCCCCCAGTCAACATGCCTCATCAACCCCCAGGCAAAATACTACAATAAACCCCCCACAACAAGATCCGTTATCTCCCTGGCGCCATGCTACATACTCCTACTGACAACATGTTACATTATCCCATCGACAACATGCTATATTATCCCCCAGCCAGCATGTAACACTGGTCTCCCAGCAGTTACCTCCATTATCCCCCTGCCGCCATGCCACATTATCTTTCCCTCGACAACATACAACATTAGCCCCCAGTCAACATGCCTCATTACCCCCTCGGCAATATGCTACATTTCCCTCGCGACAAGTCAGGTACAATAGAATTTACTCTGCCGATGTCGAACGGCTCTTGGCTGAAAAAAGAAGAGCTAGAAGAGAATGGCAACTTCATAGATCCCTCCAATCTAAAAATAGACTACAGAGTTGTACAAAACTATTAAGAAATTTACTAGAATCTCATAGAAATGAATCCTTAAAAACATATCTAGAAGGACTAGATGCAACCTGGGCAAGAAGCGATTCTGAAAAAGGTGAACTGTTTGTAAATCACTTAAAACGCGTATTTACACCAAACTCATCAAATAACGCGGTCGAGTTGCCTCCAGTTGCAGAAAAAAGTGGAGCAACCATTACGTTTGAAATTCGTGAAGTAAAAAAGGCTATTCTTGATTTAAACCCCAAAAAAGCACCTGGTTTTGACAAAATCAATAACAAATTGCTAAAAGAGCTACCCCATATAGCAATAAGAATAATTTTATTTATTTTTAATGCTATTTTACGCATAAAATATTTTCCCACAGAATGGAAGATATCACTAATCACCATGATCCCCAAGCCAGGAAGAGACCACTCAAAAGTAAAATCATATAGACCTATTAGTTTGCTATCTAATATGTCTAAGCCATTTGAAAAACTTCTGGTGACCAAATTAACGCATATTCTGGATGAGAGCGGGTGCATCCCAAATCATCAGTTCGGCTTTAGGAAAAAACACAATACAATAGAACAAACCCATCGAATTGTAAGTGCAATACGTTCAGCTTTTGAAGAAAAAAAATATTGCTCTGCTGTCTTCTTAGATGTATCCCAGGCAATTGATAAAGTGTGGCATGATGGTTTAATTCATAAATTAAAAAAAAATTCTCCCTATACATATATGCAAGCTCTTAGAAAGCTATTTGACCCAACGCAAATTCATACTTAAAGAAGGAGACTTCTTAAGTACTCCACAACCTATCGAAGCTAGTGTACCCCAAGGTAGTATATTAGGTCTTGTATGTTATATATAATGGGTGTTTTTTTTAGAGGTATAGAACTTCGAATTGAAATAAAACACAAGAAAATCGTTTTAATGTCCATCAATTTGGCTTTATTGGAAGGATAATTTTATGCCATTAATGTTTAAATATGATTTCGGGCATGTGGCCGCCGCGGCTGGCTCGAAAAAAGCCAATTCTACAGGTCCAATTTTCAACTACTTTTTCGAGCATATGGGGCCGTATGTTGGCAATAACGCCACGAATGTTGGCTTCCAAGTCCCCTAACGTTTCTGGTTTGTTGGCGTAGACGAGCGACTTCACATATCCCCAAAGAAAATAATCCAGTGGTGTCAAATCGCACGATCTTGGTGGCCAATTGACAGGTCCATTCCGCGAAATTATGCGCTCATCGAATGTTTCCTTCAATAAATCAATTGTGACGTGCGCTGTGTGGCATGTAGCGCCGTCTTGTTGGAACCACAACTCATCCACATTCATGCCATCCAATTGGGGAACAAAATAGTCGGTTATCATGGCTCTATACCGGTCTCCATTTATGGTAACTGACTCTCCAGCATTATTTCAGAAGAAGTATGGCCCAATGACTCCATCAGCCCATAGAGCACACCAAACAGTCAGTTTTTGTGGATGTAATGGCGTCTCAAGGGTCTCATGTGGATTCTCTTCACTCCAATTGCGGCAATTTTGCTTGTTGACGTAGCCATTCAACCAAAAATGAGCCTCATCACTGAACAAAATTTTGCGATGAAAATCAGCATCGAGATCAATCTCATTTTCGGCCCATACACCAAAATCACGACGCATTGCATGGTCTCGCGGCTTTAATTCTTGCACAAGCTGGATCTTGTAAGGTCGCAAGCCAAGATCTTTGCGCAAAATCTTCCATAAAGTTGATGGACAAAGCTCCAATTGCTGTGCACGGTGGCGAATCGATTTATTCGGGTCCTCTTCAACACTTTGCTCTACAGCGGCAATTGTTTCTTCGGTGCGCACTGTTCGACGTCGCTGCGGATGCGTATTATCACATAGAGTAAACGTAGTGCGAAAACGATCCATGGTTAACCGAATTAATTGCTCTGATGGACGATTATGTCGACCATAAAATGGACGGAGCTTGCGGTAAACTTCGCGAACTGAACCATTATTTTCGAAATAAATTTGCACGATTTGCAAGCGTTGTTCTTTTGTCAACCTGTTCATGATGAAATGGCAAACCAAACTAAATATTAATCACTTGACAGCTGACAAAATGGCCGCCAGTTAAAAAAGTGATGCCAACTTAAAGTTCTATACCTCAATAAAAAACACCCGATACTTCTGATATGCCTACCCACCAAACCAAACCTTCCGATTTCTTAACGAATTCGTAACGACTAGTCGGAAACATTTGCCGACTTCGGAACCGAAATCGTAACGAAGTCGATACGAATTTTGTATGAAGTGGTTGTCACGACTTCGTGGCGATTTGTAGGTACGAATTCGTAACGATTTGTCGGTACGAATTCGCAACGAATTGTCGGTACGATTTCTTTAAGAGTTTTTCTGAATTAATTCGTTTAAAACTGATTTTTATTTTCTTTTAAATATTTTTATTATATATAGTGCGAGCTATGATTTAATTTAACATAAAAGAAAATAATAATAAATTAAGTTCGAGCTAGTATTCATTGCAGTTATATAAAAATAAACTTATTCAAAATGACTATCATTGCAAATGATTTAATTAAATATAAATAACGTACTGTATAAAAATATTATTATACACTTCACCAATAGGTGAAAGGGTATTATAAGTTTGTGATTCCGTTTGTAATTTTTTTATTAGTGATCGTAGATTCCATAATTATACCGATCGACTCAGAATCGGGAGGAGAATCGATTAAGCGATGTCCGTCTGTCTGTCTGTCTGTCCGTCCGTCTGTCTGTCTGTTGAAATCAAGTTTCTGAAGCCCCTGGAGGATGGACTCAAATAAATTATATATCAGATTTTAGGAAATTCTCCCGCAATGAACGCTATTAAATTTCATTAAAATCGATTTATAAACACCGAAAATATCGAAAAAATACCAAAAATTAGACGAAAATTTTAAAATTTTTGATTGAAACACACTTTTAAATAACAAGATAAAAAACATACTCCTGGTGTACATGTGATAATATGTTATATATCAGATTGTAGGAAATAGTATCGCCAAAACACTGAATTAAATGTATCGCAAATTGCCCAAAGTTCGCATTAGAGAATGTTTGTTGAAAAAATGAAATGCAGAAATAGGAAAAACCATCCTCCTTTAGCACGGACCTGCATAAATTTTATATCAGATTTTAGGAAATTGCCCCGCCAAGCACGTTATTAAATTTTATCAGAAGCGTTCCATAAACAATTGAGATATCGCCATAACACTACATTTGATGTATAGCAAATTGCCCAAAGTACGTGTCTAGATTAGATTAGATTAGATAGGAGGACCTCACAGAAAACTGTAAGATTATGCACAAGACCATAGGTGTTGATCCATAGTGCGTCCTCGATTAAGAAGCTTCATTTCGAGAAGCATTACCAACATTTAGCACATTTTGTTTTCCTCCTTTATCAGTTCACATAAAGCTTCGACAATTTGATATATTTTATCATCTTTAGAGGATGCACGTTCCTTAGATCTTCTAGATTCTGAAAAAAGTAAGAATCAAAACATTTAAATCGATTGTTAGATAGTGCAACACATTGACAGAGGAAGTGGTATGTATCTTCTTCTTCTTCGTTGCACCATCTACACATATCGTCATTTCTTAAGCGTATTTTTTTCAAGAAGTACCTTAAGTTATTATGTCCAGTTATGATACCTACATATATCCTTAAATCATTTTTATCCATATTTAATATAGTTTTTTGTGTGTTAATATCTCTTGTCTGCCATAGAGCTTTCGTTTGAGTACATTGCGTTGAGTTATTCCACAATACATTTGATTCAGATTTAAATTTGCTTCTTATATTCTGATAAATTGAGCAGAGCCCAGGGTAAACCTCCACATATGCTGCATTTCCATTCAAGTCTGCTCCATTGCGTGCCAATTCATCTGCTTTCTCATTGCCCAGTATATTATTATGGCCAGGTACCCAGCACAGTTTTAAGAAGTGTTGTTCGTTGAGAGCCTGTAGCTCTCTGCGACAACGGCTAACTACCTTTGACCTAATAGTTCTATTGCATATTGCTTTGATTGCTGCTTGACTATCTATGTAAATTGTGATATCGCTTTTGAATATCGGCATCATAGATATCATACGAGCTGCTTCCAATACAGCAAATATCTCTGCTTGGAAGATGCTGCAATCAGTATTTAAACTAAAACTACTACTTATTCCTAGTTTTTCACAAAAAATTCCACTACCAGTACCTTGTTCCTTCTTTGAACCATCAGTGTAAATCTCTATACCCAGTGAATTATGGTTTCTAACATTCCAACTTTCTCTTGAAGGTATAACAGCCCTAATCTTCTTATCCCATACTATTTGAGGAGTCATGTAGTCTGTAACTACGTCTCTGTATCCATAGTTAATAATTAATGATGAGTGTCCCTTTTCTTTGATCACCAATTGGCCACTCTGACTAAGTCTGACCTGTGTTCTTAGAGCATATTCTTTAATATGTAGGTGCAGTGGGTCCATATTTAAAATTCTACATAGAGCTTCTGTTGCAGTAGATCTCATTGCCCCTGAGATGCTTAGTGCAACTATTCTGTTAACTCTTTCAACTAGGGAGGCATGACATTTAACGTTCATAATTGGCCACCAAACTAGAGAGCCATGTGTTAAAGTCGGTCTAACGATAGCTTGGTATATCCAATAAATCATTCTCGGTCTTAATCCCCAAGTTTTTCCTATAAGTTTTTGGCATGAATAAATTGCCGCATAGGACTTTTTAATCCTTTCTTTAAGATTTGGTAGCCATTTAAGTTTATAATCAAATACTACACCTAGAAACTTCGCTTGTTTTGAAAGAGATAATACTTTTCCGTCAAGCTTTGGGGGCTCGAACAAAGGTATTCTTTTCCTTGTAAATATTACCATTTCTGTTTTAGATGGATTAATTCCTAAACCACACTGTTTGGACCAACTGAGTAACATCTTTAATGATCTTTCCATTATTTCGGTTAGAGTGCTGGGGAATTTACCTCTAACGATTAATACTAAGTCGTCAGCATAAGCCACGACTCCTACACCAAGAGCATTGAATTGTACTAATATGTCATTTAATACAAGTATCCATAGTGTAGGTGAAATAACTCCCCCTTGGGGCGTACCTCTAGTAGCCAGCGCATGTAGAACTGATCCTCCCAGTTCTGACTGTATATGGCGTTGCGTGAGAAACTTTATTATCCACGATTTTACATTAGAATCGCAACCACTGTTATCTAATGCTATCTCAATAGCCTCTGATTTGATGTTGTTAAAGGCTCCTTCAATATCTAAGAAGCATGCCAAAGCATATTCTCCTTGATTTAAAGATTGCTCAATTCTTGATGTTAAGCTATGCAGTGCCGTTTCAACAGATTTGCCTTTGATATATGCATGTTGGTCGGGAGAAAAGGGCATATTAGCAATCCTCTCTCTAACGTGATTATCTAGGATTCTTTCTAATGTTTTCAGTAAAAATGATGATAGACTGATTGGTCTATAATCTTTAGCTTCATGATGTTGGATTTTACCAACTTTTGGTATAAATACTACCTTTACTTTCCTCCAATTTGTTGGAACGTAAGCATGTTCTATGCATGCAGTAAAGAGTCTTTTTAGCAGTTCCTCAGTAGACCCAATGGATTTTTGTAGCATTATTGGGTACACGCTATCCAAACCTGGTGATTTGTAGGGTTCAAATGTTCCGATTGCCCATCTAATTTTGTCAATTGTAATAAGATTTTTGCATTCATTGCTTCTAAATTGTTCGGTAATAAATGGGGATTGGTTTTCCGTTGCGTTTAGTTCGCAACCCGGAAAATGTTGTTTAAATAATACTTCTAGTGTTTCTTTTGCAGACATCGTCCATTCATCATTGAAATTCTTAATGTTGCTTGCAACATAATTTTGTTTAGACATAAGTCTCCTAAGCCTGGCTGTATCTTTCACATTTTCCAGATCTTTTAATTTGTTGACAAAACACTGTCTTTTAGCTTTTCTTATTTGTTTTTTAAATTCTTTCCTGTTCTCTTTATAAAATTTCCATTTGTGTTCCGTATTGTACTTCCTAGCTGCGTTTAGTGCTTTCATTGTATTAAGTCTGATTTTTTCTAGGTCTTTATGCCACCACTCTTGTAATTTTTTGTGTTTGCTACTACTACTGGAGCACGAATTCTTGAAGGCTATATTAAAAGCTTCCTCGAGATTTCTTGAAATTTGTTCTATATCCAGAGTATTGTTGATCTCTCGTTCTAGCGGTTGTAGGGAGGTAGATAAACTACCAAGAAAATTATCCCATTTTATTCGTCTTGGATTTCTAAAATTTACCAATGGCGGTTGACTTCTCATTTCTACTGTGAATATTAGATATTTATGATCTGAAAAGGTGTCTTCCATCGACACTTTCCAGGTCTCAATCTTAAGATCGTTTATTTGAGTGACTAATGTCAGGTCCAGTACTTCCCTCCGAGACCTTGTTACAAATGTTGGTTCTTTACCTTTATTTGCTATAAGCAAACCATGTTCTATAATAAAGTCCATTACTGCTAGTCCACGTGTCTAAGAAATTTTGTTTACATTTTGTAAGTATTGTTTTAGCGATATCTCAGGTGTTTATGGACCGATTGTGATGAAATTTGACATCGTTCTTTGTGTGAGGATTTTCTAAAATCTATACTCCACAAATCTGATTACCAATACCATTCAAATTGTACCGATCAACTCAGAATCGGCAGGAGAATCGATTTCGCGACCTCCGTCCGTCCGTCTGTTTGTCTGTCTGTCTGTCCGTCCGTCTGTTTGTTTGTCCGTCCGTCCGTCTACCTGTCTGTAATTTTTTCAGTTGTAGTCAAGTTTTTGGAGCTCCTGATTTGTCGATATCTCAGGTGTTTATTTTGATGAAATTTAATAGCGTCCTTCGCAGGGGATTACCTAAATCCTGATGCATTCGGTAATTTTTAATTGCAATTGGGAGAAATCCGTTCACGTTTGACAATTGATCCCTTATAACTTCGCCTAAGATACGATGATGACATTTAGTATTAAGACGTTGTACAATATTGATATTCAGGGCGATAGCGCCTAAAATAAACTTTCTAGAGGGACAACATTTGACAAAAGTATTTCTGATCTCTTGAAAAGTTCAATATTGAAAATGGGCGAGCTCTATTCACATTTAGTGAAATCTCTCATATAACCCCGACCGGGAATCGATTTAATGCTGATAAATTAAATCACATTAAAATTGCACAAGGAACTTGAGAAAAACTTTCCAAACATCCATCGGACAGATCGAAAGAACAATACATCCCAAATATTATTGATGAAGTGTTCATTTTAATTAATTATCTAACTTCAGATTAATAAGTAAATCTTTAATAACTTTTCCGACAAAGCTGTTATCCATCCATTCAAAAGCTATATATTTCACGTACATATGTATCTAAAACTAAGAGTGTATACCCTATAATTTTAAGGCTTATCATTGTTAAAGCCCAACCTGCCCAACCTGCCCAACCTAACCTTTGGGTGCATAACTATTCTAGATGATGACGCCACCGAAAAGCTTTTCTTTTTCCGACTCTTAATTTTAAAGACTCTTTGCATATAATACTAGTATAACCAAATTTTGCTAGGAATTACATTAAGTACTTTTGCAACGCCATTGGTGAAGGGTATCCAAGATTCGCCAAAGCCGAATATACCACTCTTACTTGTTTTATAATTCCATTTATCAAATACACATTTTTCTTTTAAACAATCAAATAGTTTTTCACTGTTTTTTACCTTTGAGTTAATATTTTATACTTTTTTTAAGTTTTACACATTAAAATTCTCACATTAAAAAATCACGTGGCGACAAGTCCGATTTTGCAAAACTACTAGAAGTCTTAACGAATTCGTTATGAATTCGTTACGATGAGTCTGACTTCAGACTTGCTACCGAAATGTCTTAACGAATTCGTTACGATATGTCGAACTTCAGAAAAATTCGAAACTTTTGGTTTGGAGGGTACAAACATAAATACAATCACATCCACATTTGCAGATGATACTGCCATTCTTGTATTAGTGAAACCCCTTTTGAATCATCTCGGCATTTGCAAAACCACATATTCAATTTGGAACAATGGCTCAGGCAATGGAAAATAAAAGTAAACGAACAAAAGTGCATTCATATTACATTTACGTTACGCAGGGAATCGTGCTCTCCAGTAACAATAAATAACCAAACTATTCCCCACCAAAGAGAAGTGAAATACCTTGGCATTCACTTGGATAGACGACTCACGTGGAAAAGTCATATAGATGCGAAACTCGCACAAATTAAGCTAAAATCAGCCCAAATTAACTGGCTCATTGGTAAACATTCCAAACTTAGTTTAGAGTGCAAAATCCTTTTATACAATTCAATTATTAAGCCAATATGGTACTATGGAATTCAATTATAGGGCACTGCCTCAGAGTCAAATATTGAAAAAATTCAAAGGCGACAAAATAAGCTCCTAAGAATTATTACAGGTTCACCGTGGTATATTAAAAATTCGAACTTACATAAAGACCTTGAGGTTCCGCTGGTTAAAACCGAAGTATCAAAACGTGTTGTCAATTACATTAATAAGTTAGCATGAAACCCCAATCCACTAGCCCGAAGCATTTTAAATAGTCGTGGCCACATCCGCCTCAGAAGGAGGGATACTGGCGACCTGTACAGCCGCTAAAGGAAAAGGTTTTTAATATAAAATCCAATTGTAAAAAAAAGAAAAGCTCACCAATGGATGGACTTTTATAACTTAATAATTTAGATATAAGATTTAATAACCTATTGTTAGTTCATTATATTAAATGAAGATACAATAAATACAAATAAGCTGAAAAAAAACTTTCTGTTTTAAACGTGCAAACTACGATGAATTAAACAGTAATAGTTGAGTAGTGTTTCGACGTCCGTCCTGTCCATACGTCCGATGTCTGGATAAGCCCCTGTTAGAGCACAAATACTTCACCGAAGGCTACTATCAACAAATTGAGGAACTTGTCATTAAATACAGGACAATATTTGAAACAGCGAAACAAAGAAAAACTGTAGGGCGAAATTCAAGAGCTACATTTCAAAATATGGGAGTCCAGTGACGATCCACTGAAGGAAGGTTACGACATGGACTCCTATGAAAGTCTGGAGAAGCTAGTTATTGAAAACTTCCAGCTATCTTCCTCCAGTCCAAATCAGGATTCCGAACCTAATCAAAATACTGTACTACCACTGCCAAAGGTGACAATTCCAAAATTTAATGAAGATTACTTAAGGTGGAGCGCGTTTCACGACAACAAACAATCAACAAATTCCTGCGGTACAAAAAATGTGGTACCTGAAGTCGAATTTGGGAGGCGAAGCTGAAAGGCTAATTAGTCATCTTTCGCCACCGCCGAAAATTACACAACAGCGTGGAACCTATTAAAGGAACGATATAATAATCAACGCGTTCTGTTCTCCACAACAATGCAACAGCTTTTGGATCAACCCAGTACTGTACCATCGGCTACTGCCATCAAACAACTACATGACATAACTAAAGAATGTCTTCATGCACTTAACAATATTGGGATCGATACGACCTCGTGGGACCCCATGCTACTTCATATACTGATAAAAAAAATTGGGTCGGGATACTCTCATTCTATATAAGAGGACCATAAGTATTCAAAAGAGCTTCAAAAACTCAAGGATTTCTTAACATTTCTCGAAACTCGCTTCCAATCCTTGGAAGTTACAAACCAAAAGGAGAAATCAACAAAGGCGTACGTTTCCGCTACCTCAGCTAAATAAACAGAAATTATATGCCCTCTTTGCAAAAATGGCTCGCATCAGCTGCATCAGTGTCAAAACTTTCTAAAACTCTCACCATCAAACCGCCTGAATTTCATTCAAAAGCAAAAACTGTGCGTAAACTGCTTAAGGTCAGGACATACTGCAAACGCTTGCAAGTCAGGAGTGTGCAGGATATGCAAGAAAAAACATAACTCCCTCCTTCACCTAAAAAACAACCCTCAGCAATCAAAACAAGGATCATCAAGCGAAAGAACATCACAGACGACATCAACATCTGCAACTACTCCACCTGAAAGAAATGAACGCAATATCAGTAAAGAAATAACCAGCTCTCCAGAAGCATCCTCATTAGCAGCAGCAAATTGTCAAGCGTCCAATTCATACGTTCTTCTCAGTACAGCTTTAGTCAAAATCAAAACTGATGCTTGATTCTGGATCACAAGTTAACTTGATCATAAAACAACTTAATATTGCAAAACAGGCGTCATCAGTTCACATCAATGGAATCGGCAATTCAAACACCAAAACGCAACATCGTGTAAATGTGGCACTGCATTCTCGACTCAACAGGTTTTCAACTCGCCTGGAGGCATTTGTCCTTCCTCGAATTATCGCACCACAACCGTCACAATTTATCAACATTGATGAGTGGCCATTACCGAGAAATATCGTATTAGCTGACCCATCGTTAATCAATCAAATAAAATTGATATACTTTTGGGAGCTGAGCACCATCACCAACTGCTCTCAATTGGGTAAATGAAATTGTCTACATAACTTCCTATACTACAAAACACAGTTTTGGGCTGGGTTGCATCAGGCAAAGTAACCGGAGAACCCCTAGCAGACGCATCTTGTGGCATATGTACTGAAGATGAAGGACTTGAAGCTTTCATCGCACGGCTTTGGGAACTAGATGAAGTTAAAACAAATAAAACCCTGCTTTCAATAGCGGACAGACAACTAGAAACCATCAAGATCGTTTCGTAGTCAGAATACCATTTCAACAAAACTCCGATACTCTAGGCGACTCACATTCTATTGCTTTTAACCGATTTCTCGCTCTCGAACGTCGCCTGCAAAAAAATCCGGAATTAAAGAAAAGGTACACTGAATTCATGGATGAATATGAATCAATGGGGCACATGACAAGGCTAGAAACAGAGTATATAATTTCCCCAAACTACTACATTCCACATCATTGCGTATTAAGGCCCGAAAAATCCAACCACTAGGCTCAGAGTTGTATTTGATGCATCGGCCAAAACCACATCAGGATATTCGCTAAATGATTTGATATTCACCGGACCAACTGTACAAGGAGAATTGTTCTCCATACTCCTAAGGTTTCGAATGCCAAGATTTGTGTTCACCACTGACGTTGAAAAAATGTATAGACAGGTATTGATTGATCCGGAGGATCGTAAATTTCAGCTAATAATTTGGAGAAAGGTCATTACAAGGCCCATTTCATACTATCAACTCAACACAGTCGGCACAAGAGCAGCAGCACAAGAGCAGCTCCATACTTAGCAACGAAATGTCTGGAGCAATTGGCCAAAGAAAATGAGATACATTATCCCCTTGCTTCTCAATTTCTCAAATAAATTTTTTACGTAGATGATGGCTTGGGCGGCTCAAACAGCTTAGCAACAGCAATACAATTACAAAAACAACTCGTGGAGGTGATGAAGAAAGGTGGTTTTACTTTACGCAAATGGTGCGCAAATCATCCATAACTACTTCACAATATTCCACAAAGTGATCTGGAGGTGAACTTGGATTTTGAAAGCGTGGAAGCTGACACCATCAAGACACTAGGACTTGTTTGGCTGCCGAAGTCCGACAAACTGGGCATTAGAGTCAATCCTGGAGACATCAAGCGGATAACTAAACGAACCGTAACCTCAGACCTTGCAAGGATATTCGACCCATTGGGAATTCTTTCTCCCATTATAGTAACGGCTAAAATGTTTATTCAGGAATTGTGGGAGTTAAAGTTAGACTGGGATCAATCCTTGCCTGAATCACTACAAATCATACACATTTGAATGTATTGAAAAAGCTTCTCATGGATTAACCTATCATCAGCATCATTTAACACATTTGTGGCAAATCGAATTTCCGCAATCCAAGAAGAAACTCAGGTAGAACAATGGCGTCACATAAGCTCTAAATGCAATCCAGCGGATATATTATCTCGCGGAATGTCTCCAACAGCTCTTAAGAAATGTACTCTTTGGTTCTATGGCCCAATGTTTCTTCATGGCGTAGAAAATGTTTGGCCACCCAATTTCAATATAAGCTCCAAGATTTCGACAAATCTAGAAAGAAAGAAAAAGCCAATCGAATCACGAGCAATGACAACACCTGAACCTGATTTTGTTTATAGAATTAACCACAAAAATTCATTCCATCGTCTGCAGCGGGTTATTGGATATGTTCTGCGCTTTATTGCCCACACAAAAAGTCAACCATCAAAATTACTAACAACAATTGAACTCAACCAAGCACTGATTCCTATTATTTCACAAATGCAACTCTCCGAATTCAAGGAAAAAATAAAGCAGCTAAAAAAATACAAAACATTACCTGGAACAAGCACCATCAAGAATTTAACACCCTTTTTGGACGTAAATGGACTAATTAGGGTTGGCGGCCGGCTCGATGCCACTTCATTAGCATATGACTGAAAACATCAACTTCTCATTCCGTACAATGATCCCATTTCCAAATTGATATTCCAAATGGTTCATGAAGACCACAAACATTGTGGGGCGCTTACGTTGTTAGGAGTTGTTCGACAGCGCTTCTGGCCAATAAAAGGAAAAATTATGGCAAGAGCTACAGTTCATCAATGCACGACATGCAGCAGAGCCAAGCCAGAGCTATTTCACCAAATAATGGGAAACCTACCATCAACACGTGTCGCACCAGCCCGAGCATTTATTAATACTGGAGTCGATTACTGCGTCCCAATTACTGTACATTACAAACTCAGGGGGAAAACGACCGCACAAGGCCTACATTGCAGTATTTTGTTGCTTTGCCACAAAGGCAGTGCACTTGGAGCTGGTGAGCGATCTCACAACTGATATAGGTGCACTCAAAAGTTTCGTATCCCGCCGTAGACATTGCCAAAATTTATATTGCGATAATATTACAAACTTCGTGGGAGCGAAAAAATAAATTGCCCGAACTTTCCACAGTAATACATTCACCAGAATGCCTGTAACAAAAAGTGTATTCAATTTCACTTCATTCCTCCAAGAGCTCCTCACTTTGGTGGCCTCTATGAGGCAGCTGTTAAATCAGCAAAATATTTTTTGGTAAGGACGATGGGGAATGCATCTTTAACTTATGAGGAACTCGAAACCATAGTCGTGGAAATTGAAGCAATATAATTCCAGACCCATTTCACCTATGTCAAATGACACGAACGACGTAGGCGCACTGACCCCTGGACATTTTTTGATTAGCGAACCACTAACAGCTCAAATTGACGCCCAAGCGAAGCCTGCAAACCTTAAATTGGAAACTAGTTGGAAATTAGTTTCTCAGCTTAAGCATGAATTTCGGAAAAGATGTTCTCGAGATTATTTAAATGAATTACAATGCCGTAACAAATGGCGCGAACAATATATAAATCTCAAACCAGGCGCAATCGTAATTTTAAAAGAAGACAACGTTCCAGTTATGAAATGGCCTTTGAGGCGCGTAATAAAAACATATACAGGACTCGACGATATTGTACGAGTGGCAGATGTCCAGACATCCTCAGGAATCTTTAAACGAGCAATTCAAAATCTAGCTCCACTTCCTAAGCTCAGTGACGAACCCGGAGAAGACGGACAACAACCAAATCCAGAAATTACAGAATTCAAGGCTAATTGTAACATACTAGCAGAAAAACAATCACCCCAGTCAACATCGAATAATGTGCCACTCGCCAAAAAACAGCGGACCTTATCAGGTTCAATCACGACTGCATTAATCACAATCTTGCTTTTAATTCCATTCGTATCCACAAATAAAATTGAAATAACACAATTTGAACCCAACATCGGTTTATACTTTGATGGTATTGGAAACACACGAATATCACGGTCAGACTGGAACATTATTTCTTACTATAATTTGAATCCTTATTGGCAGGAAATGACTACCCTCATGAGCGAAACAACAGTATTGCGCAGCGTATGCAATCTTCTAATTCAAAAGTCAACTTGTTCAACCGTTCTCCAGGCAATGGATTTAAGCGTAGCAGATTTAAAAGACAGAAATCTTCTGCTAAAGAGGAGAGTTAAAAGTGGTGCTATCAATAATGTTGGTAACGTTGTTAATTCACTGTTTGGGATCCTAGATTCGGAGTACGCGGAACAAATGTCAAACACCATCTACGCAGTGTACGAAAATGAAAACCATCTTAAATAACTTCTAATGAATCAAACCTCAATAATAGACGCAACTTTAAATGTACTTAAACAAAATGAAAGAATTCTAAAACAAAAGTTGAACAGCGTAGATGTATCAAGCTAAGCTGTTTCGTATCTTCATGTTACGATCCGTTCAACTTTCCTTAACATCAGCAAGGTTGCACCGAATTCAATCAGAAATTATAGCAGCATTGGAGTCCAGTAATCAATAGCGAATAAGTGCGAATAAGTGCAGTATGCGGGCAAGAAAAATCTCAGCTAACCCTAAAAGGATCTGGCATCCTAAAAATAACGTCAGATTGCACACTTAAATTCAACTCTATGATCATCAAAGGTCATCAGATCGTCCCAACATCTCTTCAAACATCCTACATAGCAATGAGTAATCTTAGTGACATTATTTATCCTGGTGAAGTCCAGTTTGAGAAGGTCCAGAATATCGTGTATGCTGACCAAATTCAAAATATATCCGAGATACAGATCGCATTACATGAAAAGATATCTGATGAGCTTCCATTACAAATCAAACACATACAATATCACCACGGAACCGTTGCTTATGTTGCCCTCACCCTCGCAATCATAATCAGCATGATAGGTACTTGGAAAAAGGCACATTGTAAAGGGTTTAATCCAAATCAACAAACACCACAACCATATTTCAACCCAAGAATTTGCAGTATCAGTCACTTAACTCTAACATAAATATAGTAATGTATACAAACATAAATAAAGGTAATTTAAGGTTGTTTTGATTTGTAGTCTGTTGAGCATGGCTCAACGGCGGGGTGTATGTTCAAACCCTCACATTAAATTTCTGTCTTATGTATGTCTGTGCGTTTGCATAAATCTGCATACATACACATGACTGCACGAAATTAGTGCAACAACCTTAAATTGCCAGTTTCAGCTATTTTTTAATTTTTTAATTAAAAACCTTCGACTTAAATTACAATTTTTGTTTGTCAGTTTTATGAAATATTACACTTAAAATTTTGATGAATTTTAATTTAATATTTTTATGTTATTATTGCAAATCAGCAATAAAATAGTATTTAAGAATTTAGTTTATGTAAATAAAATTGAGAATCAATAAATCAATCAAAGAAAGCGGTTGTGTTTACTTGTTTTTCCAATCATATAATAACCAAGTTTCAAGTGCTTGCGTTATTAGCCACCAACCAAGTTTAAGTGCTTGTGTTGGATAAATCACTTTTCTTGGAGCATCTCCTTGAAAAATCGAAAACCACAAAATAACAAAGCGCCTTCTTGGAACATTACCTAGAATCAATCAACGGAGGTTAAGCAAACTAGCTTAACCTAATTCAACAATACTGAATTAAACACCGATTATGCCATTAGATATATAAGATAAATTAGGCACATGCTTTATCAGTACCTTTAACAATATTGTTTAATGCCTCACTCAAATACGGCTATTTCCCCCAGTTCTAGATAGATTAATTTATAATACCTCTCTCTCTACCTCTATTTCCTACAATCTGATATATAACATATTATCACATGTACACCAGGAGTATCTTTTTTATCTTGTTATTTAAAAGTGTGTTTCAATCAAAAATTTTCAAATTTTCGTCTAATTTTTGGTATTTTTTCGATATTTTCGGTGTTTATAAATCGATTTTAATGAAATTTAATAGCGTTCATTGCGGGAGAATTTCCTAAAATCTGATATATAATTTATTTAAGTCCATCCTCCAGGGGCCTCAGAAACTTGATTTCAACAGACAGACAGACGGACGGACAGACAGACAGACAGACGGACATCGCTTAATCGATTCTCCTCCCTTTTCTGAGTCGATCGGTATAATTTTTATGGGGTCTACGATCACTAATAAAAAAAATTACAAACGGAATCACAAACTTATAATACCCTTTCACCTATTGGTGAAGGGTATAAAAATTATATTTTATATTTTAATTCATTTATTTTACTATTAAAAATGGAAGTATAAAATGTGGTTTTGTTACATGAGTAACGTGAGGTTAACAATAACGAAGTTTTCAATGTTGCCAACACGTTTCAAATTAGTAGACGATTTGATACATAACAATTCTTCCCACGCCTCTTTATTCTTCATGGAGAAAGCGTTAAGCTTGTTTATGTAGACGTAGATAATTGAGCGCCAATACTTAATTGGGACCGAGTCGCTCCAGCATTTGCGCACGGTGTCAAAATTTGGAGATTTGGTGATTCACTTTCTGCAGAATTGTAAGTTGTCTTTTGAATTGGGGATGCACTCCTCTGATGTGAGCTAAATCTACGTGGGTAATCGCACTGACTTGGATTATATCTCTCCTCCGAATTATTTTTAACTCTCTGCACATGGTTCTTTATTTGGTCAATGTGTCTTTTATACCTTTTGCCCTGAAACGTAATTTCATAACGCAAGTTTCCCCTCTTTCGGGCGCCTCTGGCATATGCTATCGTCCTTTCCAAACCATTTTCCAAGCGATGTGAAAGGACTGCGCCAAGATCCACTTTACTTGCATCAGTAGCTAATAATAACGGTAAGTTTGGATTGTATGCCATTAAGACTTCAGATGATATCAGCGATTTTTTATGTCTTCATAAGCTTGGTTGCCTTCGGGGGTCCATTGAAATGGTTCCTTTTTAAGCATCTCCCTCAACGCATGGTTATGAGTAGACAGGTTTGATATAAACGAACTGTAATAACAAGCCTTACCTAAAAACAATTGTAGTTTTTCAACTGATGAAGGTTTTGGTGCATCCTTAACAGCTTTAATATGAGAATCGGATTTATGGACACCTTTTGCATCAATTTTATGACCCAGGAATTCTACGGTGCTAGCGGCGAACACACATTTCTCTCTGTTGAGACGCAAGCCATTTTTTTTGAGTCTCTTTAATGTATTTTGAAGTGTAATCAGGAGCTCTTCAAAATTGGATGCAAAAAATTAATGTCATTAAAGAAACTTCAAGCGTTGGGCAGGCCGAGCAAGACTTGTTCCATACGTCGTTGCCAAATTGCAGGTATATTTGCTGCACCGTACACAGGTCTTGTTGGCCTTATCAGTCCATGTGTGGGCGTATTTAGGGTGAGGGCATTAGCAAATTCATCATCAAGTGTAAGGTGTGAATAAGCATCTGTGATGTCTAAATGGCAAAAAAGTTTTGAATTATTCATTTTATTAAACAACATTTCAGCTTTCGGGATAGGGTGCACGTCGATTATCATCCGGGGATTAAGTGTTGGTTTGTAGTTACCTGTGATACGAAATTTTCCGCTCTTTTTTGCTACCACGTGTGTCGGCGACGCCCATTCCGAAAACTCTACTTTTCTATATAACCCTGAAGCAATTATAGCATCGATTTCTGCTGCATACACATCCCTTAATGCTAAGGCCAACTGATTTCATTGACGAAATGTGTGATCCACTCCCTTTCGAATAATGGATCAAATTCACCATCCATGACATATAGGTTCAACTTCCGAACAGTATTACCTAATCTTACCAAAACGGGTACACGACCTAGACTCGGTATTGGGTGGCCTGTGTAGCTAGAAAATTTTCTTTGGGTCTCACGGATACCATTATGCTTTATATTTTTCAGATATTTTTTTCCTATGATTCCACAAGGCGCGCCAGTATCCATCTCCATCTTAACTCCAATTCCATTAATATGTGCGGTGACCATTTTTGTCTTCGCCTGGTCACTTTTAACAAGATTGATGACACTGTATTCATTTACTGAATCACAGTCGCTGTCTCCCTCACCGTCTGTAATCTGGTTAGCTTTTGATTGACATACTTTTGCGATGTGTCCTTTTCTACCACATGCAAAGCATGAAGAATCGCGAAATTTACATTACATTGAATGGTTACCTCCACACCCATGGCACGTTACCTGTCTTGTTTCATTATCGCTCGCTTTTGTTTAGTTACGAATAGGTCTGTTAGGGAATGATTTCTTTTTCATGTGAATTAGTGCATACCCGAATTTGTTTGTTTGCTCTAAATGATTGTCTGGTAACGTTTTGACGCACGATGTAGTTTGGTGTGTCGCTTCCAAAGAATGAGCGATATCATATGCTTCTTGAAAAGTATCTGGGTTTTTCGAAATAATTTCGTCGCATGATATTCTTGACTCGATACCAAAAATTAATTGCTACCGTTTCCCCTTTGTTTTGCGTAAGTTGCCGAAATTTTACACTTTCCGCATATTTGTTTCTTTTTTTGTCGAAATGCCCAATAAGAATTTTCTTAATTTCTTCATATGTACAAGACTCTTGTGCTTTAGGGTGGATAAGAAACTTGAGGGCTTCATTTAGTTTTATTCCAATGTGAACCCGCGCATACCTATTGTATTGAGACTCCGATATTTTGCTGAGGTTAAGTGTCAAGTCAAAATGCTCAAAGTAATTTGCTACCGACGCGGACTCCGATGAATCCGTATATTCTCAAATACTGAATGGAGGAGGTTTTGGAACACTATTTGCTGAGGATTCTTGTGCACCATCCGATTATGAACGTTGTGACATCGCAGAGACTGCTGCTAACGTTGCCTGTGCTACAGCTTCCCGTAAAGCATCTGCAAGCATAGTAGCCATTTGTTTGGTTTCCTCTTCACCAAGTGGCATTTTAAAACACTTCTGACACCACTTGTATATCCTTAACAGATAAAAGATTTGGAATTACTTTAGTTTAGTTTAATTTATTTATTTTACTATTAAAAATGGAAGTATAAAATGTGGTTTTGTTACATGAGTGACGTGAGGTAAACAATAACGAAGTTTTCAATGTTGCCAACACGTTTCAAATTAGTAGACGATTTGATACACAACATTGTTGTGTGGCCATATCCAAAAATATTTTACAGCTAAATCGGCCTTAAAATAATGCTAGAAATTGCTAAATAAAAACTTAAACTGCCAAAAAATAATGCTAACATTTTAATTGTATTATTTTTTGTTACTTTGGTTAATATATCTTTATAAATGGTTTATTTTTCATAATTCTTCCATATAAATACTTATTCCACATCATTTTAATGAAATAATCTGATTAAAGAGTAACAGAATATTGATTGAAGTATGTGTAATTACATATTTATTTACATTTATGAACCAATTTGCGTATGCAAGAAATAAACTCAAAATTTCCATTATCTTCAGAGCATTTAAGGGATTTCGGTGTACATAATCAGTATTTGTTTTAAATTTCATTAAAATATTCTAATATTTCTGGCCAGAATATAAATTCCGGGAAGTGAGACCTATGGGAGGTACCCTTAATAAGTGACCGATTTTTACGAATTTCAATTGCCATGGTCCCATGGTCAAAAGAATTGTTTGTGTCAGATTAAGGTTTTCATGGGTGTTTAGTAGGGCTAAAACCAAATTTTTGGCATAGTACCACGACGTGGCCAAGAATGTTGTAGTAATGAAAACACCTTTCTCCGGCTATTTGCGAAAAAAATGTTTTTGAAAGAAGAACTTATTTTATTAGTTCAGCCAAACAACAAAATTTAACAATATACAAATGCGCAACAATCTTCATGCTTTCTTATTAAAATAAAAGTTTTCAAAATAAAAAGTTTTAAATTTTTCCCTTATTTTATGATTTTTTAAGATCCTTTATTTTTGCATGAATTCTGATTGGAAATTATGTATTTTTAAAGCTCTTTTAATAGCTAAGATCTTAAGCATTTCAAGAAGGTGAAACCTGTTTAAATCGAATTATTGATTATGTTGTTATATCGCTTTAAACATAAGTTATATTATTCAGGTTTTTAAAAATAACGAACTTTTAGCCGCAATAAATTGCCAACCACAGAAAAATTTTGAAATCTAAAATAGTCTGTAGATTCGCAAACAGCATTTACACATGCAAGTGCAAGCTCAATACATTTATATTTTTTTACTAACACAATCACACTTCTGCAAGTTGTAGGCTCACTGGCAAGCGATTTTGATTGCCAGTGATTTTTTTACTTGCATGTCAGAAGAATACGTATACACAACTGTTAGGTGATACGCATATGAATCAGTGTTGCCACCAACCAAATGTTAAATTACACATGGATCGTGCCAAAATTACACATGAAATTAGGAATTGCACATGATTTTTTTTGGCAAAATAACATGTTTTGAATTTAATTTAATTAATTTATTTTTGTTAAAAATTAAAAAAAAATGATTTGTAGTTTTTTAAATTAATGTTCATTTTTTTTATTTCACAACGCTTGAAAAGAAAACAATTAATGTATACTATTTCAAATCGATTTCAAAAAATGAAATACATAAAGACTATATTAAAAATCTTCCACTTCTTGTTTAACATTTTTTGTGTAGGTTCAAAAATTGGTCCACCATTAATAAATTTTTGCAAAGTAGGAAACAATCTATCCCCAAGGAATTCTTTAAATCAAAAACTTTTATCTAATAATCTTCTGGCTCCAAAGCCCAAAAGTTTCAAAATCGAAAGGTGCATGTCAAGAGTTTGCAAATCGACATTGAAGAATGAAAATTTTTTTTTTTAACATATATGTCACCTTCTCCGAGAAAAGGGACCTAGTGTATGAAAATAAAGTTTTGAAAAAAACTACATTTAATGTTATTTTCATTTTTATCGATTTTCCCAAGCTCGTTTTGTATGTTTTTTGGCAAATAAATTTTTATCAGAAATCTAACTTATTTCATCTTATTCTAAACCCTTTTAGGTACCAGAATCCACTGCTAACTCTAAACCCGTTTTTTTGACAACTAGGTTCCTTTTCTCGGAAAAGGTCACATATAATGATTGAAAAGTTTGGGCAATTTTGTGATCAACAATATCCGCAATTGAATAAATATCGTCACTTAAATTAAATATTGTTTTAATTTAACGAATATAAAATTCTCGAAAATCTGAAGTATAATTTTTTCCAGAATTAGAGATTGTGGTCAAAGATTCATGAGCAGCAATACCAATATATCATATTCATTAATAAACATATATATTTTATTCTGAATGGTTGACTTCCCATAAGCACTGGGATTTTAAAACATAAATTTTTATGTAGTTGGAATAAAAAGTTTGCATTATATGCACTATTTCGATTTCGAATGGGACGCACATAAATTTATTTTTTAAAATGCACGTTTTGAAAACTGTTAGTACTCAAAAATGACAAAAATTGAAATAACACATGAATTACACATGCAGCCAATTACACATCGGTTACACATGAAAATAAAAATTACACATGATATGTGTAATTACACCTGAAATGGCAACACTGATATGAATATATATAAATATCAGGTGTATAGTTTTTTAAATTTCCGTGAGATAAAAATGGATGTTTTCAAACTTCAACCCTTTTGAACTTTTTAATGATCCGAAAAAAATATAATATTTTTTCTTAATAATTTTTAATGCTCTACACGACTAGACTATGCCGTTTTTAATATTCACAAAACGTGTGAAAAAGTAATAGCCCTAGTGTAACAGTCGTAGGGACCAATGAGGTTTCCGACTAACTCTCTCTGGGTGGCATGTCTCAGCGGGTTCCAACCGTCTCATTGGGTACACTGCCCATAAAAAAATTTGAACATTCAAAACACTAACACTACAATACAAACACAATACCCGACATTTTCTTCAGAGGCTGATGTTGTGCCCTCTGACTTGCTCTCCCAACCTAGTCACATTGAAGTTCCAATTCTATACACATGTGACCCCTAATACCACCCGACTTTTCCAACCTTACTTTACCTCCATACCACTCGAATTCTTTAGTTCAAAGACATTATTTCCAATTTAAAACCCACAATCATACAAATTTTCTTTTATTGTTAAAATCTTAAAACTAAACATAAAATATTGTAACATACCAGGAAACATAAATTAAATTTTTCTTATCTTTAATTACAATATATAAATATTTTTCTAACTCTTCTTATTGCGTTGTTTTTCTTTTATGTATATAAAATTTTCAAACTACAACCCTCAAGTCTAAATCAAACATTCCTTTTCTGTTAAAACTTATAACGTACTAATACAAATACCCTGAGAGAGCTCCCTAAGGCTAATATTCAATATTTTCAAATCAAACTAAACGCGATTATTTCATTTGATTTAAACTCAATTTCCGGCTTATCTATCGTAATAGATTAAAGACAAAAAAATGAAAAATAACGCAAATAAAAACTATGGCCTAACTTATAGCTGAAATAAATAACAAGTAAGAGTGGTATATTCGGCTTTGCCGAATCTTGGATACCCTTCACCAATAGTGTTTCAAAAGTAAAATACAAAATCGTATGAATATATTGATAATTATATAGTTTCTGATTACTGACTTAGTTGAGCCCCACACAAATGCTTCATATGTATATTAATTTTCTTTTGTTCATACTAAATGTAATTCCTAGCAATATTTGGTTATACTAGTACAAGGTGGCGCAAAAGTAATCCTCCTATCAGAAAATGCTCTAAATTTTGCGATTGGCCCCTAATGTCAATTCTGTTTTGGCATTTGTGCAAAATACACGTTAATAAACAATGTTACTCTACACTGCTCCAGAACGCGGAATATTGGTGACTATTTATTTGGCCAATAATCGGTCGGTGACTTTGGCACAACGTGAGTTTCGTCGCAGATTTCCTAGCCGTCCAACGCCTGCTGGTGAAATACTGCTCGCCTCGAAGAGACTGGCACAACACGAGATGCTGCCAGGCGTGGCAGACCCCGGAGTAGCCGTTCTGCAGAGAATATTGCTGCTGTAGCCGAGGATGTCATGGAAGCGCCGTCGACATCGATCAGACGACGTGCCACGCAAATGCGTATCAGTCAACGGTCTTTCCGTACAAAGTCCAGACGGTGCATCAGCTGTTAGTTGCTGACCGCCAATCGCGTCTAACATACGCTCAAGCCATCCTTAATCACCACCAAGAGGAAGACGATTTTTCATTAAAAATAATCATGAGTGATGAGGCCCATTTCCATCTTACCGGGTACGTAAATAAGCAAAATTTACGTGAAAATCCGCATGTAACCCACGAAAAGCTATTACACCCGCTCAAAGTCATTGTATGGTGTGCTTTTTTCGCTGGAGGAGTCATCAGACCTTTTTTCTTCAAAGACGTAGCGGGCCAAACGGTTACTGTGAATGGTGAGCGCTACAGAGCAATGATTAACGAGTTCCGTTTGCCGCAACTTGATGAATTGGGATTGGAAAACATGTGGTTCCAACAGGACGGTGCAACGGCATACACTGCACGTGCCACAACCGATATGCTGAAGGATGCATTTCCCGGGCGCCTGATCTTCCGTTTTGGCGATTTGCACTGGCCAGCAAGATCGCCTGATTTGACCGCTGCAGACTTCTTTTTGTGGGGCTTTTTGAAGTCGCGGGTTTATGTCAACAAGCCTCAGACTCTTGCAGCTCTTAAAGACAATATCCGTCAAGAATGTGAGGACCTATCGCCGGAAGTTTTGGCCAAATTGATGTAAAATGCTATAAAAAGGTCGGGGTTATATGGGAGATAACAGAAAATTTGAACCGAGCTCTCCCATTTTCAAAGCCGAACTTTTCAAGAGATCGCCCTGAATAACGATATTGTACAACGTCTTTATACTAAATGCCATCATCGTATCTATTATAATAGATAGATAATTATAATTTGTCATTTATTAGCTACTAAGAGATTGCCTTAGGCGAAGTTATATGGGAGCAATAGTCAAACGTGAACGGATTTCTCCCAATTGCAATTAAACAATTTAAATTTTCGTTGATATGTGAGATACATACATACATATGTAGGTTTTGAACGGATATCATATACTTAGCTGCATTTTTGTACTTCCTAGGAAGATTACCTATAATTTGATATATAATACATACTCAAATGTAATCATAAAGTTCAAAAGTCAGACATAGAATTAAGATAAATGCAGTGTGTCTGTCTGCTAAAATCAGATTTGTGGAGCTCCTGGAAGGTATACCCATATGCATTTTACACAAAATTTTAGGATATCGTCCCACCCTGAGCTCCAAAAACTTGACTACAACAGAAAAAAGGACAGACAGGTAGACGGACGGACGGACAGACAGGTAGACGGACGGACGGACAAACAGACGGACGGACGTCGCGAAATCGATTCTCCTGCCGATTCCGAGACGATCGATACAACTTGAATGGTATTCATAATCAGATTTGTGGAGTTTATATCAGATTTTAGGAAATCCTCCCACAAAGAACGCTGTCAAATTTCATCACAATCGGTCCATAAACACCTGAGATATCGCTGAAACAATATTTACAAAATGTCAACAAAATTTCTTAGACACGTACTTTGGGCAATTTGCTGCACATCACAAGTAGTGTTTTGGCGGTATCTCAGTTGTTTATGGACCGCTTTTGATAAAATTTTATAATGTGCTTGGCGGGGGAATTTTCTAAAATCTGATATAAAATTTATGTATGTCCGTGCTCCAGGAGGATGGTTTTTCCTATTTCTGCATTTCATTGTTTCAAGAAACATTCTCTAACGCGTACTTTGGGCAATCTGCGATACATCAAATTTAGTGTTTTGGCTGTATCTCAGTTGCTTATAGACCGATTTTGCTAACATTTTACAGAGTGCTTTGGGGAACCATTTCCTACAATCTGATATATAATATATTATCACATGTACACCAGAAGTACCTCGTTTCTCTTATTATTTAAAAGTGTGTTTCAATCAAAAATTTTCGTCTAATTTTTGGTATTTTTTCGATATTTTCGGTGTTTATAAACCGATTTTAATGAAATTTAATAGGGTTCATTGCGGGAGAAAAAAAAATCTGGTATATAATTTATGTAGGTCCATCCTCCTTTCAACAGACAGACAGACGGACGGACAGACAGACGGACATGGCTTAATCGATTCTCCTCCCGATTCTGAGTCGATCGGTATAATTTTTATCGGGTCTACGATCACTAAAAAATTACAAACGGAATCACAAACTTATAATACCCTTTCACCTATTGGTGAAGGGTATAATTAACAAAAATGTAAACAAATAAAAAGTAACGAACTAACAAATTTAAATAGAGTACTTAAACTAAAATTAACTAAATTTAAAGTTTTTATATTCTTTTATATGTTAATTTTATGAAATTTTTTTTTGTTATTTTTATAGATTTTTTTTATATTCCTTTTTTTATATTCTTTTTTTTTTATTTTATATATATTTATATTTTTCAAATTGTTTTTAATAGTTTTTTTTTCTAATAAATTTTCTAACTTTGGCCTGTTTTATTGGCCTAGACACAAAATGGTGATTTTTCCTCGCATAAAAATGGCTCTTATAAGGATTTCATCAATGTTACTCTTATTCCAACACCCATACGAAATTTACTTTTACCCTTATGAAATCAAAAAAAAAAGTGTTACCTGGCTAAGGCTTATTGGTTTTGTGGTGGCATCAAATATTTCATCCAGTTACTTGAGGATTCCTCCTTTAAAATTATAGGCCCAAAAGATGGATCGTCTTAGCCAGCTAAATGATTTGGTTAATAAAAACAAAAAATATTCACTTAAGTGCATTGCACAAAATAAATTCTCGAACACAATTATTCTTACGTTTTTCTGTTTTTTTTTTCTTTATTTATAATATTTTAACAAAACACCATTTGTGCGAACTGTCTCCAGTATTTTCTATTAAAATTTTTTTTATTTTTTTATATTCCAAAAAATATCAGCATTAACCACAGATTTAAAAACTTGTGTGCACACCACAAACTTGTTTGCTTTTGATTTCTCATTTTATTAATTTATGTCCAAAACCTATAAAGATTTCCATTTTTCCCCTGTGGTGAAAATCCAATTTTCCCAAATTTTCCAATTCTTTTGCCGCCCTAACAGCCATCTTTTTTTACATTTTTATACCCTTCACCACTATAGGTGGAAAGGGTATTATAAGTTTGTGCTGATGTTTGTAACGCATAGAAATATTTGTCTTAGACCCACCTTTTAGTAAACCAATAGGCTTAGAATCACTTTCTGAGTCGATTTAGCGATGTCCGTCCGTCCGTCCGTCCGTCTGGCTGGCTGGACGGCTGGCTGGCCGGCTGGCTTGACCCCCATGTAAACCTTGTAATCAAACTACAGGTCGCAATTCTGAAGATAATTTGATGAAATTTGGCATAGGTAATTTTTTTGACAATGGGACCATGGCTATTGAAATTGGTCAAAATCGGTCCATTATTTATGGTACCTCCCATAGGTCCCACTTCCCGGAATTGATATATTGGCCACAAATATCAATATTTTTTCATGAAATTTAAAACAGATACTGCTTATGTAAACTTAAATCACTGTATGAAATTTCGTTGAAATCGGTCCACATTTGACCATAGCTCCCATACAAACTCTTCTTTAAAAACGCACTAAATGAGACAAAAAAATCACTAAAACGCTCGTAAATCTAAAGATATTGAAAATTTTGAGTTTATTTTTCGCACACATAATTTTTGTAACAACTGTAGTGAACTTGCCAAATTTCGAGATAATCGGTCCACATTTGACTCTAGCTCTCATATAAGTGCAAATGACGGAAACAGGTTAAATATATATAAGTTTTGGCAAAATTTAGCAAATATTTGTCTTTATACAGGAAAAATAACACCTTTGACCTTAGTGGTGAAGGGTATCGTATGGTCGGCTTGACCGGCTATAGCGCTTTCTTACTTGTTTTTATTTAAATTTAGTTTTTGTTCTTTTTATTCGTCTTCTTTTTGTTTTTCCCGCCTTACTGTGCTGACTCAATTCATGAATGAAATTTCCCCACCTCTGTATTATCATTGCCATACTACACACATATGTAATAGATACGTTCCACACGCAGTGCTGGCAACTGTATCGTGTGTAATTCTTTTTTTGACATTAAAACAAACATGGTGGAGGAAGTTTGAACAAAAACTTCATTTAATAAGCATCTACTCTGCTGGCATAAATATTAAATCATATTGCAAAATTACACTTAAAGGAGATCCAACACATTTCTTTATGTGATTCGCACTTTAACGAAAGTTTCAGTGCATTTCATACAGAGGAAAATCCAGAATACCTTGAATTTAATTTTACCCTCTGTCACATGCAGTCAATTGTCGAAAAATTTTGTCAAAGATCAATTTCAAATCAAATTTTCATTTCTTTCGTCTATTTTTAACAAAATAAAAATAATAAATTTTTACAAATACCAAAAGCGAGAATATACCAAAAAATGTGGAATTACATTACAAAAAAGCCGAGAATATAAATTAAGCAAATAAAGGGGATCAAAAAGGCAGTGGAAAACAAGTATGGAAGTGCTATAGTCGGTCAAGCCCGACCATACGATACCCTTCACCACTAAGGTCGAAGGTGTTATTTTTCCTGTATAAAGACAAATATTTGCTAAATTTTGCCATCATACAAACATTTTCTCAAAACTTGTATATTTAAGCTGTTTCCGTCATTTGGACTTACATGAGAGCTAGGGTCAAATGTGGACCGATTATCTCGAAATTTGGCAAGTTGATTACAGTTGTTACAAAAATTATGTATAAAAGAAAATAAACTCAAAATTCTGATTATCTTCAGATTTACGAACGTTTTAGTGATTTTTTGTCTCATTTAGTGCGTTTTGACAGAAGAATTTGTATGGGAGCTATGGTCAAATGTGGACCGATTTCAACGAAATTTGGTACAGTGATTTATGTTTACATAAGTAGTATTTGTTTTAAATTTCGTGAAAAAATATTGATATTTGTGGCCAATATATCAATTCCGGGAAGTGGGACCTATTGGAGGTACCATAAATAATGGACCGATTTTGACGAATTTCAATAGCCATGGTCCCATTATCAAAAAAATTGTCTGTGCCACATTTCATCAAATTATCTTTAGAATTGCGACCTGTAGTTTGATTACAAAGTTTACATGGCTGTCCAGCCAGCCATCCAGCCAGACGGACGGACGAGCGGATAAATAAGTAGACGGACGGACATAACAATAAGTAAACGGACGGACGGACTTAACAATAAGTAAACGGACATAACAATAAGTAAACGGACGGACGGACATATCAATAAGTAAACGGACGGACGGACATATCAATAAGTAAACGGACGGACGGACGGATCAATAAGTAAACAGACGGACGGACGTATCAATAAGTAAACCCATTCCACCCGCAACAAAACTCCGTGTCGTACAAGTTTACGTAGTAGGAAACGGTGTGCGGTGTTTTTGTGATGGAATGCAGTCCAACGTGGGGAACTCCCACACCCTGATACAGAGTCTCATGGTCTACTACAGATTAGCCGGGACAAATTTAGTATCACAACATACAGAACAGGAACCATCAGTTATAAAACCTATTCTTCCTAATAAAAACTCCTACTTAAGTGTCGGAAACCTCATTTATAGCGTTTTTGAAGCAGAACCACATAAGAACTTTTCTTAAGGTAAGAAAAATCATAGTGGTTACCCATAATAAAAGATTTAAATATAAGAATTTCTCGTTATTGATTTTCTCCAAGGGCACACAAAGTGCTTATATTAAAGTCGAACGCCTACAAAAAGTTTTTCTGAGGCTTACAAAAGTTAAAATTAATCTTGTTAAATTATATCAAATAAATATTTTCGTCATTTATAAAAAAAACAAATCTCTTTTATCAAATCTTTTTAATCATTTACACCTTTTGGATATGGCTGCTTCATACTTAGACTAACCCTCTAAGATACTTTTTTAATAAAAAGGATCAAGAGAAACATGGATTCCTAACATCTAATTCAAAGTTTTACGGGAAGTATATTGCAATTTATCTATAATAAGCATTTACTTTGTGTTATTTTTTTTTTTTTTTTCAGCGGTACATCATTTTATGAAAATATTGCACTTGCAATGATATCACAGATTAATCACAGTCAACTATAAAAATCAGAGACCGGATTTTAATACTTTTAAAACAATATTTTCATGTTTAAATCCATAAAAAAACAATCGTTGAAGTTTAAAAAATTATTAAAAATCCCTCATGATTTTTATTTGTTCAAAAATTTTGTTTCTTTTTTCAATCCGATGAAAATAAAATATAAAAAAATCGTTTGGGATATTTATCAGTACAGTTCAAAATAATTTTCATCTTTTTTCATCCGATGAAAATAAATTTTGATAGAAAAAATTCAAATTTTATTTCTGTATTTGTCCGGGATAAAGCATCTTTAGGACGTTTAAATAGCAATAAATTCAATTATTGTTGCAAATTTTATATTGAAATGGGTTTGGGCAACAAATGGTCGTTGTCTAAGTGCGTTTAAAACGTTTAAAAGTTATTTTTTTTTAGAAATAGCGACGCGAATCAAAGAAACCACCAATAGTTCCTATTAGAGCTATTATCTTTAACTTCGATGTCCTAAAACATTGCAATAAATTGAAAACATTCATACATTCATTGTTGAAAATTTTGAAATTTCATAAACATTTTATTTTTTCAAAGTCAAAACAGAAGTTCAAAAATAAAACAATCAATAAAATATTTTTCTGTTCGGATATTTATCGTTATAGATATTTAAAATTTTCATCATGAGGGATATTTATATTTCAAATATAAATCCCTCTTTTTTTATTTTTCGATCGAAATGAAAATAAATTTTCATCGGCAATGATATTTATACTTGATGGATTTAAAAAATAAAACGATCTCCGGTCTCTGATAAAAATAAGGTATTTAAACTAATAATTACTAATTCTATATCACAGATCTTAAAATTTAAATGCTAAAATAGTGCAAAAATTGGGACAACACGACAATTATTTGTATAATCACTTTAAAATAAATACAAAAATAATCACTTTAATAAATAATTATCTTATATCCTAATATTGCACATAAATTTATATTGCACTTAAACTTTAATATCTTTTACGTGATAAATCCCTATCGTCTTTCCATCTAACGTCTCTAGTTCGTACATGTTATTGCCTATCGGTCTTACTATCATACATTTTAAAAATTTTCTACAGAACTTGCCATTAATATTCTTTTCGAAGTTACTTTGGACCATATTTCTTCGATAAACTTCTTGTCCAGGAACAAATTTTACTACTCGCGCTCTTTTATTATATCTTTCGGCGCTCTTTTCGTAGGCCTTTGTCATGTTTTCTTTAATCTGTTCCCTAATTGTTTCAATTCTCTCATTCGCTTTTGGTAGTATGCGATTTTCAGTAATCGATTGAAGTTTCCTAGCCAGTTTGTAGTCTGCTCCGCTCGAATACATGTGGTATCCGAACAACGCAAAGAACGGAGTAAAACCAATGGCACTATGGAAAGAATTTCTTAACGCGCAGTCTATTTCGGACAAATAGAGATCCCAATCTCGGTGATCGTCCTTTAAATATGCTCTTATCGCTGCCAGAATACTTTGATTTACGCGCTCAGAAGCATTACTGCTGGGTTGATAAACGGGCGTTTTAATATGTTGAATTTTGTAAATTTCAAGCATCTTTTGAAAATTTTTCGAGACAAATTGAGCTCCGTTATCTGTATGGATTAGCTCTGGTACACCAAATTTGTGGAATATTTCGTGAGTTAGGAATTCTATTACGTTAGCTGCTGTTGCGTCTTTCATGGCCTTGATGAATGTATATTTTGTGAAGTGATCAAGCACTATAAAAACATAGCAGTTTCCGTTCTTGGACCTTGGGTAATTTCCGAGAAAATCCAGGTAAAGTTTTTGAAACGGACGCTCTGTTATTACCTGATTTCCTATTTCAGGTCGCATATTTTGGTTTGTTGGTTTGATCTCTTTACAAGTTTGGCAGTTTTTGATCAAATTTTTAATTTGCGTTGCCATTTTTGGCCAATAAAAGAATCGCCTTACTCTCTCTAAAGTTTTTGTTATTCCACCGTGCGCTGCTGTCAAACTAGTGTGAGATTTTTCAATAATTGTTTGAGTGATATTTGGCGGTACCCACATTTTCCACTGGCTATCGCTAGACTCTTCTCGATCGAACTCTAATCTTTTGAAAACAATTCCATCTTGGACTTTGAGATCGGGTAAACGGTTATTGTTTTCTTCGACATGCTTTATTAGGTACAGGTACTCGTCGCTTTGGAACTCGGTAGTTTCGAAATCAAAAATATCATCCATATTTAATTCGCTTACACTTTCGTCTCCGGGCAACCTCGATAGCATATCGGCCACTATATTTTCCGAGCCTTTCCGATGCTCGATCTGAAAATCGAAGACTTGGAGCTGTAGAGACCAACGCGCTAGCCTACCGGTCAAATCCTTTAGGGACATCAGCCATTTAAGGCTGGCGTGGTCAGTTACCATCGTAAACGGCATCATTTCGACGTATGGCCGAAACTTTTTCACTGCCATTACAGCTGCCAAACATTCTTTCTCCGTCACACTGTAGTTTTTCTGGCATGTATTTAATTTTTGGCTATAGAAAGCTATCGGATGCTCTTCATCTCTGTCGTTCTTTTGATACAAAACCGCACCGATTCCATAATCGCTAGCATCGCACTGAATCCAAAATCGTTTTGAAAAATCTGCTTGACGCAAAACTGGTGCTGATGTTAGGGCCTTTTTGAGATTGTCGAAAGCTTCGATAAATTCTGGAGTCATTTCGAATTTTTTCATTTTCTTAAGTCTATCGGTGAGTGGAGCCGATATGGTGGCAAAATCCTTTATGAAACGCCTATACCATCCGGCGGTCCCTAAAAAGCTGCGGACTTCTCGAGGAGTTTTTGGGATTCTGATCTCCTGAATTGCCCTAACTTTTTCAGGATCAGTTTTTAAACTTCCCCCACCTATAATAAATCCTAGGTATCTCAGCTCCTGGAAACAAAATTGCGACTTCTTAAGTCCTATAGTTAGATTTGCCTTTCGTAGGCATGATGCTACTTCCTCAAGTATCGCCAAATGTTTCTCAAAGTTATTCGAGATAACGAGAAGATCGTCCAAATAGATGAAAACATTTTCTTTAAGCTTTTGAGGTATGACCTTGTCCATCAGTCTGCACAGTCGTTGGGCCGCGTTACACAACCCGAACGGCATGACGCGAAACTGATAGAGAGGTCTACCTGCCACCGTGAAAGCTGTGTAGGGCTTACTCTCTTCCTCTAGCTCTATCTGCCAGAAAGCAAACTTAAGGTCAACGTTGCTAATATAGTACGTTTCATCTATCCTACTTAGAATACCGTCTATATTCTGAAGCGGATAAGCGTCTTTGACCGTTAGCTTGTTTAGCTTTCTGGCATCAAGGCAGAATCGATTCTTCCCTGGTTTTGTTACTACTGTGGTTCTATTGGACCACGGACTCTCGCTCTCTTCTATTACATTTAGTGCTAACATAGAATCTATTTCGGCGTAAACTATTTCCTGCACTGCCGGTGAAACCGGGTAGTGACGGTCCTTAAAAGGTTCAGCACCATCTACTAGCTTAATTACGTGTTTCTCTAGAGTAGTGCATCCTAGACCAAGCTGTTCAAAGGCTGGAAACTTTTGGATTACTATATCTAACATTGCCTGTTGTTTTCCAGTCAAGATATGTGGCTTGCACTTATGGTTTTCTACTTTAAATTCTTCTTGAACTTTCTCTATTGCCACTTCTTCGACTGGAAAAACCTCAGGAGCTAGATTGAAGCTTATCCAAAAGTCTACACCTAAGTACGCTTCTTGTTCTAGGTCTGAACACAAATAGAATCTAATTATACTAAACCTATCCTTATATTCTACTTCTAAATCTAATTGACCTAATAATCTATGTTGTTTTCCAGAAGCTGTAGATACCTTAGAAAATATTGGCTGAAAACTAACTCCTAACATATCTACTAGTTCCCTACAACCTTTCCCTAACAAACTAATGGAAGCACCTGTATCTAATAAACCTTTAATTCTAGCGTTCCCTATACTAATTTCTGCAAAATCCCTATTATCTTATCTTCCCTATCAGCTGTTTTAACTGCTCCTATAACTAATTTTCTAATTCGTTTCTTATCCCTAAACTTTTTTCTTAACCTTAAAATCTTATCACTAACTGGCTTACTAAAACTAATTGACTCATTGAAAATCCTATCTCTAACTCTCTGATAATTTTCTTCCCGCTCGCTAAATGAAAAATTGTGGCGGTTTTGTGGCCTAATTTTATTAAAATTTCTAAAAATACTAAATAAATTTGTATTCTTATCATTCACAGAATCTGCGGGGTTTCCGATGAACGATGGTTCCCCGCAGTTCCCTCGCTCTTCGCAAAATTCCGGGATTTACAGTCGGCACAATTCGGCGTTATAACGTCTGGTTTGCCGCACCTATAACAAAATAAAGACCGCTGAACCGAAGGGCAATCCATAAACATGTGTCCTGGTTGACGACAATTCCAACATATCAGTGGATTCTTTGATTTTACCGTTCTTATCTCCTCAACATCGCCAAAATCAGGTCTATCAACGCTCTCAAAAATTTCATTGACTTGCCTTGAGAAACGCTTGACAGATACCGAAGAATGAGGAGTCCTGGATTCTTTACGGCAAAAGATCAACTGAACTTACGACGATCGGGTAAACTCTGCTTTTTATTTCATCTCTCAAGTTCTTTTTATCATTTTAACCATCTCCGTTTCAGGCATGGAGATATCCAACCGCGATCTCATTTGCGTCATCACGAAGAAGAAGTCATCAATGTCTTCGCCAGGCAATTGTTTTCGCTCAACAATATCGCTCATCAATTCAAAGTTTGACCTCGTGGACTGGTATTGCTTGAGCAGCGCCTCTTTAAGGGTGGTCCATTCGGTCACATAGTTCATCTTAATGAACAACCAGTACCACTTTTCGGCTACTCCGTTCACAAAAAGGTGAAAATTATATAAAACTTCGTCCCAAGGCACACGATACTGACGCTGCAGACGCTCAATCCTAAAAACAAAATCTTCGACGGCCAATTTTTTGGTATTACCGTCGAATTCAAGACCCCATTTATCTATTCTCATCTTGTGACCACTTTTGGATGTTCCTGTGTCGTTTGCTTCTGTAGAACCTCTGGAAGATTGCGCAGAATGGTTTGACGACGTTTCCATAGGTTGAAAAGAAGCACTGGCGTTTTTTATGGCATTAGGCAGAACTTCATCCCTAAGCTTCTTGTTTTCCTGCTACTACTAAGCTCATCTTACTAACCGTAGTTGTTAACTCTAAGACTTGCCTTTTAATATCACTAACTTGAGACGAAATACCCTGCTCGACAGCGGATCTTATTATTTGCTCCATGCTGTTTTCCTTCGACCTTTGCTCTACCGGTGGAGCAGAACTTGTCGAAGGAAGAACATTGATCGTATTCGATTTGTCATGGATTTGAGGATTATTCTGACCTTGACTCATTTCGAAATTTCTGTTCACAGACGATTTCCTACTGGGAGTGTTAGATTTGTACGTCTTACCAAAAGTTACAGGGGTGGATCTATTTAAGTCAAATTGCACCTGTCTATCACGTTTTCTAGATCTGGTGGCAATTGGACTTCGGGACATATCAAAAGAAATCAAAAGCTTCAAAAATTTTCTTGTGGTTTCCGCAAATTTAAACAAAAAAAATCAGAACTTTCGTTTATAATTTAATTTCCGGTTTGAGTATTTCCGTTTTATTTTCTTTTATTAGATTCTGTTGAGAATTTATTTTTGTGAATATTTTTTTTTCTTTTCAAGAAATTTTGAGCTAATATAAGCCAAAATAGTTTTTTCTTATTTTGAATTTCAAAAAAATTTATTTTTCTATAATTAAATAAAAAAAATTTGTATGATAAGCTTTGATTGGTATGGAGGTAGAAGCGGTTATCAAAGTGGTCAAGCTTTCCTAGAAACATCGGGCATATACAATCACATTTAACACTAAAACAAAAAAGAAACAATCTTACGGTACATTCTCATACATTCAACATCAAATTTTTCTAAAATGAGCTATGAGAAGTTTATGAGTAATCCCTAATACATCTGACCCTAAGACTCTCAGATTATCTGTAGGCGGCTATCAAGGAAAGACTCATTTACCCTAAGCTTAACAAAAAAAATTACTGAAACTACCAAAAAAACAAACAGAAACAGACTAAATACATTTAAGGCAATCATTACACATACTTCCTAAGCTATTTTCATCTACTTCTGGGGGCAAATGTCAAAATTTTCTCTTCTCTAACAACAAAACAGCAAAGACCTTTAGTACTACCTTAGAAAACTGCACGTTCTTAAGGGCTACTAAATATCTAGACTATATTTGCACCAGATTAGAGTATATTTTGTTTAAATATTTCAAAAAAATTTATTATTTTATTTTTACATGTGAAGGTCTTAAAACATGTCACTTACTGTACAAGTTAAAAACTTTCGAATTGGATTTTTCAAAAGAGTTTAACTTGCCTCTATTCTGATTGGGCGCCATTTATGTAACAGTCGTAGGGACCAATGAGGTTTCCGACTAACTCTCTCTGGGTGGCATGTCTCAGCGGGTTCCAACCCTCTCATTGGGTACACTGCCCATAAAAAAAATTTGAACATTCAAAACACTAACACTACAATACAAACACAATACCAGACATTTTCTTCAGAGGCTGATGTTGTGCCCTCTGACTTGCTCTCCCAACCTAGTCACATTGAAGTTCAAATTCTATACACATGTGATCCCTAATACCACCCGACTTTTCCAACCTTACTTTACCTCCATACCACTCGAATTCTTTAGTTCAAAGACATTATTTCCAATTTAAAACCCACAATCATACAAATTTTCTTTTATTGTTAAAATCTTAAAACTAAACATAAAATATCGTAACATACCAGGAAACAAATTAAATTTTTCTTATCTTTAATTACAATATATAAATATTTTTCTAACTCTTCTTATTGCGTTGTTTTTCTTTTATGTATATAAAATTTTCAAACTACAACCCTCAAGTCTAAATCAAACATTCCTTTTCTGTTAAAACTTATAACGTACTAATACAAATACCCTGAGAGAGCTCCCTAAGGCTAATATTCAATATTTTCAAATCAAACTAAACGCGATTATTTCATTTGATTTAAACTCAATTTCCGGCTTATCTATCGTAATAGATTAAAGACAAAAAATGAAAAATAACGCAAATAAAAGCTATGGCCTAACTTATAGCTGAAATAAATAATTAACAAAAATGTAAACAAATAAAAAGTAACGAACTAACGAATTTAAATAGAATACTTAAACTAAAATTAACTAAATTTAAAGTTTTTAATTCTTTTATATTTTAATTTTATGAAATTTTTTTTTGTTATTTTTATAGATTTTTTTTATATTCCTTTTTTTATATTCTTTTTTTTTATTTTATATATATTTATATTTTTCAAATTGTTTTTAATAGTTTTTTTTCTAATAAATTTTCTAACTTTGGCCTGTTTTATTGGCCTAGACACAAAATGGTGATTTTTCCTCGCATAAAAATTGCTCTTATAAGGATTTCATCAATGTTACTCTTATTCCAACACCCATACGAAATTTACTTTTACCCTTATGAAATCAAAAAAAAAGTGTTACCTGGCTAAGGCTTATTGGTTTTGTGGTGGCATCAAATATTTCATCCAGTTACTTGAGGATTCCTCCTTTAAAATTATAGGCCCAAAAGATGGATCGTTTTAGCCAGCTAAATGATTTGGTTAATAAAAACAAAAAATATTCACTTAAGTGCATTGCACAAAATAAATTCTCGAACACAATTATTCTTACGTTTTTCTGTTTTTTTTTCTTTATTTATAATATTTTAACAAAACACCATTTGTGCGAACTGTCTCCAGTATTTTCTATTAAAATTTTTTTTATTTTTTTATATTCCAAAAAATATCAGCATTAACCACAGATTTAAAAACTTGTGTGCACACCACAAACTTGTTTGCTTTTGATTTCTCATTTTATTAATTTATGTCCAAAACCTATAAAGATTTCCATTTTTCCCCTGTGGTGAAAATCCAATTTTCCAATTTTCCCAAATTTTCCAATTCTTTTGCCGCCCTAACAGCCATCTTTTTTTACATTTTTTTTATTTAAATTTAGTTTTTGTTCTTTTTATTCGTCTTCTTTTTTGTTTTTCCCGCCTTACTGTGCTGACTCAATTCATGAATGAAATTTCCCCACCTCTGTATTATCATTGCCATACTACACACATATGTAATAGATACGTTCCACACGCAGTGCTGGCAACTGTATCGTGTGTAATTCTTTTTTTGACATTAAAACAAACATGGTGGAGGAAGTTTTAACAAAAACTTCATTTAATAAGCATCTACTCTGCTGGCATAAATATTAAATCATATTGCAAAATTACACTTAAAGGAGATCCAACACATTTCTTTATGTGATTCGCACTTTAACGAAAGTTTCAGTGCATTTCATACGGAGGAAAATCCAGAATACCTTGAATTTAATTTTACCCTCTGTCACATGCAGTCAATTGTCGAAAAATTTTGTCAAAGATCAATTTCAAATCAAATTTTCATTTCCTTCGTCTATTTTTAACAAAATAAAAATAATACATTTTTACAAATACCAAAAGCGAGAATATACCAAAAAATGTGGAATTACATTACAAAAAAGCCGAGAATATAAATTAATCAAATAAAGGGGATCAAAAAGGCAGTGGAAAACAAGTAAGGAAGTGCTATAGTCGGTCAAGCCCGACCATACGATACCCTTCACCACTAAGGTCGAAGGTGTTATTTTTCCTGTATAAAGACAAATATTTGCTAAATTTTGCCATCATACAAACATTTTCTCAAAACTTGTATATTTAAGCTGTTTCCGTCATTTGGACTTACATGAGAGCTAGGGTCAAATGTGGACCGATTATCTCGAAATTTGGCAAGTTGATTACAGTTGTTACAAAAATTATGTATAAAAGAAAATAAACTCAAAATTCTGATTATCTTCAGATTTACGAACGTTTTAGTGATTTTTTGTCTCATTTAGTGCGTTTTGACAGAAGAATTTGTATGGGAGCTATGGTCAAATGTGGACCGATTTCAACGAAATTTGGTACAGTGATTTATGTTTACATAAGTAGTATTTGTTTTAAATTTCGTGAAAAAATATTGATATTTGTGGCCAATATATCAATTCCGGGAAGTGGGACCTATTGGAGGTACCATAAATAATGGACCGATTTTGACGAATTTCAATAGCCATGGTCCCATTATCAAAAAAATTGTCTGTGCCACATTTCATCAAATTATCTTTAGAATTGCGACCTGTAGTTTGATTACAAAGTTTACATGGCTGTCCAGCCAGCCATCCAGCCAGACGGACGGACGAGCGGATAAATAAGTAGACGGACGGACATAACAATAAGTAAACGGACGGACGGACATATCAATAAGTAAACGGACGGACGGACATATCAATAAGTAAACGGACGGACGGACGGATCAATAAGTAAACAGACGGACGTACGTATCAATAAGTAAACCCATTCCACCCGCAACACTAGTTTTCAGCCAGCCTTCCAGACGGAAAGTCATATTAAAATCGATTGAGGAAGTTAATCTAAGTCTTTTGGATCTAAGACTAATATTTCTATGCTTTACATAATTACATCAGCGCCGTACGGTTAAAACTCTGCTAAAAGAATGATGTCTGTAGAGCCCTTTGTGCTCTTCGCCAGTTATAGCCAGTTAATTTTTTTTTCTGATGCATAAACAATGTGATGCCATTTCCATTCACTTTATTTCCGGGGTTACATATTTAAATGTGTAATCAACAAAAAATTGTATGGGTAATAAAATTAAGATTACTTATTTGAGTAAATAAATATGTTTTCAATATAAAAAAGAATGCTAAAAAATGCTAAAAATAATGCTAACTGCAAAATAGAAAATTTGCAGCTAAATTAAAAATAAAAATGCTAAATCTAGCCGCAAACTGGCCACACTGCACAACAATAAAGTAAATCATATCATACTTATAAAATTGAGTTTAGCAATAGGATTCAGTAAGAGATGCGTTAAATGGTTTTCATCATTAATAGGAAGCCGCCAACGTGTTTGTTTTAAAAATTCTTTATTAAAACAAATATCAGTAAAGTCTGGAGTTCCACAAGGCAGCCATCTAGGAATCTTCCTTCATATAGGGATAGACTTTCATTAGTTCACCATCCTACCATAAAAAGTAGCAGAACGATGTTGAACGTAATGATCGTGATCAACATAAAGAATGGAAATAATTCCTCAACATTCCTAATTAATATTATTAATTTCATTGTACCTCAAAGATTCTCACGCCACTACAAACCAATTTTTACAACATTTTCAAGACAAAATTTTGGCAGCACATAAGAATTTGTGCTGATTTCAACAATCTTTATAACTTAATTGATAATTCAACAACATTGTTATTTTTGCACCGATCTGGATCTTATTGAAAATGTTCGTATTAAAATAGACCAACGTGCCAGTGATAAAAGTTGAAGAATTAATATTGCTTGGTTTTAAGAAATTAAGTCGAAAAGACCAAAATATATAAAAAATCACTAAAATTTTTCTGCAATTTCAACTTTGGCCCTCTATGACTCAGTCATTCCTCAACTATATTTTACAAACAATCCGTGTTTGTTTAATTATCTTTCAACGAAAAGAAAGAAAAAGGAAATCGGTGGACTATTTACCAAAATAATTTAATTAAAGTGACAAAATCTTTTGCGAAACGCAAAAAAAAGAAATTTTGAAATATCTCGAAAACTGTTCTACTTTTGACCATTCGACGTTTTGTTCGGATTTATCAAAAAAAATTACTTACGGATTAGGGCTCAAATTTCTTTATTCATGACTTTCTTTAAATTTTGTTAAGCAGTGTAATTTATTGTTCAAATATTAAGAATAAAAATTTCCAAATAAATTAAATACAATTTTAAGTCTTAAAATTTATAATCTATTCTTAAAAAAATAAACTCTTCTCGAGTCAATCGACTCAGAATCGAAGATTTGATTTAGTCTGACTGTTTCCTCCACCGTTCACTCTAATTTTAAAATTGTAAGTGTTTTTTTTATTTATTCTGTTTACTTATTTACTAAAAAGCATATATTTTTCTGCAGGCCCGTTATAGCTTACATTGCAAGTTATTAGGGTTTACAAGTTGTTTCTTTTAAATGTTAAATTCTTGTATTAGGGTGATTCAAAACTAAAATAGAAACAATTTATTTATATTTGTAAAAAAAAACTATTATCGAGGGTCAACATTCTGGCACCATTGAACGACTGAAATGTCTTCAATCATGAGGAAGGGGTGCCAGTTTTTGAATCGGTCGTTTGTAAATTTCGGTTTTGGTCTTGACCTCCGAGTAGCTCTCACTCTATTAGTGGGCAAATTTCTCATGATTTGGGACATTCATTTCGGTTTCTTCTTCTTCTGTTATCCTTGACTCCCAGTGGAGCATAGGGTTTATAGCGAACATTTTCCGAACTATTCTATTGCGTTCTTCTTTCGCATTGATTAGCCAGATATCTCGACAAACAGACACAAGAGCCCTTGTTCCGGCATCACAATTGGTGAAATAAAGTGTTACAAAGCTATTTCCTTTCGGTAACAAGAGTGGGAATTTGGTATTGTAATACAAATCAGCAGTAAGCAATCTCCCACCTACCCTTAATAATGAAAACGATATTTTTTCTTCGGCAAATGCATAAATAAATTGTGTCAACCGTTTAATATTATATGGGAATGCTAAAGATTTTTGAATTTTTATTATTTCCTCAGAAAAATTACTTTTCTGGATTGCCTCCACTAATCTAAGGAACGACCATCCTTTTGCAGTAGGTGTAGAATCAACCTCAATATTAAGTTTCTTCAGACGATCAAAAAATCTGAAAATGAAAGCAATAATACGCAATAATTTGAGGAAAACTTTTCAATCAGATTTAGCAAACAGTTTTGCTTAAATTCTACTGCCAAAAGTACATTCACTTTTCATTTTTCCAATAATTTTTGGTTCTCTGTTAACTCAAAATGATCGTTAACAAAAACGAAGGTTCTTCAAACCATATTCAATTTTTTATTTCATTCACATCCTCTAGAAACAATGTCAGCTGGATTTTGTTTAGTTGGCACATGACGCCATGAAACGTACCATTCTTATATCTCAGCAACTCTATTCGAAACAAAAGTTGCTAGAGACGATGAATGTGTTCTAATCCAGTGCAAGGTTATTTCTGAATCTGTCCAGAAATTAACACTTAGCATAAACTTAATTCGATCCACAACTTCGCCAGTAGATGCGCTGCGCACAACTCAAGTCTCGGAAGAGATTTAGTTTTAAGAGGCGCAACTGTCGATTTAGCTGTAAGCAGCCTTGAAACAAATTTAATTGCTTTAGAACTTTTGATATATATGCAACATCCATATGCTCGAATTGATGCATCTGCTGTTTACGCGCATAATGTAAAAGATCACCTGTCAAATTATTGTTCAGTGGCCTTTGGCGCAAATTAATTCGCTCTTTTTCTATTTTTACATATTGTCAAGATCACTTACTCTTGTAAACCCCAACTCGAACGGTACGTAAGATACCCGAATTTATACGAAAAAAATATTAAATAAATATAAATTACAAACTTTTGAAATCAAACCCCTAACTCTGTGTTTTTTTATTCTTATATTTTCTGAACAAAATATTCCGGAGAACATTTTTTGGTCCTTCGAGCCGGATAAATCCGAACCCCCTTTGTTCGTGGAATATTATATAAGAATTTATATTTTATTTGCAGATCCCCCGAAGATTACCCATTTTATTTCGTATCCCAACCCAGGATTCTTTGAAGTATTTTTTAAATTTCTACCCTAAATAAATATTAAAAAAAGGTACGTTCTATAATTTATTTTAAAAAGTGTGTGAAAGTGTGTTCTAATTAAAAAGAAAAACAAACCAACAAGTGAAAACCAATCCCTGTATAAAAATGCAATTTGCCGTCGGCAAAACGTAAATCCTATCAATCAGTGTATTTTTTTTTTTCTTTAGGCTTTTGTATCGCTCATATCACGCGAGTGTTATTTTGTGATTTTTTTTTTTTAAATAAAATATACTCATATTTTTTACTTATTTATTCTTGTCGAATTTTATTTTATTAGAAAAAAATATATATATTCTTTTGTGTGCAGTGTTTTTTTGTTGGTTTAATTTCATTCCTTTCATCGCTGTTAATAACAGTTTTCTGCTGTTAACAGAAAGCTTTAAATTAATACCCCAAATTAATAAGAAATAAAAGTAAACAAAAACAGACGGACACGCATTAAAAATATTTTTATTTAAGTGTTTTCAGTACCTTTAAATAAATAACAAGTAAGAGTGGTATATTCGGCTTTGCCGAATCTTGGATACCCTTCACCAATAGTGTTTCAAAAGTAAATTACAAAATCCTAAGAATATATTGATAATTATATAGTTTCTGATTACTGACTTAGTTGAGCCCCACACAAATGCTTCATATGTATATTAATTTTGTTCATACTAAATGTAATTCCTAACAATATTTGGTTATACTAGTACAAGGTGGCGCAAAAGTAATCCTCCTATCAGAAAATGCTCTTAATTTTGCGATTGGTACCTAATGTCAATTCTGTTTTGGCATTTGTGTAGTAAACACTTGCAAAATACACGTTAATAAACAATGTTACTCTACACTGCTCCAGAACGCGGAATATTGGTGACTATTTATTTGGCCAATAATCGGTCGGTGACTTTGGCACAACGTGAGTTTCGTCGCAGATTTCCTGGCCGTCCAACGCCTGCTGGTGAAATACTGCTCGCCTCGAAGAGACTGGCACAACACGAGATGCTGCCAGGCGTGGCAGACCCCGGAGTCGCCGTTCTGCAGAGAATATTGCTGCTGTAGCCGAGGATGTCATGGAAGCGCCGTCGACATCGATCAGACGACGTGCCATGCAAATGGGTATCAGTCAACGGTCTTTACAGCGAATTTTGGTAAAAGACGGTGCATCAGCTGTTAGCTGCTGACCGCCAATCGCGTCTAACATACGCTCAAGCCATCCTTAATCACCACCAAGAGGAAGACGATTTTTCATCAAAAATAATCATGAGTGATGAGGCCCATTTCCATCTTACCGGGTACATTAATAAGCAAAATTTACGTGAAAATCCGCGTGTAACCCACGAAGAGCTATTACACCCGCTCAAAGTCACTGTATGGTGTGCTTTTTTCGCTGGAGGAGTCATCGGACCTGTTTTCTTCAAAGACGTAGAGGGATAAACGGTTACTGTGAATGGTGAGCGCTACAGAGCAATGATTAACGAGTTCCGTTTGCCGCAACTTGATGAATTGGGATTAGAAAACATGTGGTTCCAACAGGACGGTGCAACGGCATACACTGCACGTGCCACAACCGATATGCTGAAGGATACATTTCCCGGGCGCCTAAACTTGCTTTTGGCGATTTGCACTGGCCAGCAAGATCGCCTGATTTGACCGCTGCAGACTTCTTTTTGTGGGGCTTTTTGAAGTCGCGGGTTTATGTCAACAAGCCTCAGACTCTTGCAGCTCTTAAAGACAATATCCGTCAAGAATGTGAGGACCTATCGCCGGAAGTTTTGGTCAAAGTGATGGAAAATGCTATAAAAAGGGCTCAAATGACAATCAACTGTGGCCGGAAAACGAAAAGCTTTTCGGTGGCGTCATCATCTAGAATAGTTATGGACCCAAAGGTTAGGTTGGGCAGGTGGCTGATATATAAGGCAGCGTCACTTGGATTCTAAAGTTCGATAGACCAGATAAACCATACAGAAAAGATGCTTCAAAATGTAGATGCCCTTAGATTTACAAGAGTACATCGATTTGATGAAGATTAAGTATTCTGGCACTCAACCCAAAAACACAGTGCCCAGTGAGGGTTGTGTACTTTAATTCATACGAATTATCCAACTATTAAAGGTTAATGATTAGTTATGTAAAACTCTGAAGTTAGCGGACTGATTTAGGTTAAAGTTTTAACAATGATTGTCAATGTATACAAGCCTTAAAATTATAAGGTATACACTCTTAGTTTTAGATACATGCGTGAAATATATAGCTATTAAATGAATGGATATCAGCTTTGGCGGAAAATTTATTGAAGATTTACTTATTAATCTGAAGTTAGTTAACTAATTAAGATGAATACTTCAACAATAATATTTTGTCCGATGGATATGTGGAAAGTTTTGCTCTAGTTCTTTGTGCAATTATAACGTGATTTAATTTATCAGCATTAAAGTGATTCCCGGTCGGGGTTATATGGGAGATAACAGTAAATGTGAACCGAGCTCGCCCATTTACAAAGCCGAACTTTTCAAGAGATCGTCCTGAATAACGATATTGTACAACGTCTTTATACTAAATGCCATCATCGTATCTATTATAATAGATAGATAATTATAATTAATTAGCTAATTAGATAATTATAATTTGTCATTTATTAGCTACTAAGAGATTGCCTTAGGCGAAGTTATACGGGAGCAATAGTCAAACGTGAACGGATTTCTCCCAATTGCAATTAAACTATTTAAATTTTCGTTGATATGTGAGATACATACATACATACATATGTAGGTTTTTGAACGGATATCATGTACTCAGTTGCATGTGAATGTGAACCGAGCTCGCCCATTTACAAAGCCGAACTTTTCAAGAGATCGTCCTGAATAACGATATTGTACAACGTCTTTATACTAAATGCCATCATCGTATCTATTATAATAGATAGATAATTATAATTAATTAGCTAATTAGATAATTATAATTTGTCATTTATTAGCTACTAAGAGATTGCCTTAGGCGAAGTTATACGGGAGCAATAGTCAAACGTGAACGGATTTCTCCCAATTGCAATTAAACTATTTAAATTTTCGTTGATATGTGAGATACATACATACATATGTAGGTTTTTGAACGGATATCATGTACTCAGTTGCATTTTTGTACTTCCTAGGAAGATTACCTATAATTTGATATATAATACATACTCAAATGTTATCATAAAGTTCAAAAGTCAGACATAAAATTAAGATAAATGCAGTGTGTCTGTCTGCTAAAATCAGATTTGTGGAGCTCCTGGAAGGTATACCCATATGCATTTTACACAAAATTTTAGGATATCGTCCCACCCTGAGCTTCAAAAACTCCAAAAACTTGACTACAACAGAAAAAAGGACAGACAGGTAGACGGACGGACAAACAGACGGACGGACGTCGCGAAATCGATTCTCCTGCCGATTCTGAGACGATCAGTACAACTTGAATGGTTTTCATAATCAGATTTGTGGAGTTTATATCAGATTTTAGGAAATCCTCCCACAAAGAACGCTGTCAAATTTCATCACAATCGGTCCATAAACACCTGAGATATCACTGAAACAATACTTACAAAATGTCAACAAAATTTCTTAGACACGTACTTTGGGTAATTTGCTGTACATCACAAGTAGTGTTTTGGCGATATCTCAGTTGTTTATGGACCGCTTTTGATAAAATTTTATAATGTGCTTGGCGGGGGAATTTCCTAAAATCTGATATAAAATTTATGTATGTCCGTGCTCCAGGAGGATGGTTTTTCCTATTTCTGCATTTCATTGTTTCAACAAACATTCCCTAACGCGTACTTTGGGCAATTTGCAATACATCAAATTTAGTGTTTTGGCTGTATCTCAGTTGTTTATAGACCGAATTTGCTGTAACAGAGTGCTTTAGGGAACCATTTTCTACAATCTGATATAAAATATATTATCACATGTAGACCAGGAGTATCTTGTTTCTCTTATTATTTAAAAGTGTGTTTGAATCAAAAATTTTAAAATTTTCGTCTAATTTTTGGTATTTTTTCGATATTTTCGGTGTTTATAAACCGATTTTAATGAAATTTAATAGCGTTCATTGCGGGAGAATTTCCTAAAATCTGGTATAAGTTAAAGTCAGTTTTACAAACTTTTTAATTAAAACACTTTCAATATTTTCAAATTCAAATTATTTAGTTTTTATTAATTATTCATTTTAAATTTGTTCATAAACGCTTAACAAATAAATTTCGCTTTCCTTTCTGATGAGGATTGCTTATTACACGATAGACAAATTAATAATACTTCTAAAGTGACAAATGATCAAACATATAGTATGTAAAAGAGAGATCGCGAGTTGAGAGGAAAAAATTATTTGTAAAGGAACAAGTACCATATAGACCGTCTTAACTACCCTCCTCCTTAAAAACCAGTGGTCCTCGACTGTAAACCATAATTTCTCGAATGTGGATTGATAAATAATTCGTACAAAATTGGTAATTAATTCATATAAAAATGACAAACTAGAATTTTTATTGCAAATTATCCTTATGAACAGGTCGATTATCTATTAAAACATAGCTTCCTATGTCTCTTTGAACTATTTCTTACAAATACTTTGTCTCCTGGGGAAAAAATTTTCGTTACCCTATGTGTATTATGGTATGTGAGATCCCTGTCTTGAGCTTTTTTAAGTTTTTCTTTTAAAGATTGTCTTAACTTTTCAGAAATACAGTGAATAACATCGGTGGGTCTAAGTCCTGTTACCGAATGAACTGTTTGATTATACTTCGAAACAGCAATTAGAACTAGTTCCATCGTATCGGCGTACCTCTCTTCCGCTTTCAAACACCTTGCAATTTCGGCCAAAGTACTATGGAAGCGTTCGACTTGGCCGTTACTTGAACTGTGAGCCGGCGGAACTGTGAAGATTTCAACGCTAAACTGGTTTGAAAGAATGGATTTAATAGTCTCAGAATTAAAAGCCTTTTCATTGTCGCATACCATCGTTTTGGCTTTTGGGAAAAAGTTCTTTATTGACAGTAATGGAATTTTGATATCTACAATTGATCGAGATGCAATAGGGAAAACTAGAGCGAATTTACTAAATTTATCGATACAGGTAACAATATGGGATTTATCTGTAGAAAAGACGTCGATATGTAGAAGTTCGCCTGGATTTTCAGGGATAGGAGATTTTCCTATTTGAGATTTTTGAGGATGCCTGATATACTTCGCTTCCTTGCACGTTTTGCAAGTTGAAACAATTTCTTTTAACTTTTTCCGGATTGCTGGAAAATAATATTCTCTTAGGATTTGGTTAAGATTTTCTATAATATTGCGATGTGCTCTGTTGTGTTCTTTTAATACAATCTCAATTAAATACAACTCAATCTCATACAATCTCAATCTCATACAATCTCCGCTAAACACAAATTTTACAGACGGAAAATCTTTTATAATGTCATTTTGAATTTGGCCTAAAGTGTGCTGGTCGGTATGAATGCAATTTACAACAAGAGGGTTCACAGCTTTTTTAAAAAATGTCATAATTTCTGTACTTTTATTAAACCTGATTAGCAAACACTTTTTCTGAAACTAAAGATGATGATGTCGATTAGAACAATCTGGTTTTTAAAGCAATTTATTGGGTTTACAACAGACTTAATAACTTGTGTTGAAGATACTTCGCTATTAATTGTCACAATGCTCGACGACCCTGACGCTGTTGAAGTGTCTGAACCTCGATGTCCTTCACTTGCAGATATTGTATCAGATACTATTGTGGCAATTACACTCATTGAGTCACTTTGCGTATGATGCATATACTGACGGGATAAAGCATCTGCAACTATATTTTCCCTGCCAGGCTTGTAGTGAAACTTTGGAGAAAATTCCTCTATAAATGCCCTCCACCTGCTAATTTTGGTGTTAGGATTTCTTTCCGAAAGAGAAAATGAGAGCGGTTGGTGGTCCGTGTAAATGTTAACATTTTTAGCACCATAAAGGTAATTCCTTAACTTTTGAAGTGACCACACTATAGCCAAAAGTTCACGCTCATTCGTGGAGTAATTTTCCTCCGTTGAGGACAAAGTCCGTGAAATCATCGTTATAGGTCTGTCAATTTGCGTCAGTACAGCACCTATTGCACTAGCCGAAGCGTCGGTGGTAAGTTCAAATGGTTCATTAAAATGTGGATGGAGCAACAAGACATCTTCTGAAGCCAATATGTGTTTTATTTTTTCAAATGCAGCAAGTGCCTCTTCGTCAAGACAGACCTTAATATTTCTAGAACACTTTGCTGAAACGTTGCCATTCTCTCCGCGAAGATATTTTGTGAGAGGTTTTGTAATGAGAGCATAATCTCTCACAAACCATCAGTAATAACCTGCTAACCCTAAAAATGATCTTAGACTGCGTAGTGTTTTAGGAACTTCATAATTTTTAATATCATTGACTTTTTCATGGCAGGTCCTAATACCATCCTTTGAAACGAGAAACCCTAAAAACTCCACAGAACTTTTAAAGAACTTTGACTTCTCCCTTGAAACTCTCATGTTTGCTTTGTAAAGTTTTTGAAGGATTCTGTCAATGTCAGACACATGTTCTTCAGCTGATGACGAGAAGATGATGATGTCATCTTTATACACGTGACAAGTTTTTCCGATTTCTTCACGTAAGATGTCATCTATTGTTCGCTGAAAAATGCTTGGGGCATTCTTAAGCCCAAACGGAAGTCGACAAAATTCAAATTTACCGTTGTTGACACTGAACGCAGTCTTTTCTCTGTCATTTTCTGCTAAGAGAATCTGATGAAATCCGGATTCTAAGTCTAGGGTGGTAAAGTAAGCAGATTTTCCTAGATTCGACAAAATAGTCGATGTGTCGGGTATAGGGTACCGATCGCTTGTAGTTTTTGAATTTAGCTTTCTAAAATCAATTACAAGTCTTTTTTTCGGCTTACCGGACTCATCGAAACCTTTCTTATCAACTATCCATATAGGATTATTGTATGGAGAGCGAGAAGGTCTGATTATTCCATTTTGTAATAAATCTGCTACCTCGGTATTAACAAACTCATTCAATGACAACGGGTACGGATATGACTTTGAATATACTGGCTCTTGGTCTTCTGTTCTAATAGTGGCAACAACTTTTGTGACAAAAGGAAGGGACTCTACCGGGTCAGCAAAAACTCTCTCGTTAGCTTCTAGAAGATTCCCAAGTTTTTCTATTAACTCAGGCGTCGCATCACAAGTTTCATGACTAACCAAGTTATTAACGTCGTTACAGTAAAAAACGACAATTTTTCTTCTCCATTTTCATACTTAAGTGTTCCTGTTTTGCAGTCAATTTGCGCCTTTATTTGGTTCAAAAAGTCAAAACCAACTATTCCATCAAATGTAGCCAAGTCTGGTAAAATAAAAAATTGGGCAGTTGTACCCAATAAATGGGCTAAACATTTTGAAAAAATTTTCGACTTTCCATTGACTGATTTTACCAAAAAAGGTTTATCGAGTGGTTTAATTGATTTTAAGTTTTTAAGATTCTTAATATAATTTTTAGACGTACCGGTGTCGATTAATATTTTTAGCGTGTTTCCCCCCAGCGATCTTTCTATGTACGGGAGGAGGGACCTTATTCTAAAAAAATTACTTCGTCTTGAATATTTTGTTCTTGAGGTTCAACTTCTGGAATATAAGACTGCTGAGGATCGGGAGGAAAAAAATCGAAACTAGAATCAAATGGTTCGTCATAATCGTTACTAAAAAGGTCTTCCCCAGAATAATGTTGATTTAAGTGATTAACTCTTTGGAATTTCGAGACATTTTGACGCAAACTATCAGCTGATCGTTTATATTGCTGTTGGCTAAAACGGTTACTAGTATCGACATCCATCGGCTCAACATTTTGTCGATAATTGTTATTTCCGTTAGAAGTAAAATTTTGACGCGGGTTAGAAAACGGACTACTGAATCTATTGCAATTTCTATTAAAGACTTGATTTTGTGGTGATTGATATCTATTATCCAACTGATTATTAGAAATGAAACTTTGTTGTATTGCTCTATTCTGAGAATAAGGTTGCCGAAAAGGTTGGTATTGTGGTGAATTTGGAATGCTATTATTTTGAAAACGAGGTTGCCGAATAGCTTGATAATGAGGTGAATTATAAATTGAAGTATGGACTGAATTGTTCCAAAAGGTTGTTGCAAAATTATATCTAGTCTGATTGGTCTCAAGCTCTTGGGCTAGAGCGAGAGCAGAAGGCATATCTGGAGGTCTGCACGAAAACAACACATCTGACATTGGACGTCGTAACTCGGATATAAATACACGTAATGCATTTTCCCTGTATTTCTGACTAAGCGCTTCAATTAATGCAGGGTTTCCCTCATTACTCATAATCACTTTGTTTAAAATTAGTGCTAATTTTTTCTCCACTTCATCGTAAAAATCAATAATGCCACGAGCGCCTTGTTTTAATGTCGACAATTCCTGCTCAAGTGTGAATATTGATCTCTTATCTCCAAATGAAAAATCTAACCTAGATAAAATTGCCTTGAAATTCAACACGGTATTGTATGAGCTGAGTACTGTGTCCGCCGCTCCTATAATTTTATTTCTTATAATACCCACAGCCTGATAATAAGTGGAGCTGCCCTCGAATGGTTCAAATAAATTGTGAGCAGTTATTGCGGCCTGACGCCAAGACATATACTTCGTTGCATCTCCACTGAATTCAGGTATAGATTTCACTATATCTAGAGATTCAGAACACCTAACACCTACCTTGATAGTTATAGGGTTATATTCTTCGACTTGTACAGGAGTTTCTAAGGCAGATAATCTTCGAGTTAAATCATCTATTGTGTCCTGAAAACATCGTCGAGCTTGCTCAGTTGTCTGTGTCAAGGCAGTATTTAACAAGGCTTGCACGGTATTGGCGTCCATATTTCTAGGGTTTGGAAGATTATTCTCCGAGCTTATTCTAAAATTCTGTATATCTACTATTAATTTATCAATACTCATAAGGACAAATGTTTTTTTTTCGAAAATTGTTATTGTTTTAAATTTTATTTATTTTAATTAATTACCAATTTTAATCATAAATCTAATTGTAATAAGAAAAGTACTTGTTTCTTTAATTTTTGAATCCCATAAAAAACAGTTTTGTAATATGAATAATTACTAGTCTATTATTTACAATATTTGGTTTGAGACAAAAATTATTTTACTCATTATTAGAAAATTATTAAATTTTGATAAATAACTCACTCTCTCCTTTTTAAATCTTTTAATAAAAAATAGTTCGTTAATATTTGCTTTTTAATCAGAAAAATTAAACTAATAATCAGATTTAGATTAGTAACACTTTATAATAAGTAATAGGTAAATAAATATGATAATAATAATTTATGGTAATATAATAATAGTATATGGTAATATAATAATTTTGTAAGAAAAATTATTTCTAGCAATGTATTTACTCTCTTTTTTTTAATTTATTATTTAATAAACAAAAATTTTAATTATACTCTTAAACTTAATTCGTAAATTACTACGCATGCAAAGGCGAGTTTCACTTAGGATCTCTTATTAAGCAGCACCTCTCTTAGTGTTTAAGTCTTCTCACAGATTTATCCGTTTTTAGGTTCCACTTTTTTTAGCTCTCAATTTAATTATTTATTTTGTCATTCACAGAAGTTTTTTGAAAAATTGTAAACTAAAATTTTTATACCGTTATTTAGGCCCTTTTTTCATCGCAGAATTTTTTCTCAGTTTTTATTGTTGTTTTGTTTTTTTTTATAAACTTTTATATTTTACAATCAGGTTTTTGGTTTTTAAATTTTACTATATATTTTTTTGCATTCCATTGATTATTTTTTAGAGTTACCGTTACTATTTGTAATTTTTTTTCCAATAAGCAGCTTAAATTGCGAATTATATTAAACATTAGGTTTTATATTTTTTTAAGTTTATTGCTTTAATTATTTTGTTATATTAAAAAAATTATTGCTCCAATTTTTTTATTTAAGTTTTTATTATTTTTTTACGATTTCAATTAATAAACTTTTCACACAGTTTCTTAGAAGTGATTATCCGTAACACGTTTTGATGTCAGGTAAACTGATTTTTATTAATCTTAATTCTCAATATTTTTTCACTTCTTTTCACATACATACCTTTTTAAGCACGTGCGATTTTTAATTGAAACTGAATAATTACACAATTCATTTTAAACTTTTCAAACTTTATTAATAATTCTTGTTTTTGTTCGCCTTTGAATTATTTTATTTTTTTATAATTTGAATTTTTTTTCATAATTATAATATTTAATTTTGCCTCAGCAGCCCCACGTTGGGCGCCAGTTAAAGTCAGTTTTATAAACTTTTTAATTAAAACACTTTCAATATTTTCAAATTCAAATTATTTAGTTTTTATTAATTATTCATTTTAAATTTGTTCATAAACGCTTAACAAATAACTTTCGCTTTCCTTTCTGATGAGGATTGCTTATTACACGATAGACAAATTAATAATACTTCTAAAGTGACAAATGATCAAACATATAGTATGTAAAAGAGAGATCGCGAGTTGAGAGGAAAAAATTATTTGTAAAGGAACAAGTACCATATAGACCGTCTTAACTTATATAATTTATGTAGGTCCATCCTCCAGGGGCTTCAGAAACTTGATTTTAACAGACAGACAGACGGACGGACAGACAGACAGACGGACGGACGGACAGACAGACAGACGGACATCGCTTAATCGATTCTGAGTCGATCGGTATAATTTTTATGGGGTCTATGATCACTAATAAAAAAATTACAAACGGAATCACAAACTCATAATACCCTTTCACCTATTGGTGAAGGGTATAAAAATATTCAAAAGAAAATACAAACAAATTTTGTTGTAGTGATCAGTGCGAGTAATATTCATTTAATATTTACAAGCGAAATATACACTGTGTGGTTGTTGGTGTTTTTCTTTTTTTACTTGTTTTGCTTTGCTTGCTCATACTCACACACAAGCCGCTAGTGCTGTAACTTTTTATTCGGTCGATTAAACCGGTTACTCGTTATTATTCCGTAATAAAGTGTATTTATAACCATTTTTTATATTTAATTATTGTTAATTAAATAATTTTGTGGATTTTTTACTGAATATTATTACAATAAATAATTGTGATTAATTTTTATTTTAAGATTAACAATTTGTCAAATCCAAAGCGAGTACCCGTTTAAGTTTTGCAGTGCTAGTGCTTTTCAAAGTTTGTTTTTATACTTTTTGATAAACGAAGGTAATTTACACTGAAAGAAATTTGTTATTCGACTAATTTTTTGATCGTGAATTTGATAAGTATTGAAATTTTAACCCGGTTACCCGTTTATTTATTCTGAAAAAGCGAACAATAAGTGAAACTACTTTCAGTATATCAAACTTTGAACTAATTTAACTTTATGATTATTAAGATCCTTTATCTTTGCATGAATTCTGATGTATGGAAATGATGTATTTTTAAAGCTCTTTTAATAGCTAAGAACTTAAGCATTTCATGAAGGTGAAACCTGTTTAAATCGAATTATTGATTATGTTGTTATATCGCTTTAAACATAAGTTATATTATTCAGGTTTTTAAAAATAACGAACTTTTAACCGCAATAAATTGCCAACCACAGAAAAATTTTGAAGTCTAAAATAGTCTGTAGATTCGCAAACAGCATTTAGGTGATACGCATATGAATATATACAAATATCAGGTGTATAGTTTTTTAAATTTCCGTGAGATAAAAATGGATGTTTTCAAACTTCAACCCTTTTGGGCTTTTTAATGATCCGAAAAAAATATAATATTTTTTCTTAGACTATGCCGTTTTTAATATTCACAAAACGATTGAGGAAGTGAATCTAAGTCTTTTGGATCTAAGACTAATATTTCTATGCTTTACATACTTACATCAGCGCCGTACGGTTAAAACTCTGCTAAAAGAATGATGTCTGTAGAGCCCTTTGTGCTCTTCGGCAGTTATAGCCAGTTAATTTTTTTTCTGATGCATAAACAATGTGATGCCATTTCCATTCACTTTATTTCCGGGGTTACATATTTAAATGTGTAATCAACAAAAAATTGTATGGGTAATAAAATTAAGATTACTTATTTGAGTAAATAAATATTTTTTCAATATAAAAAAGAATGCTAAAAAATGCTAAAAATAATGCTAACTGCAAAATAGAAAATTTGCAGCTAAATTAAAAATTAAAATGCTAAATCTAGCCGCAAAATGGCCACACTGCACAACAATAAAGTAAATCATATCATACTTATAAAATTGAGTTTAGCAATAGGATTCAGTAAGAGATGCGTTAAATGGTTTTCATCATTAATAGGAAGCCGCCAACGTGTTTGTTTTAAAAATTCTTTATTAAAACAAATATCAGTAAAGTCTGGAGTTCCACAAGGCAGCCATCTAGGAATCTTCCTTCATATAGGGATAGACTTTCATCAATTCACCATCCTACCATAAAAAGTAGCAGAACGATGTTGAACGTAATGATCGTGATCAACATAATGAATTGAAATACTTCCTCAACATTCCTAATTGATATTATTAATTTCATTGTACCTCAAAGATTCTCACGGCACTACAAACCCATTTTTACAACATTTTGCAGACAAAATTTTGGCAGCACATAAGAATTTGTGCTGATTTCAACAATCTTTATAACTTAATTGATAATTCAACAACATTGTTATTTTTGCACCGATCTGGATCTTATTGAAAATATTCGTATTAAAATAGACCAACGTGCCAGTGATAAAACTTGAAGAATTATTATTGCCGTACGGTTAAAACTCTGCTAAAAGAATGATGTCTGTAGAGCCCTTTGTGCTCTTCGGCAGTTATAGCCAGTTAATTTTTTTTCTGATGCATAAACAATGTGATGCCATTTCCATTCACTTTATTTCCAGGGTTACATATTTAAATGTGTAATCAACAAAAAATTGTATGGGTAATAAAATTAAGATTACTTATTTGAGTAAATAAATATTTTTTCAATATAAAAAAGAATGCTAAAAAATGCTAACTGCAAAATAGAAAATTTGCAGCTAAATTAAAAATAAAAATGCTAAATCTAGCCGCAAAATGGCCACACTGCACAACAATAAAGTAAATCATAAAGAGTACTCTAAATAAAATTTGTAGTTGGATTTTCTTAAATAAAAATTAAACCTTTTAATATAAAAACTCTGCAATATACGCAAATATAATGACATATTATACAAAATCATTTAGCATTAAAATGTTTACTTAGTACTCGGGTTTTGCAAAATTATCGACTTTTTTCGGAAACCCTCCCATTAAATATTTTACAGTTGCTTCTGATACCTTTTTGGAGCACGTGTTCCACCTGCGCTTAAAATCGGACATGTTCTTGGAAATCTTTCCTGTGTTCTTCAATTCCTTTTTTTACCAGAGCCCAATACCTTTCCACAGGCCGAAGTTCTGGACAGTTAGGTGGATTTGCCTCTCGAGGTACAAAAATGACATTATTCTTTGAGTACCACTCAAGTGCCTTTTTTCCATAATGGCATGATGCCAAATCGGGCCAAAAAAATGTAGTCACTCTGTGCTCTCTTAGAAAGGGTAACAATCGTTTTTGTAGGCACTCCTTTATATAAATTTCTGTGTTTATTGTGCCAGATGCCACAAATACTTTACTTCTTTTGCCACAACTGCAAATAGCTTGCCACACGAGAAACTTCTTAGGGAATTTTGTTTGTTTTTTTGTGCGAAACTCTTGCCGAACATTGCCCCATTTATCAGCAACATAAAAATCTTGACCAGGAAGTTGAGAAAAGTCTGCCAGTACGTATGTTTCATCATCCATCACACAACAGGTGTATTTTTTATAAAATCAGACTTCAATTTTTTCGCTCGTTTTTTTGCTTCTAAGTTCTTTATAGCATTGCGATCTGGAACCTTTTGGACTTTGTATGTCTTCAGTCCAGCATAAGCTTTGACTCTATGTGCAAAATTCGTAGAACATTTCACAGTACGAGCTGCTTTTCTTAAAGAAGTGTTAGGCGCTCTTCGAAAGAGTCGCTCGACTTCTTTTGCCTTACCAATATCTGTAGGACCATTTTTCCTCCCTGGGGGGTTACCGCGTAACTCGATTCGAAACGGAAAATTTTCGTATTCGTACAAATAGTACTGCCTAATACGATTTTCGTAAATTTTGTTTCGAAAGTGCGGACAAGTTTTTTCCCTTTCGACAAATAAATTTCCCTTTCGTAAATGCAACTGTGTATTACGAATACGGACATTTTTGTCGTTAAAAATGATAGGAAATTGTTCGAAAGCTATTTAGGTAGTGACAGTTGAGAAAAATGTAAGTACTTACAGAATTTATACTTTTTTAAATAAATATAAATTTTTATAAAGTGAATCGAATAATAAATTTGTATTGTTAACATTTTAAAGGAATACTCCGAAAAAAAGTATGTATACAAACAAAAAACAATATGAGGAAATGGTAGAATTTATGACAAGGCATCCTGGCTTGGCAAAAGGACATTTAAATGTCCCTGACGCCAAAAGCAAATTAAGCCATATGTGGGAAAAGTTGTGCAGTGATCTTAATACACTTGGACCTCCCGAACGTGATGTCAAGGGCTGGAAAAAAGTAAGATGTTAGTCAATATTTTTAAAAAAATTATTTGAATTTCTTTTAAGGTTTGGGCGGACTACAAAAATCATGTTAAAAACAAATGCCGTAGGAACCGTAGCAGTATTTCTGGGACTGGAGGTGGACCAAGCAGATACTGTTCGCTTACGCCATTGGAACAACAAACATCAAATTTGCTTTCTATAGAGGAAGCTGTAAGCGGAATGCCTGGGACACAAGAGTTTGGAGCAAAAAGTCAGTCGTACGATGTGCCAACATTAAGACGAAGTCGCAGTCATGAAAATGATATTAATGAAAATTCAGATCCCTCCACTGAAGAAGATATTCAAGTAATATCCACCCCACATCGCCCGGCAAAAAAGGTTTTCAATAAAGATGCCCTTTTGGAAAAACAGGTGCAAAACCAAATTTTGTATCAAGAGAATTCAATAACAGCTTTGAAAGAAGTTAATGAAGGTATAAGTGGGCTCCAAAAATATTTGAGGAGAAGTTGTGATGTGCAACATAGCATGTATAAAATCGAAAAGGAAAAGTTAGAATTAAAAAAGGCAAAAATTCAACTTGAAAAAGAAAAAATTCAACTTAAAAAAGAGAAAATGAAACTACAAAAAGAAAAATTAGAATTTAAAAAAATGACAGAGTTGGAAAAATCCAAAAGAAAGGTTCAGCAATTGGAAATGAAAAAAGCCATTGTTGACCTTGAATTGGAAAAACGAAACGCAAAAACCTAGAGTGAATTTTAAACTATTTGTTTCATCTTATTACTATTTCTAGTTCCTAAAATGACATATGTTAATGAACTTTAAGACTGAATTATTTTTAATTATGTTCCTTAATATTTTGTTATTCTTCATTATTTGTTATGTTCCTTATTTTTTTTTTTTATTCTTTATTACTTATTATGTTTCTTAATATTTTTTTTATTTTTTTATTACTTGTTATTTAATAACATTAACTTGTTTTTTAGTTTTAAAAATTAATTCTAATTTCTAAATAAACTATTTTTTATTTCGTTCCGAATAGTTTTTGCTACATTCGTTAAATTTTCGTTATCGGTTTCAAATTCAGCTCCTGAAACGTAAACTGGCTCCATTTCCAATGTTTCAATTGGAAATTGATGAACATTGTACTCTAAACAAATATTGTGTAAAGCACAACAAACATTCAAAATTTGTGCTGCCTTTTCTGGAGCATAGTGTAACTCTCGTGCAGCTAAAAGGCAACGAAATCTAGCTTTTAGAAGACCAAACGTGCGTTCTATTATAGATCTTCCTTTTGAATGATGTTCATTAAATAAGCATTCTGGAGAATTTTCAGAAGCATTTCGGTATGGTGTTAGAATCCATGGCTCTAAAGAATATCCTGAATCACCTAAAGTAAAAATGCATAACGTGAAAAGTTATCTAAAAAACTTTTTAATAAATATCTTACCAAGAATTCTAGTAGATCTATCTCCGTTTTCGAATAAATGTTTTAAATATTGCCTTTCGTTTGACAAACTCCATACGTGGGAATCGTGGCAGGCACCACCAAAACGTCCATTTATACCCTTATAAACATTTCGTGATCACATATAAACATTTCGTGATCACATATCTTAAAAATAAATATACATATATAACAAATTATTTTAATTTTGTAGTGTTAATAAATATGAATAAAAAACTTACAGCCATTGCATTTATGCTATGTTTTAACTTCCTGTTAAAATATAAATGTTCATTGCTAGCTGGCCTGATGATTTGAATGTGAGTACCATCTACTGCCCCAATGACACCCGGAATTCCACTTTTGTTGTAGAATATCTTCTAGCTTCTTTTTGTTTTTCTTCTGAAGACTCCATCACAATATGCTTGGGACAAAGAACTTTTTCTACAGCATTACACACTTCTGACAAGCATTCTGACATTGATTGTTGCGAAATGCCTAAATGTCTATCTTGTCCTAATTGGTGTTGGTACCCACCTTGTGCCAAAAATTTTAATGCAGCTGCTAATTTAATTGTGGGTGTAATGGCTGTGGATCTTTGTGGAGTTTTCAGTTCGCCTTCAATGCTTTTAAGAACGTAAGAGAATGCATCTTTACTGAGCCGGAAGTTTTTTAAAAAACTAAAAAAATATTTTTTAACATTTGTAAAAAATACAATATACATATATACCTTTTTATTTACCTTTTATTTGAAAGATCCATTATGTTTGAAGAGTCTCTAATTAATTTTCTTTGGACTCTTTCAGGCACCGTATCATTTTCATCGTCGAACCATAAGGAAACGCAATCCATATTATAAAATTATTTAAAAATTACTTGAAATTGTTTAAAGCGCTTCGTTTCTTGATATGTTTTTTTTGGGAAATTTGTGTGTCAAACAGCAGTGCTACCAACATTTCCACAAATTTTCCCTTATGTTTGTGAATACAACACTGCGTTCGTTTCGAACGAGTTACACAGTACGGTTTACCTTTCGATTCGGAAATTTCTTTCGAAAGATTTTACTTTTCGAATCGAGTTACGCGGTAAGGCCCCTGATCCAGGTTTTCTTTCAATGCTCAGGTTTCCCTTATACCGTCTGATGGCATTAGAAACCGTTCGAGGGTCAACTTTGAACTTTTTAGCTATTTTTTTAAAAGTCCATGACGGATTTTTTTGAAAAGTTTTAATTATATTTTCACGAACTTTTTTTTCGCAGTCCATTTTGATTGAAATAACTATGGAAAATTAATAATTTCTAAAATAATAGTATCTGACATATCTATAGAAACTAACTTGATCAAAAAATAAATTATTTCTTGCACTATGGATAAATTTTGTCTAAAATAGTAAATGCATATTTTTTTTAGAACACTCTTTATCATACTTATAAAATTGAGTTTAGCAATAGGATTCAGTAAGAGATGCGTTAAATGGTTTTCATCATTAATAGGAAGCCGCCAACGTGTTTGTTTTAAAAATTCTTTATTAAAACAAATATCAGTAAAGTCTGGAGTTCCACAAGGCAGCCATCTAGGAATCTTCCTTCATATAGGGATAGACTTTCACCAATTCACCATCCTACCATAAAAAGTAGCAGAACGATGTTGAACGTAATGATCGTGATCAACATAATGAATTGAAATACTTCCTCAACATTCCTAATTAATATTATTTATTTCATTGTACCTCAAAGATTCTCACGGCACTACAAACCCATTTTTACAACATTTTGCAGACAAAATTTTGGCAGCACATAAGAATTTGTGCTGATTTCAACAATCTTTATAACTTAATTGATAATTCAACAACATTGTTATTTTTGCACCGATCTGGATCTTATTGAAAATATTCGTATTAAAATAGACCAACGTGCCAGTGATAAAACTTGAAGAATTATTATTGCTTGGTTTTAAGAAATTAAGTAGAAAAGACCAAAATATAAAAAAAAACACTAAAATTCCTCAACTATATTTTACAAACAATCCGTGTTTGTTTAATTATCTTTCAACGAAAAGAAAGAAAAAGGAAATCGGTAGACTATTTGCCAAAATAATTTAATTAAAGTGACAAAATATTTTGCGAAACGCAAAAAACAGTAATTTTTAAATATCTCGAAAACTGTTCTACTTTTGACCATTTGACGTTTTGTTCGGATTTATCAAAAAAAAATTACTTACGGATTAGGGCTCAAATTTCTTTATTCATGACTTTCTTTAAATTTTGTTAAGCAGTGTAATTTATTGTTCAAATATTAAGAATAAATATTTTAGAATATAAAAATCTATAGAGAAAATAAAAGATCCTTTGCAGCTTTTGGGATAGAAAATCTGTCAGTATGTTGTCGCTTTTTTTTACATATTTGCTTATTTTTGAATAGTCATATTAAATAGTGGTGTGATTGCACGGAGGAAGTTAATTTCAAATTCTTTTTCAGAAAATCGTTCTACAGAGGACCTGCAAAAATAAAAAAGAATAAAGGGTTTAATGTTATACATAAATTAAATACAATTTTAAGTCTTAAAATTTATAATCTATTCTTAAAAAAATAAACTCTTCTCGAGTCAATCGACTCAGAATCGAAGATTTGATTTAGTCTGACTGTTTCCTCCACCGTTCACTCTGATTTTAAAATTGTAAGTGTTTTTTTATTTATTCTGTTTACTTATTTACTAAAAAAGCCTATATTTTTCTGCAGGCCCGTTATAGCTTACATTGCAAGCTATTAGGGTTTTCAAGCTGTTTCTTTTAAATGTTAAATTCTTATATTAGGGTGATTCAAAACTAAAATAGAAACAATTTATTTATATTTGTAAAAAAAAAACTATTATCGAGGCTCAACATTCTGGCCCCACTGAACGACTGGAATGTCTTCAATCATGAGGAAGGGGTGCCAGCTTTTGAATCGGTCGTTTGTAAATTTCGGTTTTGGTCTTGACCTCCGAGTAGCTCTCACTCTATTAGTGGGCAAATTTCTCATTATTTGGGACATTAATTTCGGTTTATAGCGAACATTTCCGAACTATTCTATTGCATTCTTCTTTCGCATTGATTAGCCAGATATCTTGACAAACAGACACAAGAACCCTTGTTCCGGCATCACAATTGGTGAAATAAAGTGTTACAAAGCTATTTCCTTTCGGTAACAAGAGTGGGAATTTGGTATTGTAATACAAATCAGCAGTAAGCAATCTCCCACCTACCCTTAATAATGAAAACGATATTTTTTCTTCGGCAAATGCATAAATAAATTGTGTCAACCGTTGAATATTATATGGCAATGCTAAAGATTTTTGAATTTTTATTATTTCCTCAGAAAAATTACTTTTCTGGATTGCCTCCACTAATCTAAGGAACGACCATCCTTTTGCAGTAGGTGTAGAATCAACCTCAATATTAAGTTTCTTCAGACGATCAAAAAATCTGAAAATGAAAGCAATAATACGCAATAATTTCTTATATGAGGAAAACTTTTCAATCAGATTTAGCAATCAGTTTTGCTCATCTTCTACTGCCAAAAGTACATTCACTTTTCATTTTTCCAATAATTTTTGGTTCTCTGTTAACTCAAAATGATCGTTAACAAAAACGAAGGTTCTTCAAACCATATTCAATTTTTTATTTCATTCACATCCTCTAGAAACAATGTCAGCTGGATTTTGTTTAGTTGGCACATGACGCCATGAAACGTACCATTCTTATATCTCAGCAACTCTATTCGAAACAAAAGTTGCTAGAGACGATGGATGTGTTCTAATCCAGTGCAACGTTATTTCTGAATCTGTCCAGAAATTAACACTTAGCATAAACTTAATTCGATCCACAATTTTGTCAGTAGATGCGCAGCGCACAACTCAAGTCTCGGAAGAGATTTAGTTTTAAGAGGCGCAACTGTCGATTTAGCTATAAGCAGCCTTGAAACAAATTTAATTGCTTTAGAACTTCTAATATATATATGCAACATCCATATGCTCGAATTGATGCATCTGCTGTTTACGCGCATAATGTAAAAGGCCACCTGTCAAATTATTGTTCTATGTTTTCCTTTGGCGCAAATTAATCCGCTCTTTTTCTATTGTCAAGATCACTTACTCTTGTAAACCCCAACCCGAACGGTACGTAAGATACCCGAATTTACTCTCGTTAGGCCAAAAGCACTCAATTCCGACAAACAAACAGGAATTCCCTTTATTTAAAATAATTGCGGACGGCGAAGATTGCATACAAACTCTAGCATGCAAAGAAAAACAAGAGAGAGCAAGAACTAAATTTGTGTCAGTAATTGAAAACCACTTAAACAAGCACAAATTAAATACTAGAGAAAAATTCATTTTGGACACAGTGGACCAAACTAAAAAATTCTTACATAAAAACAAAAATATATTGTTATTAGAAGCGGATAAGGGAAATGTGACGGTAGCGATGGAGAAAAAGGACTATGAAATACGAATGTGCAATATACTCAACGATATAATGACGTATAAAAAACTAAACAAAGATCCAACATCGTCATTAGTACGACAAAATGGGGAAATAGTAGATGAGTTATTTAGGTGCAATATTATATCTAGTATAGAGAAAGTAAGACTGAAGAATGACGCGGCCACAGCACCTAGAATATATGGACTACCGAAAATACACAAAGATAACTTCCCACTTAGACCAATCTGTGCATCAGTAAACTCACCATCCAGTGAATTGTGCAAGTTTCTAACCAATATTTTAAAAAAACTTACCGAAAAATCGGAATATAATATAAAGGATTCAGTGCAATTTAGAAATAAGTTAAGTAATGTGACTATAGATAATGACGAAAAATTAATTTCCTTTGACGTAGTTTCACTTTTTCCAAGCATCCCAGTAGATTATGCTATCAACGTTATCGAAGGAAAGTGGAACGATATTCAAAATTATACAGATATACCAAAGATATTATTTTTAAGAATACTGAAATTCTGTATCAAAGATAACAGATATTTTAAGTACGGAAACAATATCTATACACAACTTAGAGGAATGCCAATGGGATCTCCAGCATCACCGGTAGTGGCAGACATAGTTATGGAAGAACTATTAAAAACAACGATGGACAAATTGGATCAAAAACCACGAATCTTGACGAAATATGTAGACGACCTTTTTGGGATAGTTAAAACCTGTGCAATAAATAACATACTTGACGAACTTAACAGTTTCCATAAAAGAATAAAATTTACGATGGAGATAGAGAGCAATAACTGTCTGCCATACCTAGATATACTAATTATAAGAGAAGACAACAAATTAAAACTTGACTGGTACCAGAAACCTACTTCGTCAGGCAGAATTATTAACTTTCATTCTTGCCAACCAAAGCACGTTATTATTAACACTGCAAATAATTTAATACAACGAGTGTTTAATATCAGCGATAAATGTTTTCACTACCAAAATATGATAAAACTAGAAAACCTTTTAAAAATGAACTCTTTTCCCAAGAATGTAATCAAAAATTTATTAAAGAAAACTACAACAAAAGAAGAAAAACAGGAGAAGAAACCAAAAATATATAAAACCATGACATATATACCCGGTATATCTGAAAGATTGGAAAAGACTATGCAATACGACAAGGAAAACTATAATATAGCTTTAACTACGAATAATACATTAAGAAACTTATTTTCAAGTACTAAAAGCAAACCTGACAAAATGGACTCAACGAATGTTGTACACAAAATTAAATGTATGGGTGACGAAATAAATAGTTGCAACCAAGTTTACGTTGGAACAACAAAAAACAAACTAAAAACTCGAATGGCTGGACATAAATCGGATATTAAAAATAGAAATAAATTTTTGACACAAAAAACTGCACTTATGGCCCACTGTGCGGAAAAAGAACACAAACCCCAATTCGAAAATGTTATGATCTTACAAAGAGAAAAGAACAACAACAAACGTTACATATTGGAGATGTTACACATAATAAACACGAACAAAGAAGAAAGAATGAATTTTAAAACAGACGTTGAAAATTGTGCGCAAAGCTATCGCAATATTATAAGCAAAACAAAACAGAAAGAATGTAAACAATCAGTGCAATATTAAAGTTAATAAGGAATAGACATAAGTTTATTGTTTGTTTTATTGTCACTCATTGTAAGTTTGAATATATATGTTTTAATTTATTGTGATTAGTGTTAATGTTTTTGTTTTTTACATATTGTAGTTTTAAATCCTGATGATGCTATCCAAAGGATAGCGAAATATCGACTATTTATTAAATTAAAAAATAAATTTAATAAAATAAAAACAACAAAAAAGACCTCGAGCTTGTAATAAGAGTTTTATTTGGGAAAAAATATTAAATAAATATAAATTACAAACTTTTGAAATCAAACCCCTAACTCTGTGTTTTTTTATTCTTATATTTTCTGACAAAATATTCCGGAGAACATTTTTTGGTCCTTCGAGCCGGATAAATCCGAACCCCATTTGTTCGTGGAATATTTTATAAGCAAATATATTTTATTTGCAGATCCCCCGAAGATTACCCATTTTATTTCGTATCCCAACCCAGGATTCTTTGAAGTATTTTTTAAATTTCTACCCTAAATAAATATTAAAAAAAAGGTACGTTCTATAATTTATTTTAAAAAGTGTGTGAAAGTGTGTTCTAAATAAAAAGAAAAACAAACCAACAAGTGAAAACCAATCCCTGTATAAAAATTGCAATTTGCCGTTGGCAAAACGTAAATCCTATCAATCAGTGTATTTTTTATTTTTCTTTACGCTTTTGAATCGCTCATATCACGCGAGTGTTATTTTGTGATTTTTTTTTGCAAATAAAATATACTCATATTTTTTGCTTATTTATTCTTGTCGAATTTTATTTTATTAGAAAAATATATATATATTCTTATGTTTGCAGTGTTTTTTGTTGGGTTAATTTTATTCCTTTTATCGCTGTTAACAGAAAGCTTTAAATTAATACCCCAAATTAATAAGAAATAAACATGCATGTGCTGTGAATCACGCGAGTGTTGAATCGCATGCGACTTAAAAATCGCCAGTTTCTTTTTAACGTGTGCTGGAGTTCACGCGTTTTGCACATTTTTCGAAAACATATTCGAAAGTAGAAACATATGTTTTAGCTGTCAAATATGCGAATAAAACAAAAAAAGGCAAGAAAAAGTTGTAAAATGCCGGGTGCTTTTATATTAAGTGTATTATTTTTAAAAAGAAATTATTTAAAAAGGCAACGTATCACAAAGCGTCTTCTTCGGGATTATTCAGACCCAACAAATATTCCGGAGCAATGGTAGGTAACAATAATTCAAGATGAAATATATTTATTCAGTTTCATTTATTCAGTTTCATAGTTCTTTATCGACTAAATAAAAGAGCTTTTATAATGATTCTTGAGAAGATTTCCCCACATATGGAGAAAAGTTCTATTCCAGAAATTATACGACTGGCCTGTGTGCTAAGATTTTTAGCAGTTGGTTCCTATCAAGGCGTGATCTGTAATGATTTAAACATTGCTATGGATAGGACAACCTTTTGTAAAGTTCTCTGGAAAGTACTTAATGTTCTTGAGGACAGATTATGTGGACAATGGATTAAATTGGCAATGAACGACCAAGAAATAAGAGTGTCCAAAATGACTTTTTTCAATAAATTTAAAATTCCTGGCGTAGTTGGGTGTCTAGACGGAACCCACGTTAGACTTATCAAACCTCCCTCCAATTCCGAGCTATATTACTGCAGAAAAGGATATTACAGCATTAACGTGTTAATAGTGAGTATCTTACTAGTGTTTTTACATTCCTACAATAAATTTTCCTGTTCTAATTAGGTATTTCTTTTTACTGTAGATTTGCGACTACCAAATGAAAATTCGGGCTGTCGATGCATCCAGGCCGGGATCGTGCCACGACTCGTTCGTGTGGAGTTTGAGCGATGCGAAAACTTATTATGCAGAAAAGTATGCAAGTGGAAATAGAAGTGGATGGTTACTTGCTGATTCGGCTTATGCTTTGGAGCCACATGTTATTGTACCGTACAGGTCTCCCGTCTATGGCTCCGTTCAGCATAAATTTAATTTGGCGCATTCATCGGGTAGAAATATAGTGGAAAGAACAATTGGCAATTTGAAAAGCCGTTTCAGATGTTTGCAAATGTGTCTCCCGTACACTCCACTAAAAGTTGTTAAAATTTCGAATGTTTGTTGTTCTCTACACAACATTTGCAAAAAATACAACGTACCATTAGTAGAAGAGCCCGTTCTAGAATCGAATGATATAGAAGAGGAAGATGGAGAAGTGGAGAACAATAGAGAAGGGATCCAAATTAGAGATAACATTGCAAATTCCTTAAGATAAAATAAACACAAATATTATTTTTAAACATGCATTTATTTAATATTTCTAATATTAAGTAACTGAAAACATAAAACTTTAATAATAAAAACAAACTTAAAAATACTTCAAACAAGTTCAACATAAAAATAAATAAAAATCATTTCACAGGTATTAGAGATCAAAAATTGTTGATTAGTTTAAAAAATTGCATTACTTTGGCTCCTCATTTTCATCGGTTCACCCCATTTTCATTCGCTCCAATTTCAAAAATGCAAGCTTTATTTCAAGTTTGCTTTTGATTAATGTTTCCACTTTCAAGTTGTGTCTCTTCTTTTCTTCATAATTTCTTCTTTTAAGCGATCGAATTTCATTTATATTGTTACTAATGTTTTTTAAGTAGTTGCTATTAAGTTCAATTGATTTTTTTATTTGCTCCAGTTTAGCTGCCACATATTCGAAGCTTTTCTTTTCCTCACTAAGGATATTTTCAATATCTCCGCACAATTTCTTCTTTTTTTTTGTGGAGGCGAAGAATCAGACACGTCAACAAGAGATCCACTTGGTACAGGTCGGTCTTCATTTGGAGTAGTTGGAATTGCTTCCTCGGCCTCAACTTGGACTTGCAATTCATTTAATAGATTCTCACTGACACTACTTCGTTTAATCGACCCGAACGATTTTGCTTTGGGTATTCCCTCAACAGCATGAAAGATGTTGCATATTACTGCTAATCTTTCTTCAACTGGTGATAGGAAGTGCTGCTGGTAATTCCCGCCGCCTGTTTTATTTAATAGTAATTTGTTTTCCGCCAATCTGGTTTTGATGCTTCGTCTCCAGTCGCACCAGGTCTGTAAATGTAATAAAATATTAAATATTATGTAAAATTAAATATCAAAGTAGAATGTGGTATACTTACTTTTTTCCATGATGAAACATCCCGATTAGGTGGCCCACAAGCATTCAGCTGACTACTTAAGTCTGCCCACAATTGGTCTTGGTTCACTTTGTCTCCTCGTACAAAACCTTTTGCCATATCAGGATGGCTTTCCATAAAATCTAGGAAAACTTTGCACTGTTCCGGTGACTTCTGAGGAGGCCTGTAACATTTTAAATTTTGTCCAATTATTTAATATTTTTTAATTAAACGTTATTATAAATACTTACATTTTGTACTTCTAATAGTTTTTTTTTTGCGGTAAATTTTATTTCTTCTCTTTTTTTGACACTTGAACAGCAGATGCCATATCATTTTAAATATTTTTTTTATATGAAGTCTCTAGTGTTTTTTCAAGTAGATATGCATTTTTTGACATCTGGTAGCAGCGTTTTTTTCGAACAAGTTAAAAACAGCTGTTTTTAGTTGACTCGCCAATTTAAAAGAAAACAAAAAATTTTAAAGAGGAGGAAAATCACTAGCACTTTTTAATTTTTAGTTTAATAATAAAAAATAATTAAAACTTTTGTTGGCTTATTAAGAAATTGAATAAAAACAAATAAAAAAATATTTTTACAAGCCGCTAGTACTGTAACTTTTTATTCGGTCGATTAAACCGGTTACTCGTTATTATTCCGTAATAAAGTGTATTTATAACCATTTTTTATATTTAATTATTGTTAATTAAATAATTTTGTGGATTTTTTACTGAATATTATTACAATAAATAATTGTGATTAATTTTTATTTTAAGATTAACAATTTGTCAAATCCAAAGCGAGTACCCGTTTAAGTTTTGCAGTGCTAGTGCTTTTCAAAGTTTGTTTTTATACTTTTTGATAAACGAAAGTAATTTACACTGAAAGAAATTTGTTATTCGACTAATTTTTTGATCGTGAATTTGATAAATATTGAAATTTTAACCCGGTTAATTCTGAAAAAGCGAACAATAAGTGAAACTACTTTCAGTATATCAAACTTTGAACTAATTTAACTGTTTTTTATTTAAATTTATTTATAATAAATTTGATTTTAACCCAATTTATTTTTTTTTTAATTTTATTCGATTTTTATTGTTGATTTTAATCGATTTTGTTGTTGACTTCATTGTTGATTTATTCATTATTTTAAAATTTTGGACCTTTTTCTAGTGAAAATTTGTTGAATTGTCTTGATTTTTACCCATTTTCGAATTTATTTTAAATTTTTTCACTTTTAGAAAGATTTGGTCTTTGATTTTATACATTTCTTTTTGATTTTAATCAAAGTAACCCCATATTTTGAAGTTTTTTTTTGCTTTTTGTCTTTTTTTCTCGAATTTCTTTGTTTTTTTTGTCAAGATTACTTCCTATAATTTAAGATCAAAAATGGATATACAGTGGTGGTCACGTATTTAGCACAAATGGTACCTGTCATCTCTTATAGGAAATATTAAGTCCTAATTCAATTTTTTCACTACTTTTTTTCTTGTAATGTATTACACGTGATGACAAGATGAAGTAGTATTCCTTTTATATACATATTTTTTTTTAAATTATATTTATTTTTGCAATTATTTAAAACTAAAAAATACTGGACATATTTTTAGCACAAATTAAAAACAATATTTATTAAAAATCAAAAACAAGTTATTAATTAAAATTTCTTGAAAAAAAACCTAATATTTTGTAGGATATCCTTTATTTTGTATAACTGACGCACATCTTTTAGGCACACTCTTCACAAGAGCCAGGTATCGCTCATTTTGATAGCGTGACATATTTTTTGAATTCCTGTCCATAAATCATTTAAGTTGTTAGGTTTTACGCTTGTTATATGTTTCTCTATATCATTCCAAAGATTCTCAATTGGATTGACATCTGGAGATTGAGCTGGCCATTTCAAAACATCTATTTGACTCTCCTCCAAGCAACACTTCACAGTACGTAAAGTGTGTTTAGGGTCATTGTCATGCATGAAGCGCCAGCTAGGTGGCATCTTTGCCTCTGCTTATGGTATAATGATATCGGCTAGAATATTTTTATAAACGTGTTGATCCATACGTGTGTCAATTTTGTGTATTGGACCAACTCCATGCCCTAAGAATGCAAGCCACACCATCACATTTCCTCCACCATGTTTTACAGTCTTTGACGTATACTTTGGGTTATGCTGCATGTTCGGAAGATACAATACATATCTCTTTCCATCAGATCCAAATTCTTTTTTTGACACATGTGGCTTGTGTTGCACAATACAGCCACGCGAATTTTTTTCATTAAGGCGTCTTTGTATCGTTCTGTCGGAGACATCAATACCGTATTTTGATGACACTTCACTATTTATTTCACTGGAGCTCTAAAAAGGGTCGGCCACTGACATTCTATGTATTAAATAATCCTCTTTTGTTATCGTTGTTCTTGGTCTAGGTGCCCGTGAACCCTTTTTAATTGTTCCGTGTGCTTTTATATGGCTCAAAGCATTATATACCATCTTTCTGGAGCAATTTAAAATACTTGCTATTTCACTTACAGGACATCCTCTGACATTCTATGTATTAAATAATCCTCTTTTGTTATCGTTGTTCTTGGTCTAGGTGCCCGTGAACCCTTTTTAATTGTTCCGTGTGCTTTTATATGGCTCAAAGCATTATATACCATCTTTCTGGAGCAATTTAAAATACTTGCTATTTCACTTACAGGACATCCTCTCGAATTTACTTCACAAATCACCTGTCGTTGCGTATCTGTGCACTATTTATTTTTAGCCATATCTACTAAATTTTTTATTTCTGAAAAACCTTCAACTGTACACAATTGATGAAAAACTTACCAAAAATTAATTCAAAATTCAAAAAATAACAGAAATGTAAAATGTTTAATATTTGTGCTAAATTTGTGTCCAGCTCCAATTACGTATTGCCAACAAATAAATTATATATGAAGTAATTGAAGAAAGGGAATAACAAAAAGAGTAACGGGACTTGTCGATCACACCATAAGCTACACATCGTGTCAAAAAAAAGAAAATTATTACTCCAACAGAAAAATATACGGTTTTGAAAAAAAAAACGCATAACCACCACTGTATCTGCCTTAATTCTTAATTGTTATCGATTGGCTGATTTCGAAGCCTATATTTCCATTATCCCTATCAATGATCACAGTATTGGTTCTCGTATGAGCCATGAAAAAGAACTTAACAGATTATGGGAAGCTGTTCGATCAATAGATGACAGTCTGTTGATTGAGGCTAGCAAGCTCAAGAGCCCATTAATCGTGGAAATAAAAGCTAAGTATATGACTTCCTATTGTACATATACTCGCGGGTTTTCTTTGATTAACTCCAATTTAGACAGATTGAAAGCCGCTGCCAAGGCTGAATTATTGGAGAAAGATCAAGGCTCGTCACCTTTAGTTCATTTACCCCCATGCGATACCCCTATTTTTTACGGTGACTATAAGAGCTGGCCCTCATTTCGTGACATGTTTTCAGCGTTGTATGGCAACAACACTCGTTTAACCCCTGTTCAAAAACTTTACTATTTATTACAAAAAACCGCAAAAGATGCTCATGATGTCATACAGACTGTACAGTTAAACAATGATGGCTATGCAATTGCATGGAAGAAATTGGTTGACACTTATGAAAACAAATCTGCCCTCATTAACGAACAGCTAAGGACTCTTTTGAGCATTAAATCAGTTGGTCAAGAAACAGGTCCGAATATTAAAAATTTACAAAGAACGATTAATGATTGTATAACCAATCTATCGTTACTAGAAGTTACTCCCGAGATATTTTACCACGTTATCCTAGTTTATATTTGCGTCACAAAGTTGCCAGAAAACACTCTCAGTCTTTGGGAGCAGTCTAAGAAATCTTCCTCCGAAACTTCAAAGTGGAAAGATATGGATGAATTTTTGACTGCTCGGTTTAAAACGATCGAATCAATTTCAGACATTAGGCTGTCGCATTCGAACTCTGTTCAAACCCAGAACATATCTTCTAATTCCCGAAATCAGTGGAAAGGCCAAAGTTTTAATGTCTCGAAAAAAAACCCCAAAATGATTCGAGAAAAGTACAAAGTTTTGCGACAAATACCAATACGACTCCTACGGTAAGTCGCTGTTACCTCTGCCAAGGCCCACATCCAATAAGACTTTGCCAAGCGTTTATGAATTAGATGAAAGGTTCGCTACAGTCAAGAGGCTTAAATGCTGCTCGAACTGTTTGGCAACATCACACGAATTTAAAAATTCTAAAATCATTCACGTTTGTTCTCTGTGTAAATAGAAGCATCATTCGATGCTTCATAATGATTTTAGGCAACAGAAACAATTTCCTGCACCTACCACACCCCATGCTCCAGAAGCTTCTGCTACTAATGTACCTAACCAGTAGACAGTACCCGTTTCAAACCCGAATTCCACTAGCAATTAATCTCAACCCCTGATAAATTTTAACCCTTCAACTTCAGAAGCCGCTCGGAATGTTCACACATATTCTGCACATTTGAACTCTTATCCCGATTCCACTGTCCTATTAGGATCAGCAACTTGTTTTGTTCTAATGAACGACATCAAATGTGCGGCCCTAGCTCTAGTTGACCCTGGATCGCAAGGTACCTTTATTTCAAAGAGGTTACAAAGGAAGCTTGCTATTCCCACATTTTTAGTGCCTATGACTAGTGTCACAGGCATGATGGATTGCTTAGCTGGAAAATCTTCTACAATCTGTGCTTTTACGATCGGATCGCCGATCAACCCCGATTTCAAACTTCAAATGTTGTGCCGAGCACCACACGCTTCTCCACCGCCATAAAAGGCACAGTAACACCCGGAACCCAGTGCAAAATAGTGAGACTCAAGCAAGCGGCACACGGTGGTTCAGAATCAAATTTCATTGGCCAAAACCTATATTTTTTGTTTACATAGATTTTTAAAATGTGTATACCATCAGAAAGAAAACATATCAAAACTAAGGTGGCCAAAAAATTTGGTCAAAATATTCGCTGTAGTGGGCGTGGCATGCTGCTAAATAAAAGGAATTTTAATTAATTTAGAAATGAAAGAAAAATTGTAATTTTTGATCTCATATTAATTACGATTTCTTTAAAACTATTAATTCTAATGGGCAGCGGTTTTTTTTTGTTATGTTGGGCGGACTGTTGGTTTTAACAAATGGTACTTGCGCACCCAGTATAATTTATAGTTAAGGTGTTATGTAATAAATTTAAAATCACCATATACTCAAAAAATTTCAAGTTTAGTAGTGTATAACTTTTAAAGGGAAAAATGGAAACAAAAATCGAAACCACCCAAAGAAAGCCAAGAGTGTTCCCTTTAAGCCTATATATACTTTTGCAATAAGAGGAAAGTTATTAGTGGTTTAAATTTTTATTCAAATGGTTGGTAACTTAAAAAAAAACTTCCCTGCATTTTTCAGGGAATTTTTCAAAGAATTTTGAAAATATTGCATTTTGCACCCCTATAATTTTTAGCAGATAATTGTATCTGCTAAAAATTATAGGGGAAAAACTTTTAAAATTTCTTTCAGTAAAGTACAGAATGAATTTTAACAGTTAAAATTTTCCATTTTTTAAGGAATGTTACCTAACCTGTTACTCATCAGCGTTAAAAAGTTTTATTATACCTAAAAATTATTATAAGTGGTCTTTTATGACATTAAATAAAACTTCCAACATTTATTCATTGAATTTAAAAAAAAAAACATGAAAAAATGTTTAAAATATCTTTCAGTGAAATACTGGAAGAATTTTAACAGTTACAATTTTCCATTTGATTTTATAGACTGCTACCTAGGTAGAGTATAATAATATCAAAACATGATATAATTTGGAAATAAATGTTAGTTTCGAACAAGTATTCGATTTAAAAAGGTTGATAAATATTTGGAAGTTTTATTTTAAAGCCCTTTAAAAGTACATTATTTTCGGCTTAATTAAAATATGGAGACTTTCAGCTATAAAGAATTGGCCGAAGAATATTTTAAAAACAAAAATAAAGATGATGTTCTAAGCCATATTCAAACAAAACTGAACATAAATAGTATCAACATTGAAACACAACTGGAAATAAAAACAAAGTATCTAATTTCATCAAAACATTGAATAGATACTACAAGGAAGTTGACTTTAGTAAAAGCACATTTTACAAGCGCTTTGCGAATTGGTTAGAAGGTGAACTCCGTATCCAGGTCATTTCAGAAACAACAAATGTTGGGAGTTGTGGAAGACCACAAAAATCGCTAGATAACTGAATTTAGAATTTAAATGAAGAAATCGGATGTGAAAACATTAAAGATAGTTTTCTGCATAAACTTCGATCAGAAAAACAATTATCGAAAGTGGATATCATTCAGAAAGTCCTTTCTGCTAGTCCGGTGAGAACAAAACGGGTTCTTAAAAGCATTTCAACACCAAACGAGGAAAAACAGTTTACAAACCAGGAAGCACTTGCATTATTTCTGGATTTAAAGCTAACAAAACACCAGTATACTCAACTCAGATTGCGATCGAAAAAGGCTTAAATTTATACCCGTCATATCACCACATAATTGCTGCTAAAAAGGAGTCCTATCCTCCAAAGGAATCTATGAAAATCACACAAATTTCTGCACAGATACAATTGCAAGCTCTACTTGATCAAACAGCTGAAAGGTTGCTGCAATCACTTAAAGGAAGTGTAAATGGGGATGCGATGGATCTTCAGGACAAAAATAATATAAACAATTTTTATGTGAAGATATTTCTGACACAGATATGTTCATGGTGTCATTTGTGCCATTGCGATTAATAAAGAACTTAGAAGACTCTGAACCTTCGTCCAGCACAATGCAAACAAATTTTATTTGGAAAAATCATACTCCATCGTCCACGAAGTACTGCAGACCAATAAAATTTGAATTTAAAAAGGAAACTCATGATACCATTAAGAGTGAAATAAGTGACATCAGAGCTCAAATTTCAACACTAAAGCCATTAAAGTTAGAGATAGATGAACATCCTATTAAATTGAATTATCAATTAATACTTTCAATGATAGACGGAAAAACTGCTCAGGCTTTGAATGATACAAAAGCTTCATCCAGCTGTATTATATGTAAAGCAACATCAAGTCAGTTAAACCAAGAACCTACAAAGTCACTAGATAGTATTGATGCATTTGAATTTGGTTATCACCGCTACATACAAGAATATGATTTATGGAACACATACTGAAAATTAGCTATGATATGGACCTAGGATCTTCAGGATCAGTAAGAAATAATGATACCAACAAAGAGAAAAGAAAATTAAAAAAGAAACAAGTTCATGATGCATTTCTCAAACACGGGTTAATTATAGATCAACCAAAACATGGATCAGGCAATACAAACGATGGCAATACCGCAAGAAGATTCTTTTTGGATCCCGAAACTACATCTGATATAACATTTGTTGATATAGATCTTATTTCAAGATTTAAAACAATTACTGAACAATGAACAGATTAATGCTAAAAATTTGGTGATTATGCCAAGGAAACTGTTGCTATATATAAATCCAAATACAATTATAGAAATAAGTCAGCAGTGCACACAGTTCTTTATCATGGAGAAGATGTCATTAAGCACCATTTATGACCAATTGGAGATTTATCAGAGGAAGCCCAGGAAAAAAGAAATATGGATTACAGATTTTACAGAGAACATAATACCAGAAAAACGTCACGAAAATCTACAAATGAAGACTTATTTCACATATTATTAGCAACTTCAGATCCATTCATCTCTAGCATTCGAAGTCAATGGAAAGTAAATCCTTCGGACCTAAGTGCCGAAGTTAAAGTACTGCTACAGGACAGCAGTAATACAGAGCAGAATATAAAATATTTACAAAAAATATTCCAGCCAAATAAACAATAATTATAATTTGCATTTAACATTTGAGTACAATAAAGTATACAAATATTAATATTAAATATTATTTTATTTATCTACAATCTATTTATGACTACAAATAAATATATATTTAAAGAAAAATTAAGTTACACTCTTTTATTTAAAAAAAACTAGGTAATATGTAAGTATTATTAAGCATAAATTAAAATTTGGTCCACCCTAATAAAAATACTGTAAATAACTCAACGAGAAAGGGGGCACCCTAAGGATAGCAAAATATTAAATTGCTATCCAAGGTCGACTTGTGGCCCAAATTTGAGCCAAATCGGTTAAGAGGAAGTGGGTCAAAAATGAGTTGGCAGATTTGAAACAAAATAAAAAAGAAAAACACCGAAAATTGAATTTCAAGCTTAAATTTCTTAATAACCACTGTACCGATCTTAATAAAACCTACACTCGAAAAAGCTACAGATGTTATCTATTGATTAAAAAAGAACTACTGAAAAATCTTTAATAGTTAAAAAGTTACAGAGTTTTGGCCAATGAAAAACGTTTCTGAACCACTGTGCGGCAGTTCTAAGGCTCAGAAGAAGAAGAGGAACAAGAGAGCGAAGAAGGCCGCCAAGAAATCCGGCGCCAATAACCAGGCCTGCTCCTGCTCCTGTCAGCAGCACCACCAACAACAACCACAACGCCAACTGCAGCCACAAAACTCTACCCGGTTACCATAATAATTAATGTTATGTCCGGGCAAATTGCAGCCTAGTTTTTTTTAATTATTTTATTTTAATACAAAAAAAAAATATAAATGAATTTTTTAAACATAAGAAGAAAGATCTACTCTTTTTATTTTGTTTTCTATTTACCCCAAGATTTTATTCCCCAGCCACTGTTACAAATCGTAAACTCTATTTTCAGCTCACGTTTGACCCGCGGTTTTTTCTTAGCCTTCCTTGTTGCAGTATTGCAAATGGGGCGGGATGTTTACGAGCATAATATAAAAGGCCACCTGTCAAATTATTGTTCAGTGGCCTTTTCTATGTTTTCCTTTGGCGCAAATTAATCCGCTCTTTTTCTATTTTTACATATTGTCAAGGTCACTTACTCTTGTAAACCCCAACCCGAACGGTACGTAAGATACCCGAATTTATACGAAAAAATATTAAATAAATATAAATTACAAACTTTTGAAATCAAACCCCTAACTCTGTGTTTTTTTTATCCTTATATTTTCTGAACAAAATATTCCGGAGAACATCTGCAAATCCATGAATTTGAATTTTCGATTTCTAAACTGTGTGGACGAATCTTGGGATTGCTATTGAGCCAATTTCCATTAAATTAGATTTGAAATTTTCCCATGAAGCATTTAGTCTCATAGAAATAGACTCACCCCAGTCAAGTTTTTGAATCCAAAGCTCTTGTTATAACATTTTAGATTTTGTAACTATTGCACATAAAAGACCGAGAGGATCAAATAAGCGTGAAGAAAGAGATACAATTTTTTTTTCGTAACTTTTAAATTCTGAAAATTGTCTTCCAAATGAAACTTAAATGTGACATTCTTCAGCACCCAATGTATACCTGGAGCTGACTCGGAATCACTTTGTAAAAATTTTTCTTTTCAACAACTTTTGAACACCATTTTGTAAACTTTTCATAGCTCTCAGCATCAGTCAATAAATCATATATATAAAAATCACTGCGAATAACTTCCGAACCAATCGGTAAAGTCTCTTTGTTTATATCGCTTTGGTAAATCAGACATCTGATGGCTAAAAATGGCGCTGAAGCCGTAAGAAAATCCTAAACGATGTGTATCAGATTTGAACGGCAATGAGACTTCAAATCGTCCTGACGATAAATGTCGAATGGAATTCCTAAACAGTTTCCCATATCGTTGCTGTTCTTCTAAGTAAATTTTTTCTAAATTTCTTCCAATTCCCAAAATTTTTTGAAGATAAAATCAATATTATTCTCGTTTTCTATCGAAGTGTTCAAAAGAAAAACTTTAGTATTCTGGGAGCCCTTTGATTGATAATACTTTCCTGTAACAATCCAACCAAGTGAAGTCTTTTGCAAGATTGGAAGGCTTGGACCAGTCTTTTTTTGTCCAATGTAAATTAAATAAAAAATATTTCTACGCCAATCAGTAAATCAATTTTTTGTGGCTTATTAAAACAAGGATCAGCTAATTCTATATTGTTTGGAATATTTATGCTAGTTGTACTTATTTATTATCAGGTTGCAGTACCCAAAACTTAGAAGTGAATTGGGAAGAATTAACCCTCGACGTGTTAGTTAAAGAGTGCTCTAAATAAAATTTGTAGTTGGATTTTCTTAAATAAAAATCAAACCTTTTAATATAAAAACTCTACAAAATACGCAAATATAATGACATATTATACAAAATCATTTAGCATTAAAATGTTTACTTAGTACTCGGGTTTTGCAAAATTATCGACTTTTTTCGGAAACCCTCCCATTAAAGATTTTACAGTTGCTTCTGATACCTTTTTGGAGCATGTGTTCCACCTGCGCTTAAAATCGGACATGTTCTTGGAAATCTTTCCTGTGTTCTTCAATTCCTTTTTTACCAGAGCCCAATACCTTTCCACAGGCCGAAGTTCTGGACAATTAGGTGGATTTACCTCTCGTGGTACAAAAATGACATTATTCTTTGAGTACCACTCAAGTGCCTTTTTTCCATAATGGCATGATGCCAAATCGGGCCAAAAAAATGTAGTCACTCTGTGCTCTCTTAAAAAGGGTAACAACCGTTTTTGTAGGCACTCCTTTATATAAATTTCTGTGTTTATTGTGCTAGATGCCACAAATACTTTACTTCTTTTGCCACAACTGCAAATAGCATGCCACACGAGAACCTTCTTAGGGAATTTTGTTTGTTTTTTTTGTGCGAAACTCTTGCCGAACATTGCCCCGTTTATCAGCAACATAAAAATCTTGACCAGGAAGTTGAGAAAAGTCTGCCAATACGTATGTTTCATCATCCATCACACAACAGGTGTATTTTTTTTATAAAATCAGACTTCAATTTTTTCGCTCGTTTTTTTTTGCTTCTAAGTTCTTTATAGCATTGCGATCTGGAACCTTTTGAACTTTGTATGTCTTCAGTCCAGCATAAGCTTTGACTCCATGTGCAAAATTCGTAGAACATTTCACTGTACGAGCTGCTTTTCTTAAAGAAGTGTTAGGCGCTCTTCGAAAGAGTCGCTCGACTTCTTTTGCCTTACCAATATCTGTAGGACCTTTTTTCCTCCCTGATCCAGGTATTCTTTCAATGCTCAGGTTTTCCTTATACCGTCTGATGGCATTAGAAACCGTTCGAGGGTCAACTTTCAAATTTTTAGCTATTTTTTTAAAAGTCCATGACGGATTTTTTTGAAAAGTTTTAATTATATTTTCACGAACTTTTTTTTCGCAGTCCATTTTGATTGAAATAACTATTGAAAATTAATAATTTCTAAAATAATAGTATCTGACATATCTATAGAAACTAACTTGATCAAAAAATAAATTATTTCTTGCACTATGGATAAATTTTGTCTAAAATAGTAAATGCATATTTTTTTTAGAACACTCTTTAAATTAATACAATATTTAAGAAATAAGTTTGTTTCGCTTATGTCATTTAAATTTAATCTGCCTCCTTCATGTTTTAGTCGTAGTAGCTGTGCGAGTTCCTCAGTTACCAAGTACGGTTGAGAACCGGAATCTAAAAGAGCTCTGGCCTGTAGAATTATTATTGTTATTAGAACTTGTATTATATTAGTGTAATAGTAAAGCTATGTTTAGACGATTGTCAGATTTTACAACATTGTCACATCTGGCAATGTGCTGCCAATAAACTGAAAATAAAGAATTGTCAGCAAAAGGCAAATTGTGTGTTTACACAAAGCTGTCAATTTCATTGTCAGACAATTAATAAAACTGACAATCTCAGCTTACAATAAATTGGCAGTTCACACGATTATCAGATAGGTGTATACAAAAAAATGCCAGATCTATTGTCAGTCACAAAGCATATGAAAAATATTGTTTATTTTTGTGTTTTTGACTTGAAATTTATATTTGTTTATTTTAAAATATTAACCAAAATTTTAACAGCGTATGTTTTTGAAAGCAGTGAAGATGAATGTGAAGTGGAGAAAAAACGTCTCATAGTGGGATTGTGGAAAAAATTATGGAAATAAGTCAGCAACTTTTAAACCTTAAGGCCGATTTTTAAATAATTTTGGCAGAAATGTTTAAACCTGAAAAGCCTAGCTTTTACTATAGCGGCGCAACCGGCTCCCAAAGTAGGGCACCTTAGACTCGTAACTCACTTAAAACTATAATTGTCATTTTCCAACCAATTTGAGGAATCATACTATATAGCAAATACAAATCCTATTTTTACAGTTTTATTAAAATTTAAATTTTTAATTTTTGTACCATTTGATCGTAAGCCTTTTATTTTTTTATTTTTATTTTTTAATCCGAAATAAAAGTTATTTTTTTATTTTTAATCAAAAATAAAAGTTAATTTTGCCTTTTATTATATCGCACAAAGTCTGCCGGTTATTTCTGTCGTTTATTATATCGCACAAAGTCTGCAGTTTATTATATCGCTCAATTTATAACGAGTACGCTTGTTTCATATTTTTTTGCACATTTTTGTCGGTTATTTTTATTTTAATATTATATCAAGCAATTTTTGCCTTTTATTTTAACATTTAATTTTTTTTAAACAATCTCTGAGCGATATCTTTTGTAATATACTTTTTCGAGCAGCAATTTTTTTTTTGTTTTTTTTTTTCTTGTAAAAGTAACAAATACAAACTCATCAATAGAAAAAGTCTCAAAAAATAATATTCTCTATAGAAAAACCGCTTTCAAACAGTATTCCCTATACAAAAATGTTATACAAAAGTATTCCCTATAGAAAAACTATCATACAAAAAAATGTTCTATACGAAACTTTCATACGGAAGCATTCTGTATAGAAAAGTTGTTATACAAAAGTATTCTCTATAAAAAAATGTCATACAAAAGTATTCTCTACAGGAAAACTGTTATACTAAAGTATTTTCTACAGTTAAACTACTATACAAAAGTATTCTCTATAGGAAAACTGTTATACAAAAGAATTCTTTATAGAAAACTTTCCCATTTCTTTTAGAAAATTTTGAAAATGTCCCTTTATTTTGGGAAATTTTGAAAACTTCCTATATCTTTTGGGAAATTTTGAAAATGTCCCTTTATTTTGGAAAATTTTGAAAATGTCCTTTTATTTTGGGAAATTTTGAAAATTTCCCATTATTTTGAGAAATTTTGAAAATTTCTCATTACTTTGGGAAATTTGGAAAATTTCCCATTATTTTGGGAAATTTTGAAAATATCCAATTATTTTGGGAAGTTTTGAAAATTTCCCATTATTTTGGGAAATTTTGAAAAATTCCCATTATTTTTTGAAATTTTGAAAATATGCTGTTAGTTTGGGAAATTTTGAAAATTTCCCATCATTACTTTGGGTAATTTGACAATTTTCCATTATTTTGGGAAATTTTGAAAACATCCCATTATTTTGGGAAATTTTGAAAATTTCCCATATTTTGGGAAGTTTTGAAAATTTCCTATTATTTTGTTAAATTTTGAAAATATCCTGTTAGTTTGGGAAGTTTTGAAAATTTCCCATTATTTTAGGAAATTTTGAAAATTTCCCATTATTTTGGAAAATTTTGAAAATTTCCCATTACTTTGGGACATTTTCAAAATTTTCCAAAATATAGGGACATTTTCAAAATTTCCCAAAAGATATAGGAAGTTTTCAAAATTTCCCAAAATAAAGGGACATTTTCAAAATTTTCCAAAAGAAATGGGACAGTTTTCTATAAAGAATACTTTTGTATAACAGTTTTCCTATAGAGAATACTTTTGTATAATAGTTTTACTGTAGAAAATACTTTAGTATAATAGTTTTCCTGTAGAGCATATTTTTGTATGACATTTTTTTATAGAGAATACTTTTGTATAATAACTTTTCTTTACAGAATGCTTTCGTATGAAAGTTTTCCTATAGAGAATACTTTTTTATAACCATTTTCTGATAGAGAATATCGGTTTTTCTATAGAAAATATTTTTAAATGACAGTTTTTCTATAGAGAATACTTTTGTATAACATTTTTGTATAGGGAATACTGTTTGAAAGCAGTTTTTCTATAGAGAATATAATTTTTTGAGACTTTTTCTATTTATAATGAGTTTGTATTTGTCACTTTTACAAGAAAAAATTAAAAAAAATTGCTGTTCGAAAAAGTATATTACAAAAGATATCGCTCAGAGATTGTTTAAAAAAAATTAAATTTTAAAATAAAAGGCAAAAATTGCCTGATATATTAAAATAAAAATAACCGACAAAAAATGTGCAAAAAAATATGAAAGAAACATACTCGTTATAAATTGAGCGATATAATAAACGACAGAAATAACCGGCAGACTTTGTGCGATATAATAAAAGGCAAAATTAACTTTTATTTTTGATTAAAAAAATAAAAATCAAAAAATAACTTTTATTTCGGATTAAAAAAATAACAGTTATTTTCTGAGTTTTATTATAAAATAATATATTATTATAAATTATTATAAAATAATATAATATTATATCGGGCAATTTTTGCCTTATATTTTGAATTTTTTTTTTTTAACAATCTCTGAGCGATGTCTTTTGAAATATACTTTTTTGAGCAGCAATTTTTTTCTTGTAAAAGTGCCAAACTCATCAATAAAAAAGTATCAAAAAAAATAAATTCTTTATAGAAAAACTGTTATACAAAAAAAATTTTTACAGAAAAACTGATATTCTCTATAAGCAAATGGTTATAAAAAAGTATTCTCTATAGGAAAACTGTCATACGAAAGCATTCTATATACAAAAATTGTTATACAAAAGTATTCTCTATAAAAAAATGTCATACAAAAGAATCCTCTATAGTATAAAGTATTCTGTATAGGAAAACTGTTATACTAAAGTATTTTCTACAGAAAAACAATTATACAAAAGTATTCTCTATAGGAAAACTGTTATACTAAAGTATTTTCTATCGGAAAACTATTATACAAAAGTATTCTCTATAGGAAGACTTTTATACTAAAGAAAATCTGTTATACAAATTTGTTCCATACAGAAAAAACTTTTATACAGAAGTATTCTTTATAGGAAAACTTTTATACAAAAGTTATTTTATACAGAACTTTTTGAGGAAATTTAAAAAATTGCACATTTTTCGGGGAAATTTTTATTATTTCCCATTCTTTTTTGAAAATTTTCCATTTCTTTTGGGAAATTTTGAAAATTTCCCGTTTCTTTTAAAACTTTCAAATTCTAGGGGAAATTTAAAAAATTTCCCATTATTTTGGGAAAATTTAAAAATTTCCTGTTTCTTTTGGGAAATTTTGAAAATTTGCAATTCCCCATTATTTTTAGAAATCTTGAATATTTCCCTTTATTTTGGGAAATTTTGAAAATTTCCCATTATTTTAGGAAATTTTTTTGAAACAATTTTGAATATTTTCCATTTCTTTTAGGAAATTTTTAAAATTTCCCATTTCTTTTGGGGAAAATTTGAAAATTTCCCATTTTCTTTTAAAAGTTGTAAAACTTTCCAATTCTTGGGGAAATTTAACAAATTTTCCATTATTTTTTGAAATGTTAGAAATTCCCTGCTTCTTTTGGGAAATTTTGAAAATTTCCCATAATTTTGGAAAATTTTGAAAACTTCGCATCATTTTGGGAAATTTTAAAAATTTCCCATCATTTTGGGAATTTTGGAGAATTTTGAAAACTTCGCCTCATTTTGGGAAATTTTAAAAATTTCCCATCATTTTGGGATATTTTGAAAATTTCCCATTATTTCGGGAAATTTTGAAAATTTCCCATTATTTTGAGATATTTTGAAAATTTCCCATTATTTTGAGAAATTGTGAAAATATCCCGTTATTTTCGGAAATTTTTAAAATTTCCCACATCTTTTGGGAAATTTGGAAAATGTCCTTTTATTTCAGAAAATTTCCCATTATTTTGGGAAATTTTGAAAATATCCCATTTCTGTTGGGAAATTTTGAAAATGTCCCTTATTTTGGGAAATTTTTGAATATTTCCTATTTCTTTTGGGAAATTTTGAAAATTTCCTATTTCTTTTGGGAAATTTTGAAAATTTCTCTATTTTTTTGAAAAATTTTGAAAATTTCCCAAAATAATGGATAATCTTCAAAATTTCCCAAAATAATGCAAAATTTTCAATATTTCCCAAAACAAATGGGAAATTTCAAAATATTCCAAAAGAAATGGAAAGTTTCAAAATTTCCCAAAAGAAATGAAAAATATTTAATATTTTCCAAAAGAAATGGAAAATTTTCAAAATTTCCCAAAATAATGGGAAATTTGGAAATGTTCATAATTTCCCCAAAAGAAACGGGAAATTTTTAAAATTTCCCCAAAAGAAATGGGAAATTTTCAAAATTTCACAAAAGAAATGGGAAATTTTCAAAATTGTCTCAAAAAAAATTCCTAAAATAATGGGAAATTTTCAAAATTTCCCAAAAGAAATGAAAAATATTTAATATGTTTCAAAAGAAACGGAAAATTTTGCAAAATTTCCCAAAATGATGGAAAATTTGGAAATGTTCATAATTTCCCCAAAAGAAACGGGAAATTTTCAAAATTTCCCCAAAAGAAATGGGAAATTTTCAAAATTTCACAAAAGAAATGGGAAATTTTCAAAATTTCCCAAAATAGTGGGAAATATTCAAAATTTCTAAAAATTACGGGAAATTTTCAAAATTTCCCGAAATAATGGGAAATTTTCAAAATATCCCAAAATGCTGTGAAATATTTAGAATTTCCCAAAAAAAAATGGAAAGTTTTAACATTTTTAAAAGAAAATGGGAAATTTTCAAAATTTACCCAAAAGAAATGGGAAATTTTCAAAATTTTCTCAAATAAATGGGAAATCCTTTTGTATAAAAGTATTCCTATAAAGAATAGTTTTGTATAAGTTTTTTTTTTTTTTTTTTGTATAGAACAATTTTGTATAACAGATTTTCTTTAGAGAATACTTTTGTATAATAGTTTTTCTATAGAAAATACTTTAGTAAAACAGTTTTCCTATAGAGAATACTTTTGTATAATAGTTTTTCTATAGAAAATACTTTAGTATAACAGTTTTCCTATAGAGAATACTTTTATATAATAGTTTTCTTATAGAAAATACTTTAGTATAACAAAAATTGTCTGATATAATTTTAAAATAAAAATAGCCGAAATGTTCAAAAAAATATGAAATAAACATACTCGTTATAAATTGAGCAAAATAATAAGCGGCAATCATAACCGGCAGAATTTGTGATTTGATATAATAAACGACATAAATAACCGTCAAACTTTGTGCGATATAATAAACGACAAAAATAACCGGTACCTTTGTGCGAAATAATAAAAGGCAAAATTAACTTTCATTTTTGATTAAAAAAATAAAAATCAAAAAATAACTTTTATTTCGGATTAAAAAAAATAAAAATCAACAAAATAAAAGGCTGAAGATAAAATGAAAATATAGCTCAAACGAATCAAAACTGTTTAATTGAATTTTAAAACACATGTATTTTTGGCTGTTTTTTTTTATTTAAAAATTCGAAAATAACGGTTATTTTCAGTCCCTGGATATAAATCCTAAAAACCGTATGTTTTCAATTAAAACCAAGAAGTTAAAATTGTCTGACAATGATTGCATTGGTGGAATTTCATGCAGCTGACAATAAAAACGAAGCTCACAATTTTGTAAATGTTCTGCCAATTTTAAATGGAGTGTTTACACGATTGAAAGGTATCTGACAATTTCATTGTAAGGTGGTTGTGTGACAATGTGCTGACAATGCTTTAGCTGACAACGTTGTCAGCAAAAAATTGTAAGTTTACACGATTGTAAGAAATTTTCTTACAATTTTTCAATATTAATTTACAATATTGTAAGATCTGAACATCGTGTAGACATAGCATTACCAGATGTAATTGTTATTCAAGAAACATGGTTTCATGGTGATGCAACACAAATTTACAAAATACCTTGTTTTAAAAATGTGCTTGTTGTAGAGAAGATGGTTACGGTGGTACATCTATATATATAAATGAAAGTATTCTGTATAAGGTAGAACAATGCAATAGCAGTAACTTTGCCGAACTTATTGTCGTTTCTCTGAGCAATGTTAAAATGAATTACAAACCTGTTACCTTAGTTTCTTTTTATCGATCACAGAAGTGTGATGTAAATGATTTTATTGATAATGTTGATTTAATTTTAAATATTTATGCTCGAAATCCAGTAATTGTGATTGGAGATTCTAATATTGATCTGCTTAGAAGTCCTTATTCCACAGATTTGATAACTGTTGTTCAAAATTATAATTGTGACATTTGCCACCAATTGATTACCGGACCTCAACGCAAAACATGTATTGACCATGTATTCAGCATTTTTTCCGATAAAAATATATTGATTCAGTAGAATTCAATTTATCAGATCATAACTTGATTTGTTGTAAGTTTAAAACTGACGTAATTTGTAAAGATTTTGTTAAGACTACCAAGATATATTGTGATTATGAAAAAGCTAAAGATTTATTAAGGAACAGTTTATTTCTTATTGACAATATGTCAGATCCTGACTGTATGGAAAGTGCCATGAAAAATTCAACTGTTGAGACAAAATGTAAAAATCAATTACGTTATGAACTTAAGGTACGTTCAGACGATGGTCAGATCTTACAATATTGTCACATCTGGCAATGTGCTGCCAATAAACTGACAATAAAGAATTGTCAGCAAAAGGCAAATTGTGTGTTTACACGGTTGTAAGAAAATTGTAAGAAAAGCTGTCAATTTCATTGTCAGAAATTGTCTGGCAATTAATTAAGCTGACAATCTCAGCTTACAATAAATTGGCAGTTCACATGAATATCAGATATGTGTACACAAAAAATTGCCAGATCTATTGTCAGCCACAAAGCACATGAAAAATATTGTTCATTTTTGTGTTTTTGACTTGAAATTTATATTTGTTTATTATAAAATATTTATCAAAATGGAAAAAACAGGCAATTGCCAAAATTCTAACAGTGTATGTTTAGAAATCTGCGAAGATGAATGTGAAGTGGAGAACGTCTCACAGTGGGATTGTGGAAAGAATTATGGAAATAAGTCTGCAACTTTTAAACCTTTAGGCCGATTTTAAAATAATTTTGTCAGAAATGTTTAAACCATAGCTTTTACTATAGCGGCGCAATCGGCTCCCAAAGTAGGGCACCTCAGACTCATAAATTACTTAAAACTATATATAATTGTCATTTTCCAACCAGAAATATAACAAATACAAATCCTATTTTTACAGTTTTATTAAAATTAAAATTTTTAATTTTTATACCATACTGCACCGATTTTTTTACTAATATCTGATCTATATATAACCAATAGGTAAAAGGGTATTATAAGTTTGCCATTCAGTTTGTAATTTTTTCATTATTCGTCTTAAAACAAATAAAAATAATACCAATCGACTCAGAGAGTGGTATTTGACTATTCTTAGAATTTTAAAATCTTTTTTTTTTAAATGCAGTTAAAAAAAATGTTTCAATTCAATTCTCATCGAATTTTGAATTTTGACGATATCGCTAGTGCTTATAAACCGATTTTAATGAAATTTAATAGCGTGATGCGTTCCTAAAATCTGATATATAATTCGGATTAAATAAATACAGTTTTTTTAATTTGCCAATTTGACATCGATATATCGTGCTCCTTGACTGCCAGTGGAGCATAGGGTCTCAAGTTGCGCTGAATTATTTCCTAAAATTTGATATATAGTTCAAAAAACTTTTTTTTTAAATAAAGTTTTTTACAAAAAAAATATTTTAAATTCGGTAATTTGTGAAACATCGAATTTGGCGATATCTCAGATTGTACCTTTTTTGATAATATATATAATATTGCTTAGGAGGATTTTCTAATATCTGATATATAATTCGTGTCGGTATACTATCCGTAAATTGAGGAATTTATACAAATTAAAAAAAATACAATTTAAAAGAAAATAAAAAAATTTGAATTCGGCATCGAATTTTTGCTATATATCAGTTGTTAGTAGAACTACATGTTGAAATTTAATAGTATACTTGGTAGAACACTATTAACATACAATACCTATACATGTAAGTTATGTCGGTATGCCATCTAGGAGCTCATCAAACTTGATTTCAGCATACCGAAATATGTCTTAAATAAGTGACTTTTGAACTTTATTCATGACATAGACCTATTGTTTCAGGAAATTTCAATTTCGATCCATAATTTTTTGCTTAAAAAGTTTTATACCATCGCAAATATATTTACAAAAATTTTTCTAATCCAAAATCTATTAATGTTAACTAAGATAAAACAAAAATGTTGGCTGTTTTTAAGTTTTTTGCTAAAATTGTTATTTGCTTTTTTAATTCATCTTTTTATAATATTTTTATTCGAAAAACTTCTTTAGATTGATATATAATAACACTATATTCCCAATTAAAATGTATGTTCAATGTAATTTTATTTTGCTATTTTTATTTATTTATTTTTTATTTATTTATTTTTTCAATTAAAACCAAGAAGTTAAAATTGTCTGACAATGATTGCATCGTAAGATGGTGGAATTTCATGCAGCTGACAATAAAAACGAAACTGACAATTTTTTAAAATGTTCTGCCAATTTTAAATAGAGTGTTTACACGATTGTAAGATATCTGACAATTTCATTGTAAGGTGGTTGTGTGACAATGTGCTGACAACGTTGTCAGCAAAAAATTGTAAGTTTACACGATTGTAAGAAATTTTCTTACAATTTTTCTTACAATATTGTAAGATCTGACCATCATGTAGACATAGCATTACACCGTGGGTAAACAAAAATATCCAAGCGTTATTCAAAGAAAAACTTTTAAGAAGAAGACGTAAATTAAAAAACAAACAATATCTTGAGGCAAGCCTAAAGCGTGTTAGTAGTTATAAAGCTTTCTGTAAAAAAATGCAGGGAAGATTATTATACAGAGAGCTTATCAAAAGTAGGAAATGATCCAAAAAAGGCCTGGAATTGTATCAATAATACTATTTGTAAAGCAAAAAGCTCAAGTATAGAAACTTAATGATTCACATGGCCAAATTATAACATGTGATACAACTAAAGCTGATTATTTTAATAACCATTTTATTACAAGTGTGTCTAAACTCAAAAGAGAAAATGAAATTGAACCTGGAGATCATTTTTATATGTTAGAACTCTCAGTACATCTAATCAACGTTTTGTAATCAGGGACTGTTACGGTTATGGCATTAATAATAAAACTCAGAAAATAAAGGTTACTTTTTAATTTTTTGATCAGAAATAAAAGTTATTTTGTGCCATTTATTGTTTCGGGCAAAAATAACAGTTATTTTTGCTTTATATTTTATCGCTCAAATTATACCGGGTAGTTTTGATTTATATTTTTTTGCTCAATTCATACCGGGTATTTTTGTTTTATATTATATCGCCCAATTATAACGGGTATTTCTGATTTATATTATATCGCTCATATTATACCGGGTATTTTTGATTTATATTATATCGCTCAAACTATACCGGGTATTTTTGATTTATATTATATCGCCAAACTTATACCGGGTATTTTTGATTTATATTCTGTCGCTCAAATTATACCGGGTAAGTTTGATTTATATTATATCGCTCAATGTGACGATTATTTTGATTTAATATTATATCAAGCAATCAGGGGTGTCATAGAAACCAATTTCATTGGTATTGGTTTTGAAAACGACAAAAAAATTAAATTGGTGTCATGTGTTCCAATATTAATGTTCGAGCTACATTTTCTATTGTTTTTATGTGTCACAGAAACTAATATTATTGGTTTAGTATTGGAAATAAACCAAGCAACTTACAGTTAACAGATTTTATTTCCAAATTAGTCTATCAATTTAAAACAAAGGCGTTATTGGCCAACTGGTGCCTTTTTCGATTTAAAGATCCACTAAGAACGGTTTTTTTTGAAAATTTGGCCCTGTGGGGGATAAAAAAGGGAAAATTCAATAACGCTATAATTCCCAAACTGAAAACAATAGAACCAAAATTGAAATCGAGTTTGGATCAGTTACAAAAATAATAAAAAATAACAGTACAAGTACTTTTCGAAAAAAGGGGAGAAAAAGAGAAAAAATATTTTTGGTACTTTTTAGCTTTAACTTTCAAATAAAAAGAGATGGGTGAAAAGTTTACATAGCATTTTTTTTTATCATGTAATTAGATAAAAACAGGTTTTGGTACTTTTTGTCTTTGGTCTTTGGAATCAATGACAAACATAAAAAATATCAAAAATTGGGAAAATTGTAAGGCTAGAATATTCTTTGTGCGGAGGTACTGGCGAAGAAAATGCATATTAACATATTTGTTTGCAATTTAATAAATATCGCATGTATGTGACAATTGTCCTTTGATTGGCTGTGGTTTGTTTCTTGGTGTAGGTAGATTACATTTTTTCCAGTCCGCAATTCGGTCATTTCATGATGTTGGGGTATACAAGCTTCATTTGTCCAAATAGCAGCGTTTTCTTTATACCTATACCACAAACATCGCAAAAAACTGAAAGTTTTTCTCAAATAATTTTCTTTAATAATTTTTATTTTATTTTTTATTTGATTTTTGATGTTTCAAAAAAATTTCAAATGAAATAATAAACAATTGATTCGAACATTTTGTTTGATTTAAAACCAATAATAACAAAACCGACTTGGTTTCATGACACCAAATATAACCAGTATTGGTTTTCAAAACCGAGAAATTTAACTACTGACTTGGTTTCTATGACACCCCTGAATAACTGCTTTTTATTTTGTGATTTAAATTTTTTAAGCAATTTCTGAGCGATATTTTTTAAAATTGATTTTTTAGAGCAGGAAATTGATTTTTTTATACCCTTCACCAATAGGTGAAAGGGTATTATAAGTTTGTGCATCCGTTTCGAATTTTTTTATAATTGATCGTAGACCCCATAAAATTATTAAAAAAAAAATTATACTGATCGACTCAGAATCGGGAGGAGAATCGATTAAGTAATGTCCTTCTGTATGTCTGTCGGTCGGTCTGTCTGTTGAAATTAAGTTTCTGAAGCCCCTGGAGGATGGACCCACATAAATTATATATCAGATTTTAGAAAGTTCTCCCGCAATGATCGCTATTAAATTTCATCAAAATCGGTCCATAAACACCTAAAATATCGAAAAAATGCCAAAAATTAGACGAAAATTTTTTAATTTTTAATTGAACAACACTTTTAAATAACAAGAGATAAAAGATACTCCTGGTGTACGAGTGATAATATGTTATATATCAGATTTTAGGTTCCCTAAAGCACCCTGTGAAATCTTATCAAAATCGGTAAGTAAACAACTGAAATATCGCCAAAACACTAAATTTAATGTATCGCAAATTGCCCAAAGTACGCATTAGAGAAAGTTTGTTGAAAAAATGAAATGCAGAAATAGGAAAAACCATCCTCCTGGAGCACGTTATTAAATTTTACCAAAAGCGGTCCATAAACAACTGAGATGTCTCCAAAACACTAATTTTGATGTACAGCAAATTGCCGAAAGTACGTGTCTTCGAAACTTAGTTTACATTTTGTATGTAGTGTTTCAGCGATATCTCAGGTGGACCGATTATAATAAAATTTGACAGCGTCCTTTGTGGGAGGATTTCCTAAAATCTGATATAAACTCCACAATTTTGATTGTGAATACCATTCAAATTGTACCGATCGACTCGATTTTGCGATGTCCGTCCGTCTTTCTGTCAGTCAGTCTGTATGTCTGTCCACCTGTCTGTCCGTTTGCCTGTTGTAGTCAAGCTTTTGGAGCTCCTGTTTTGTCGATATCTCAGATGTTTATGTTGATGAAATTTAACAGCGTTCTTCGCAGAGGATTACCTAAATTCTGATGCATTCGGTAATTTGTGGTAGATATAATAATGTGTTTAAGCGATATTTCAGGTGTTTTGATCGACAATGATGAAATTCAGGGTGGGACGATATCCTTAAATTCAGGGTGGGACGATATCCTAAAATTTTGTAGGTATACCTTCCAGTAGCTCCACAAATCTGACTTTAGCAGACAGACACACTGCATTTATCTTAATTTTGTGTCTGACTTTTGAGCATTATGATAACATTTGAGAATGTATTATATATCAAATTATAGGTAATCATCCTAGGAAGTATAAAATACATGTATGTATCCCACATATCAACGAAAATTTAAATTTTTTAATTTCAATTGGGAGAAATCCATTAACGTTTGACAATGGCTCCCGTATAACTTCTCCTAACTCAATCTCTTAGTAGATAATAAATGACAAATTATAACAGATACGATGATGACATTTAGTATAAAGACGTTGTACAATATCGTTATTAGGGGCGATAGCGCCTAAAATAAACTTTCTAGAGGGAGAACATTTGACAAAAGTACTTCTGATCTCTTTAAAAGTTCGGTATTGAAAATGGGCGAACTCGGTTCACATTTAGTGAAATCTCCCATATAACCCCGACCGGGAATCGCTTTAATGCTGATAAATAAAATTACATTATAATTGCACAAAGAACTAGAGCAAAACTTTCCACACATTCATCGGACAGATAGAAAGTACAATACATCCCAAATATGAATGATGAAGTATTCATCTTAATTAGTTAACTAACTTCAGATTAATAAGTAAATCTTCAATAACTTTTCCGACAAAGGTGATATCCATCCATTTAAAAGCTATATATTTCACGTATGCATCTAAAACAATGTTGGGCAAAGTCTCTCTGAATTTATATTTTGTTAACCCTAGGGGTAGCAAAATACAAAATATGAGAGAATCAGAGAGACTTTGCCCAACATTGATCTAAAACTAAGAGTGTATAGGTTATAATTCTAAGGCTTGTATACATTGACAATCATTGTTAAAGCTTTGATCTAAATTGGTCCGCTAACTTCAGAGTTTTTCATAACAAATCAAGAACTTTTACTAGTTGATAATAATACGAACGAATTAATTATCACAACCCTCACTGGGCACTGTGTTTTTGGGCTGCATGCCAGAATTCTAAATCTTCATCAAATCAATGTGCTCTTGCAAATCTAAGGGCATCTACATTTGGAAGCATCTTTTCTGGTCTATCGAACTTTATTAAATGTTCGTAAAATAGACACATACTTATATCGAAGCTACTGACTGAAATAAGCAGACTCTTAATTTTAAAGACTCTTTGCATATAATACTAGTATAACCAAATATTGCTAGGAATTACATTTAGTATGAACAAAAGAAAATTAATATATATTAATATATATTAGGAAATTATGTGGCCAAATTATGTCAATCGGAAGTGTGCAAAATATGTTTGATTTATTTTTAGGATATAAATCAATGGGCCCAAAGTTTTTGAGCACATTTGTATGGGGAAAACTGAGAGTATTTGCAGTTTTAGCTACATTTCGTCCATTTACAATTTATTTTTAAGAGAAAAGATAATGGAATCTAAAAGTGAACTAATGCAGCTTTAATTGACGTCATCAATATTTCAAATTCATAAAACAGTTATTGCGATTTTCCCACAAAAATTCGTGTTCTTGACAATACGCCTAAGGATACACCGCTAGAAAAAACTACGGTGTTTATATGTTTTAAAAACTTATCATTTTTAAAATATGTAAGTACTTCATAGTTTAATTTTGTTAAAATATAACAATATTTACTAAGTTTTTTTCATAATCGAAAATGAGTAATTTTTCTCAGGTGGGTTTCAAAACGCATTTTTTAATTTTTTGAAAATTTTGTTAAACAAATATTACAAATTTCAATTTCTCTCAAAAATTAAAAATATATGGGGGCAATATTGTCCCCATAATGTTTTAGGATTAATATTTTTTAATCTTAGTGTAAAATCTTAGCTTAGTGTAATCTAAAATTAAAAACAAATGGGGGCAATATTGACCCCATATATTTTTAATTTTTGCTCCCATGTCTTTAAAGGGTTAAAATATTTTTTATAATAAAAAAAATTATCTTCGTGTCAAATAATAACATTAATGGTTTTTAATCAAAATTTGCTGAAAAAAGTGCCAAAAAAGTAACTTGGTGCATTTTTGACCCCATGTCTAAAAGGGTTAAAATATTTTTTTTTAATAAAAATAACTTAGTATAAAATAATTACTTTTAAATATATTTATGAAAATTCAGTAATAAATTAATAATATTACGTATTTAAAAAATAATACAAAAATCAAATTTTTCAAAAAAGGGTTAAGTTTACCCATTTTTACAAACAAAGAACCTGTTTATATTTTCCATAGTATGGATAATTTTATTCCATATAAACATTATTAAAATTGAACATAATAAGATTTATGAAGCATTTACTCAAATTATGAGCAAAAAAAGTAGTTTTTTCTAGCGGTGTATCCTTAGGCGAATTCTCAAGGACACGAATTTTTGTGGGAAAATCGCAATAACTTCTAAACTGTTTTATGAATTTCAAATATTGGTGACGTCAAATAAAGCTGCATTAGTTCCCTTTTAGATTCCATTATCTTTTCTCTTAAAAATAAATTGTAAATGGACGAGATGTAGCTAAAACTGCAAATACTCTCAGTTTTCCCCATACAAATGGGCTCAAAAACTTTGGGCCCGTTGCGCGGGCTCGTATCCTAAAAATAAATCAATAATATTTTGCACACTTCCGATTGACATAATTTGGCCACATGATTTCACTATTAGAAGTTGATCAGAGACAAAAGTCAAAAAACGACCCACCCTGATATACATATCAAGCATTTGTGTGGGGCTCAACTAAGTCAGTAATCAGAAACTATATAATTATCAATAGATTCTTACGATTTTGTACTTTACTTTTGGAACACCATTGGTGAAGGGTATCAAAGATTCGGCAAAGCCGAATATATCACTCTTACTTGTTTTATATAAAAATCGGAAATTTTGAAAAATTTTCATAAAAATGGGAAAACTTAAAAATTTCCCATCAAAAAGGGAAATTTTGAAAATATCCCATAAAAATAGTAAAATTTGAAAATTTCCCATAAAAATGGTAAATTTTAAAAATTTCCCATAAAAATATTTTATAGGAAATTTTCAAAATTTCCCTTGTTGATGGGAAATTTTTCAAAATTTCCCATTTTTATGGAAAAGTTTCAAAGTTGACCATTATTATGGGAAATTTTCAAAATTTCCCATTTCTACCGGAAATTTTCAAAATTTGCCAATTTTTATGAGAAATTTTACAAATGGAAAATTTTTAAGTTTTCCTATTTTTATGAAAAATTTTCAAAATTTCCGATTTTTATATAAAAAAAATCAATTTCCTGCTCTAAAAAAACAATTTTAAAAAATATCGCTCAGAAATTGCTTAACAAAATTTAAATCACCAAATAAAAAACAGTCATTGCGTGATATAATATTAAATCAAAATAATCGTCACATATTAAGCAATATAATATAAATCAAACTTACCCGGTATGAATTGAGCAATAAAATATAAATTAAAAATTCCCTGTATAATTTGAGCGATATAATATAAATCAAAAATACCCGGTATAATTTGAGCGATATAATATAAATCAGAAATACCCGTTATAATTGAGCGATATAATATAAATCAGAAATGTCCGGTATGAATTGAGCAATAAAATATAAATAAAAAAATACCCGGTATAATTTGACCGATATAATTAATATAAATCAGAAATACCCGTTATAATTGAGCGATATAATATAAATCAGAAATGTCCGGTATGAATTGAGCAAAAAATATAAATAAAAAAATATCCGGTATACTTTGAGCGCTATAATATAAATCAAACATACTCGGAATTTAGCAAAAAAAAAATATAAATAAAAAATACCCGGTATAATTTAAGCGATAAAATATAAAGCAAAAATAAGTGTTATTTTTGCCTGAAATAATAAAAGGCACAAAATAACTTTTATTTCTGATCAAAAAAATAAAAGGCTTATGATAAAATTAAAACTTAGGTCAAACGAATCAAAAATGTGTTATTGAATTTCAGAACAGATAAATTGTAATGCTTGCTGTTTTGATTTAAAAATTCAAAAATACCCGTTATTTTCAGTCCTTGTTTGTAATTGATAACGTTACTGATTTTGACATAAATGAGATTATTTCAAATAGTGAAATCAACAAAAGTTCAGGAAATGATAACATATCACCAAAATCCGTAAAGGAATGCAGAAATGAGAAAAGAAGCAAATACCACATCGGTAGATAAATATAGGCCTATTGCTATCCTTTCAACCTTTGACAAAATCCTTGAAAAAATAATTTTCGATAAGCTTACATTATATTTGTGGAGCCGCGGAACAAAAGGTTCTTTTTGCATACTTTTTACATTTTGGTTTTTTGTTATTTTTGTAATATTTAGTTTGAAATCTTTCAAATACAATTGAGAAACCATAATAATTTTTTTTTATTTAGTAATTAAATGGACATTAAAAAAGTTTTACTAAACAAAGGGTTCTTTTCTACTTTTTTAACAAAAGGTTCTTTTTCTATAGTAAGTAAGTTACATATTTTTTCTCTTATTCGTGTAGTTTAGGGTGCACCTTATTTTATGAAAGTGCGCAATTGAACCGTTACACCCCTAGAAATGTTCTAAGTAATACAGAAACATGCTACACAAATTTTTTCCGCCCACAAAGTGGTAAACTTTTTGGAATAGGAAAAAAGGGAGTATTTTCGGTTTTGCCCAAATTACATTTTTTTCTGGAATATAAAAGAGAACAAAAGAAGCTTTATTTTAAGTCATCAACATTAAAAATCCAAGAAGTGGTTTCAAAGATATTGCAATTTTTCCCAGAAAATGCGTGTCCTTGACGACTCGCCTAAGGATATGCAGCTAAAAAATTGATTTAAATCAGTTTTTAATTTTTTTGAAAATTTTGTTTAAAAAATATTACAAATAATACATTTGCTTCTCAGTATCAGAAAACAAACAAATGGCAGAATGAAAACTAAAAAAATGAGGTCCGTATCATTAACCGTTTTGCCGTACCTGTGATTTCAAATCGAAGAGTTCCGCGAAAATGTGAATTTTTTGTTAATAAATTCACTGTACCAATGTTCCACATTAATAAAAGTAATAGTGAATATTTTTCCTCAGACTATTTATAATGTAAACGGCATTATTATTTTAATATTGTAAAAGTTGAACACTTTTTTTCCCATGGCCAAATGTCATAATATAGAGTTTTTTCATTTTCCATTGAAAAATGAGAGAATATTAAGAATTTATTACCAAATTTGGTAAAAATGCAAAAATATAAAATACTGCATGTTTTTATGTTACGTAGATTACTTCTGGGGGGAGCTATGGTTTAATTTCGTTGCATAACAAAAATTTTTTTTTCATATTTTTAATTTTTTTTTGTATCAAAAGGTACTTTTTTCACTTTTTTTTTAACAAAAGGTTCTTTTCCAAAATAAAAGTGCTTATTTAAAAAGACTTTTATGATTTAATGTGGTGATTTAGAGCACAAAGATTCACCTACTGGTAAGTAGCTAACTTAAATATATTTCGCGGTTCATTGATTTTTTAAAGTGCGAAATAACAAAAAAATTAATTTCCCAAAAATATTGAATGATGCAAAAAGAACCTTTTGTTCCGCGGCTCCACATTTGGAAGAAAACAATTTCTTATAAGTAGCTAACTTAAATATATTTCGCGGTTCATTGATTTTTTAAAGTGCGAAATAACAAAAAAATTAATTTCCCAAAAATATTGAATGATGCAAAAAGAACCTTTTGTTCCGCGGCTCCACATTTGGAAGAAAACAATTTCTTATATAAATACAAATTTGGATTTCGTAAAGAGTGCAGTACGGAAGATGCTGTTTTAAATGTAGTAAAATACATCTGTAGTGGTCTTGATGAGGGATACTCGTATTCTGGTGTTGTCGGAATATTCTTTGATTTTACAAAGGCATTTGACTTGGTTGGCCATGAAATTTTGATTCAAAAATTAAATTTAAAAACTATTTTCACAGTAGAAAACAGTATGTCAATATTAATGCTGAAAAAAGTTTTGTTGGGTCAGTTGAGTATGGTGTACCCCAAGGTAGTGGACTAGGGACATTATTGTTCTTGATTTATATAAATGATTTAAAAAACTTAAATTTTTAGGACAACTTTTTATGTTTGCAGATGACGTCTCTCTTTTCTATCCTTATAAATTTGAACAGTAGGGTGGGTCGTTTTTAGACTTTTGTCACTGACCGACTTCTAATGGTGAAATTATGTGGCCAAATTATATCAATCGGAAGTGTGCAAAATATTATTGATTTATTTTTATGGATTTCAATATTTGAAATCCATAAACAGTTTTGAAGTTATTGCGATTTCCCCCCAAAAATACGTGTCTTTGACAATACGCCTAAGGATACACCGCTAGAAAAAAGTACTTTGGACAAAAGCTCGCAAAGTAAGACATGATTTATCATCTTAATACTTATGTAAGTACTTCATAGTTTAATTTTGTTAAAATATAACAATAAATATGTACTAAGTTTTTTTTATATAATCGAAAATTGGTAATTTTTCTCAGGTGGGTTTCAAAACGCATTTTTTAATTTTTTGAAAATTTTGTTAAATAAACATTACAAATTTGAATTCCTCTCATCGGTATGTTAATAAAAGATAAAATAGACAATAAAACTCAAAAAATATTAGGTCAATATCTCTGTGTTCGAATTCGACGAATTTCGCAAAAAAGTAATTTTTTGCTCATAATTTGAGTAAATGCTTCATAAATCTTATTTATGTTCAACTTTAATAATGTTTATATGAAATAAAATTATCCATACTATGGAAAATATAAACAGGTTCTTTGTTTTTAAAATTGGGTAAACTTAACTCTTTTTTCCGGAGTCAAAGATGAAAAATTTGATCTTTTGTATTTCTTTTTATTTTTTTATTATTAATTTATTACTGAATTTTAATAAATATACTTAAAAGTAATTATTTTACACTAAGACAAAGTCTTTTTTATTAAAACAAATATTTTAACCCTTTTTAGACATGGAGTCAAAAATGACCCAAGTTTTGATTAAAAACCATTAATGTTATTATTTTCATTAAAAACCATTAATGTTATTATTGGTCCCCAAAAATTATCTACAAATTGTTTTGTCACTTTGCTGGAAAAAGTGACAAAACAATTTGTAGATAATTTTTGCTCCCATGTCTTTTAAGGGTTAAAATATTTTAAAAATAAAAAAAAATTAATCATGGCAAAAATTATCTAGAAATTGTTTTGTCACTTTTTTCAACAACTTTTGATAAAAAGGCATTAAGTAAATATTTTACACTAAGATTAAGTTTATTTATTAAAAAATAGTAATCCTAAAAATTTATGGGGACCATATTGTCCCCATAAATTTTTAATTTTTTATAATAAAAAAATTAATTTTGGTGTCAAATAATAACATTAATGGTTTTTAATCAAAATTTGCTGAAAAAAGTGGCATTTTTGTCCCCATGTCTAAAAAGGGTTAAAATATTTTTTTATACCCTTCACCAATAGGTGAAAGGGTATTATAAGTTTGTCATTCAGTTTGTAATTTTTTCATTATTCGTCTTAGACCATATAAAAATTATACCGATCGACTCAGAATCGCCAGATGAGTCGATTTAGCCATGTCCGTCTGTCTGTTGAAATCAAGTTTGTGGAGCTCCTGGTGGGTATACCCAGAAGAATTATACACCACTACGCAACACGCTATTTAATTTCATTAAAATCGGTCCATAAACACCCGAGATATCGCTAAAATACCAAACTTCGATGACGAATTTTAAAAATTTTTTTTAAAAAATGCAATTTAAAAAAAAAATAATTTAATTCTCATCGAATTTTGAGTTTTGGCGATATCTCTGGTGTTTATAGACCGATTTTGATAAAATTTAATAGCATGTTGCATTGGAGTATTTCTAAAATCTGATATATAATTAATTTTTTTTTTAAATACTGTTTTTTTAAGAAAATTTGTTAAAATTTGTCAATTTGCGTACATCGACAACTTTTGCTTTGGCGATATCTCGGTTATTGATCTTCGGATTTTGATGAAATTCAATAGTGTGCAGCGTTGAATGATTTCCTAAAATTTGATATTCAGTTCAAAAAACTTTTTTTTTTAAACACAGTTTTTTTGACGAAATTCAAAAATTTTTTTTTTAAAACACAGTTTTTATACCCTTCACCAATAGGTGAAAGGGTATTATAAGTTTGTGATTCCGTTTGTAATTTTTTTATTAGTGATCGTAAACCCCTTAAAAATTATACCGATCGACTCAGAATCGGGAGGAGAATCGATTAAGCGATGTCCGCTGCCTGTCTGTCTGTTGAAATCAAGTTTCTGAAGCCCCTGGAGGATGGACTTACATAAATTATATATCAAATTTTAGAAAATTCTCCAGCAATGAACGCTATTAAATTTCATTAAAATCGGTTTATAAACACCGAAAATATCGAAAAAATACCAAAAATTAGACGAAAATTTTAAAATTTTTGATTAAAACACACTTTTAAATAACAAGAGAAAAAATATACTCCTGGTACATGTGATAATATGTACATGTGATAATATATTATATATCAGATTGTAGAAAATGGTTCCCCAAAGCACTCTGTAAAATTTTGTCAAAGTACGCATTAGCGAATGTTTGTTGAAAAAATGAAATTTAGAAATAGAAAAAACCATCCTCCTTTAGCACGGACATACATAAATTTTACATCAGATTTTAAGAAATTTCCCCGCCAAGCACGTTATTAAATTTTATCAAAAGCGGTCCATAAACAACTGAAATATCGCCAAAACACTACTTGTGATGTACAGCAAATTGCCCAAAGTACATGTCTAAGAAATTTTGTTTGCATTTTGTAAGTATTGTTTCAGCGATATCTCACGTGTTTATGGACTGATTGTGACAGCGTTATTTGTGGGAGGATTTATCGGCAGGAGAATCGATTTCGCTACGTCCGTCCGTCTGTTTGTTTGTCTGTCTGTTCGTCCGTCCGTCCGTCTACGTGCCAGTCCTTTTTATACCCTTCACCAATAGGTGAAAGGGTATTATAAGTTTGTGATTCCGTTTGTAATTTTTTTATTAGTGATCGTAGACCCCATAAAAATTATACCGATCGACTCAGAATCGGGAGGAGAATCGATTAAGCGATGTCCGTCTGTCTGTCTGTCTGTCTGTCTGTCCGTCCGTCTGTCTGTCTGTCTGTTGAAATCAAGTTTCTGAAGCCCCTGGAGGATGGACTTACATAAATTATATATCAGATTTTAGGAAATTCTCCCGCAATGAACGCTATTAAATTTCATTAAAATCGGTTTATAAACTCCGAAAATATCGAAAAAATACCAAAAATTAGACGAAAATTTGAAAATTTTTGATTGAAACACACTTTTAAATAACAAGAGAAAAAAGATACTCCTGGTGTACATGTGATAATATGTTATATATCAGATTGTAGGAAATATTTTCCCAAAGCACTCTGTAAAATTTTATCAAAATCGGTCCATAAACAACTGAGATATCGCCAAAACACTGAATTTGATGTATCGCAAATTGCCCAAAGTACACATTAGAGAATGTTTGTTGAAAAAATTAAATGCAGAAATAGGAAAAACTATCCTCCTTTAGTACGGACCTACATAAATTTTATATCAGATTTTAGGAAATTCCCCCACCAAGCACGTTATTAAATTTTATCAAAAGCGGTCTATAAACAATTGAGATATCGCCATAACACTACATTTGATGTACAGCAAATTGCCCAAAGTACGTATCTAAGAAATTTTGTTTACATTTTGTAAGTATTGTTTCAGCGATATCTCAGGTGTTTATGGACCGATTGTGATGAAATTTGACATTGTTCTTTATGGGAGGATTTTCTAAAATCTGATATATATACTCCACAAATCTGATTATGAATACCATTCAAATTGTTCCGATCAACTCAGAATCGGCACAAGAATCGATTTCGGGACCTCCGTCCGTCTGTCCGTCCGCCTGTTTGTTTGCCCGTCCGTCCGTCTGTTTGTTTGTCCGTCCGTCCGTCTACATGTCCGTCTGTCTACCTGTCTGTCCTTTTTTCTGTTGTAGTCAAGTTTTTGGAGCTCCTGTTTTGTGGATATCTCAGGTGTTTATTTTGATGAAATTTAATAGCGTATTTCGCAGGGGATTATCTAAATCCTGATGCATTCGGTAATTTGTGGTAGATATAATTTAGCGTTTAAGCGATGGTGTTTTGATCGACAATGATAAAATTCAGGGTGGGACAATATCCTAAAACTTTGTGTAAAATCCAAAGGCTCCACAAATCTGATTTTAGCAGACAGACACTCTGCATTAATCTTAATTTTGTGTCTGACTTTTGAACATTATGATAACATTTGAGATTGTATTATATATCAAATTATAGGTAATCTTCCTAGGAAGTACAAAAATGCAGCTAATTACATGATATCCGTTCAAAACCTACATATGTATGTAAGTATCTCACATATCAACGACAATTTAAATTTTTTAATTGCAATTGGGAGAAATCCGTTCACGTTTGATAATTGATCCCGTATAACTTCGGCTAAGATACGATGATGACATTTAGTATAAAGACGTTGTACAATATTGATATTCAGGGCGATAGCGTCTAAAATAAACTTTCTAGAGGGACAACATTTGACAAAAGTATTTCTGATCTCTTGAAAAGTTCGATATTGAAAATGGGCGAGCTCTATTCACATTTAGTGAAATCTCCCATATAAACCCGACCGGGAATCGATTTAATGCTGATAAATTAAATCACATTAAAATTGCACAAAGAACTAGAGCAAAACTTTCCAAACATCCATCGGACAGATCGAAAGAACTATACATCCCAAATATTATTGATGAAGTGTTCATTTTAATTAATTAACTAACTTCAAATTAATAAGTAAAATTTTCCGACAAAGCTGATAACCATCCATTCAAAAGCTATATATTTCACGTATGTATCTAAAACTAAGAGTGTATACCCGATAATTTTAAGGCTTGTATACATTGACAATCATTGTTAAAGCTTTGACCTAAATCAGTCCGCTAACTTCAGAGTTTAACATAACTAATCAAGAACTTTTACTAGTTGGATAATTCGTACGAATTAAAGTGCACAACCCTCACTGGGCACAGCGTTTTTGGGTTGCATGTCAGAATACTTAAACTTCATCAAATCGATGTGCTTTTGCAAATCTAAGGGCATCTACATTTTGAAGCATCTTTTCTGCATGGTTTATCTGGTCTATCGAACTTTATTAAATGTTCGTAAAATATGTGTCTATTTTATTTCGAAGCTACTGGCTGGCTTAAATATGCATTCTCTACTTGTAGTCTTGTAATCATTATCTTTCACAAAGGGACCACTTTAGAACCCAAGTGAAGCTTCCCTAGACATCAGCCACCTGCCCAACCTATCGTTTGGGTGCATAACTATTCTAGATGATGACGCCACCGAAAAGGTTTTCGTTTTCCGACTCTTAATTTTAAAGACTCTTTGCATATAATACTAGTATAACCAAATATTGCTACGAATTACATTAAATACTTTTGGAACACCATTGGTGAAGGGTATCCAAGATTCGGCAAAGCCGAATATACCACTCTTACTTGTTTCTGTTATAGTCAAGTTTTTGAAGCTCCTGTTTTGTCGATATCTCAGATGGTTATTTTGATGAAATTTAATAGCGTTCTTCGCAGGGGATTACATAAATTCTGGTATATTCGGTAATTTGTGGTAGATATAATTTAGTGTTTAAGCGATATTTCATGTGTTTTGATCGACAATGATGAAATTCAGGAGCTCCACAAAACTGATTTTAGCAGACAGACAAACATTTATCTTAATTTTGTGTCTGACTTTTGAACATTATTATAATATTTGAGAATGTATTATATATCAAGTTATATGCAATCTTCCTAGGAAGTACAAAAAATGCAGCTAAGTACATGATATGAGTTCAAAACCTACATTTGTATGTATGTATGTATGTATCTCACATATCAACGAAAATTTAATTTTATTAATTGCAATTGGGAGAAATAAGTTCACATTTGACAATTGCTCCGTATAACTTCGCCTAAGGCAATCTCTTAGTAGCTAATAAATGACAAATTATAATAGATACGAATATGACATTAACTATAAAGACGTTGCACAATATCGTTATTTAGCTCGATAGCGCCTAAAACAAACTTTCAACAAAAGTATTTCTGATCTCTTAAAAAGTTCGGCATTGAAAATGGGCGAACTCGGTTCACATTTAGTGAAATCTCCTATATAACACCGGCCGGGAATCACTTTAATGCTGATAAATTAAATTACATTAAAATTGCACACAGAACTAGAGCAAAACTTTTCACAGATCGGAGGAACAATACATCCCAAATATTATTGATCTAGAAGATGACGCCACCGAAAAGCTTTTCGTTTTTCGACTCTTAATTTTAAAGACTCTTTGCATATAATACTAGCATAACCAAGGCTAGGAATTACATTAGTATGAACAAAAGAAAATTATACATATCAAGTAATCAGAAACTATATAATCTATATATATCAAAATGGATGTGTTTAAGTATGTAACGTATGGACTCCAAAACGGCAGGGCCGAAATTTTCAAGGAATCTTGAGAATACCCCGGCGGGTGACACTACGAAGTCTGATTTATTATTTTAGGTCGGCGGGAGGATAGGCGTGGCAAAATCCAATTTTCATATTGTACCACTAATGTTTGCTTAGGGCCAGAAACGCAGACCCGGTCAGCTAGTTATCAATAAATTCTTATGATTTTGTACTTTACTTTTGGAACACCATTGGTGAAGGGTATCCAAGATTCGGCAAAGCCGAATATACCACTCTTGTTTAAAAAAAATTGTTTAAATTCTCATCGAATTTTGAAATTTGGCGATATCTGTGATGTTTTTAGACCGATTTTGAAAAAATTTAGTAACATGTTGCGTTGTTGTATTTTCTAAAATCTAATATCCAATTCGAAATTTTTTTTTAAATACTGTTTTTTTTTTAAATTTTAAAATTTGTCAATTTGCGTACATCGATAACTTTTGCTTTGGCGATATCTCAGTTATTAATCTAGCGATTTGGATGAAATTCAATAGTGTGCTGCGTTGAATGATTTCCTAAGATTTGATATACTGTTCAATAAGCTTTAAAAAAACACAATTTTTTGACGAAATTAATTTTTTTTTGAAAAATACAGTTTTAAAAAAAATTAATTCTCATCAAATTTTGAATTTTGACGATGTCACTGGTGTTTATATACCGATTTTGATAAAATTTAATAACATGTTGCGTTGGAGTATTTTCTAAAATCTGATATATATTTCAAAAAACTTTTTTAAAATACTGTTTAAAAAAAAAAATTAGAATATGTCAATTTGCGTACATCGATATCTTTTGCTTTGGCGATATCTCGCTTATTGATCCACCGATTCTGATGAAATTTAATAGTGTGCTGCGTAGAATGATTTCCTAAAATTTGATGAACAGTTCAAAAAACTTTTTTTTTAAATTACAGTTTCTTGACGAAATTAATTTTTTTTTTTATGAAAGACACAGTTTTTTAAACAAAATGTTTTTAAATTCTCATGGAGTTTTGAATTTTGGCGATATCTCTTGTGTTAATATACCGATTTTGATGAAATTTAATACCATGCTGCAATGGAGTATTTTTTAAAATCTGATATATAATTTTATTTTTTATTTTTAAATATTGTTTTTTATTTTTTTCTTCTAAAATATGCCGATATATATTATCTCTGCTAAGAAACGGTCGTGTTTTTTTGTTTCTTTCGATAAGAAACTTATTTTATTAAAAAAAGGAGTAGTAAATTCAAATAAAATAAATTAATATATTAATCGCGATAGACGATTTTTTTTAGAATATATTAAGTGTTAAATAATAAATATTTTTATAAACAAAAAAAAAAAAGGAAAAATAACAATCAAACAAAATTTTTGAAAACAAATTACAGAAAAATTACAAAAAAGAAAAAAGTGCATGAGTGAAACACAACAACAAGATCGAAGGCTCTCCCTAAATGGTAGAAATGCATACATTTCTATAAAAGAGTCGGGTGAATGCAAAAATCTATACGATAAAGAGTATAACAAAAACTATTTAACAGCGAAGACAATTGAGAGAGCACGGTCCCTTTCTCCCTCGCTCAACTCAATCGATATTACATTTGCGCCAAATCGATCAACAACAAATTCTTGTGCGACAAATAAGTTTACATTTGCGCCAACTCAAACAAAAACAATTTCTTGTGCGAACGAAAAAGAAAATATAAAAAACATTGAAAATACAGTCAGTGCCAAAAAAACAGACGCATCCAAGCAGTCTGTAAGTGAATCTTTCAATTTGCCCAATATTGATATTAGTGGTACTAGTTCAAAGAACACAGTTAGTAAACAAATTCAAACAGGCATTGACCGGTATTTTTCCATACCAAAACGTAAGTCGAGTCCTACGACCTTGCGCCAGGAACTCCTCCTAAAACAGGCGAAGATGAACAATAGTCCAATATCAGGAAATATGTCGGTAAGTAAAAACCGCTTTAAATTACTCGCTCCCACTGAAGATGAAGATCAGGAGTGTAGCACGGTTAAGGTACTAAGACCTCCACCCATATTCTTGCGAGAGCAAACAAATAACTCCATCGTCAACAATTTATCCCAAATTGTAGGTAAGAATAACTTTTATGTTGTTTCAATACGAAGAGGAAACGTATTTGAAACAAAAATTAAAGTTTATTTAGAAAATAATTATAGAAAGGTAGTTGATCATTTTGATTCCAACAACAAAAGTTACTACACTTACCAATTGAAAAGTACTAAAGGCCTAATGGTTGTCATAAAAGGTATAGATAGCTCTGTTCCGATCAATGAAATAAAAAGTGCTCTTGAAATCGAAGGTTTCGAAGTGAAGTCCATCCACAATATCCTTAACAAAAATAAAGTTCCTCAACCACTTTTCAGAGTGGAAATATCTTTTAACTCTTCCCAACTAAAAAAGGTCAATCCCACCCAATATATAATTTAAGATATCTGCTTAATCGTAGAATTACTGTAGAAGAGCCAATTAGGCGCAGAGATCCTCCCCAATGCTTAAATTGTCAGGAATTTGGTCACACCAAATCATACTGTAAACTGCCGGCAGTATGCGTAATATGTGGCGATATCCATAAAACCTCCGAGTGTCCCAAATCCAAGACAGATTCTACAACTAAAAAGTGCAGTAACTGCGGACAGAATCACACTGCTAACTACCGTGGTTGCCCTGTATTTTTACGTCTCAGACAACAGGCACCCTCATCGCGAAAACCTACTGCTGCTCAGTATCAACGATCTTATTTTCCATCGCTTCCTACAGTTCCGGGTCGTTCTAACAACGGTTCACAACAAAGTAATCCCCCACCTCCAAATGGTTTCTTTTATGCTCATATGGTTAAAGAGGGTCCGCCAATTCCAACTAAAGAATCTCAAAGCTCCATTGAGAAATTAATTGAAACCATGAATAACATCATGCCCAATATGCAAAATATGTTCCAAGAAATGATGAGAAATCAAAGCATGCTTATGCAGATTTTGTTGGAAAGAAAATGAACCTGTTGAAAATATGTTTTTGGAACGCAAACGGCCTTAGTCAACACAAAAAGGAGGTTGAGCATTTCCTGTATGAACAGGAAATTGACGTATTACTGGTATCTGAAACGCATTTTACTCTAAAAAATTGCTTTAGAGTAAATGGGTATTTAACGTATGATACAAAACATCCAAGTGGAAGAGCATGCGGTGGTACAGCTATTCTAATACATAATAAAATAAGGCATTTTCCATTGCCTCATTACGAAAAGGAATATATTCAGGCAACATCTGTTAAACTTTTGGAATACAAAATTACTTTGTCTGCTTGGCTCTAAATTCATAGTGGCTGGTGATTTTAATGCGAAGCACACGTTTTGGGGCTCACGTCTTATTACACCTAGGGGTAGACAGCTATTGGGTGCTATCTTTTCACACAGGTTGGACGCCGCATCAGGGGGTCACCCAACGTATTGGCCCTCTGACTTAAATAAGATTCCCGATTTGATAGATTTTGCCGTTACAAGAGGTATAAAAAGATCCAACTTATCCGTCTGCTCATCACTAGACTTATCATCCGACCATTCGCCATATATTATATCTTTTTATGACAGTCCCAATGAAGTTCAAGAAGAAAGACATTTTTATCCAAACAGAAATACAAACTGGTTAAAATATAAAATGTATGTGAGTTCCCACCTCCCGTTCAATATTTCTCTCAGGAATCCAACTGACATCGAATCTGCAATTAACACTTTTTCAGAAATTCTCACTAATGCAGCCTGTATAGCAACTCCAATCTTTAAACCGAAGAAAAAGGGTAGCCGGAGCATTCCAGACGATATTCAAAGTCTAATAAATGAAAAGAGAAGGCTAAGAAGACGGTGGCAAGAATGTCGATGTCCTGCCTTAAAAAGCCGTTTAAAACAATGTCAAAGAAAGCTGCATTCCGCATTGAGGATCAATGAACAAAAATCTCTTGATAAGTACTTAAAAAACTTCGATTCCTCTAAGGAAAAAAATTTCAATCTATGGAGGGCTGTTAAAAACATGCAGCATCCAATTGCATATGAGTCTCCAATCAGGCTTGAAAACGGTACTTGGGCAAGAGATCCGTCTGAAAAAGTAAATGCTTTCGCTAATCACCTAGAAAGGGTTTTCACACCAAACGAAACGAACTCTGATATAAGCGCTAATATCATAGACGACGTCGTGCTGTCCCCATTAAAATTTCGTCTTCCCTTACTTATATCAAAGATTCAAAAGCTTAATCCAAAAAAGTCTCCTGGCATTGATAAAATTTCTTCGTCAATGATTATCCACCTACCAAATTCGGCTGTAAGAATTCTAATGTCCTGGAAGGTATCAGAAATCGTTATGATTCTCAAACCAGGAAAAGATGTCAGTCAAGTTCCATCTTATAGGCCTATAAGCTTAGTTTCTATCCTATCGAAATTGTTTGAAAAGCTTCTTATTTGCACTTTGGACTCATTCGTTAATTGGATGGATATTATTCCGGACCATCAATTCGGTTTCCGCGAATGTTATGGTACCATTGAACAAGTACACAGAATAACAACAATGATCAGAAAATCCTTTGAAAGAAAACAATACTGTTCAGCCTTGTTCATCGATATTTCACAAGCATTCGATAAAGTCTGGCATGAAGGACTTACGAACAAAATAATAAATCTGCTACCATCAAATACACACAAACTCTTGAAAAGTTATTTGTCCAATAGAACATTCCGAGTTCGATCCAAAGATGATTATTCTTCTCCTAGAAAAATCGCCGCTGGAGTTCCACAGGGTAGTATATTGGGTCCGTTGCTATATATTATCTTCACAGCAGATATGCCAACGAATGCTCAAACATACACATCTACTTTCGCAGATGATACAGCGTTTATTAGCATTCATTCCGATCCCAAAATTGCATCCGCATTATTGCAGTCCCATATTCATGAGCTTGAAGTATGGCTAAATAGATGGAAAATTAGGGTAAATCCGAGCAAGTGTGCTCACGTAACGTTTACTTTAAGAAGAGACAACTGTCCTGCAATCAAGATAAATAACGTGACCATCCCCGTGAGTACTCACGTTAAGTATCTTGGTATACATTTAGATCGCCGCCTCACATGGTCCCATCACATTGACAGCAAAATAACTCAGATAAAACTGAAATCCGCTGAACTAAACTGGCTTATTGGCCCACAATCTGCTCTGGAATTAGATTACAAGGTTCTTTTGTACAAAACAATAATTAAACCAATATGGACATATGGTATTCAACTATGGGGAACGGCTTCCACCTCCAACATTGCTAAGTTACAGAGAAGACAATCCAAGGTTTTACGTTTAATAACTTAATAAGAAATAACAATATTCACAGAGATTTGAATGTTCTCCTTGTCCAAGAAGAGATTAGAAGGTGCTGCACTAAATACATTTTTAAGCTGCATGTTCACCCAAATCATCTCGCACGGCAGCTTTTGCACTTCGAAGGTCACCAACGATTAAGAAGAATGGATACCTTGGACCTGCCCACTTAATAATTTAATTCCAATTCGAATAATTTTAAATAGAGTTGCTCTGGCAACATCTATATAGTATTACGTTAGATTAAGATTTGATTAATTATTGTTATTTTCTTTTTAGAAAGATTCAATAATAAAATATAAGCATGTAAAAAAAAAATATGCCAAAAAAACATAGTTTTTTGAAAAATACAGTTATTAAACAAAACAAGTAAGAGTGTTATATTCGGCTTTGCCGAATCTTATATACCCTTCACCAATGGTGTTCAAATAACAAAATTTTTATGATTTTATTCAATGCTTTATGCCAAATTTTATTCAATGGTGTTTTTAGAAACTTTTAGAATAATATATTACATTTGTAAGAGAATTTATATATATTTTAACATAACTTGTGTGTGAATTACGAATATATCAATATTTGTCTAAAAATAGATCTATTAATTTTGCAATATTTCAGTAGCTGATGCAACTCAATCAGAACGTTAGTGTAAATGTTTTATTTTCTATCCTGTTTGTTAAAGAAGTGTTTATACATATCTGTGTAAGTATATATCACGTTTAGTTATACTATTAGTTGAGCATAAAGACGTTGATCCGAGTGCAGAAACATTTGGAACAGCGAAACATATTGCAAAATTTAACAATTACAATGAACTTTACAAGTTATACGCAGCTGTATAGCTTTTAAAAGGTACAACACATAATATCGAAAAAATTACCATAGCGAAAATAGGAATACAACGGTTAAAAAGAAGCCTTTCAATTTAAACTGCAGGCAATATAGGTAAAAAGTAAACACGTCAGCCCATTCTGTCAAACGTTCGTTTGCAATGCTTAGGATAAAGAAAATCCTCGCCAAAAACAATTGGAACACAAGCACGATACCATAGCACACTCAATTAGAGAAAGCGATACAAAATCTAGATGATTTTAAGTGATAAAAATGTGAAAACAAAACTTTATGCTTTTTCTCATTCTATTAGATGATCTAACGTACGTCTCTTTAGGGCAAGAACGTTTTTATTTTTAACAAATGCAAAGATAATAAAAAAAGCCAATCTAAAAAGAATCAAAATACGATCGTGAGGCTTTAGATTATGCAAAGTAGAAGTGGAATAAAAGTGATCGTGCTATTTAATGGTTCCTGAATAAAGTTAACCAGTAAAATACTGAATTAGGATTTTTTTTTTTTATAAATCAAGAAGTTTTCCCTGCAGAAGAGCATAACTCCTAAGCTCATTTGGGCAGACATAGGTCGGATTCTGGATATATACTATTAGAAAAGGAATGTGACTCCTAAGAAAATGCAAGCAGATGTCTAGACACCAAAGAACAGACAATCAAATAACAACATTAAGCATAAGTTCATTGTGTGGTTAGAGCCAGAGTTTAGGGAATCAGAACGTGATAGGGATACTTTAGTCCATTCAAGCATATCCTATATTTGCCACAAATAAGTAAACTACTTATACATCACAGCGTCATGTATCCAGCATATCAGCGAGAATTGCTGCTGAAGGCATTTAACGTTAATACTACAAATTGAATAAAAAAATAAATAAATGAAAAAGACAACTAGAAATAATGAAATAAGTCATAATCTTATGCCATCAACAAGTCGATATTTAAAATATGATCTATGAGTACATATGCGTAGAGTTCTGATACAATTTGTTGGTTACTAAATGAAACTATTAAAAAAACTAAATTTGGTCAGGTAACTTGACGTTTCTGTTTAGCACAAAATGTTACCTCAGATGACTATAAATACATATTTTGTAAAAAAGACCGATTTAAGTAAAGGATTTAAGAGCATTGAAAGAAAAATTTGTAGCGTCTAGAATATCATTCATGCAAGTAGTATTTTTGGAAGACAATGTGCGGTTAGAAAAACAATTGTGAATGTTTCCTGTTAAAACAGTTAACATACTTTCTTGATTTGATCAAGTTCTGAAGCGAAAATTAGAATATAATAACTATTATTTAATGAGTAAAGTATTACACCAGAAAAAAGTAGTCGAGATGTTTCTGGGGTATTGCCCTTTCGGTGCAAAAGTAAAACATATTAATAATAAAACAAAAAAACAAGAAGTAGTTTATGTTATATGCTTTAGATTATTATAAAGTTAGATAAATACTTCAGAAATAATATTTGGAAAGTATTGTTTTTTTCAATTTGGCAAGCCTTTTGTTCTTAGGGTATACTTAGACTCTTTAATTGATTGATATTGTATATAGATTTTGAAGGGATATTTTCAAAATTATTTTTTTCAATTTTATTAAGTTGTTTTTTGTGTTAATCACGGAAATATTACCTATATTTTGATATGTTAAACTTACATAAATTGGACCTAAAATACATTTAAAAGTTAAACGCAAAAGTTCTATATTGTTCAAAATTTTGTATCCTGATTTCGGTGTCTCGACTTTATATCTGGTAACTAACAAATATCACAACATTTTAAAATACGTGTATATCTTTTTCTTATAGGAAAAGCACATGGTTAATCTTGAATGTCTGTGAATTTAGTAGGCAGAATTAGTACCAATATATACAATTATATATAATTAATATATTAACCTATAGGTTCAGTTAGATTTTTATACATATGTATATGTATGGTTTTGAACGTATACCATTGTAATGAGTTGTATTTTTTTCATAAAAAGATTACCTACAATTTAATATAAATATACTTATTATATGTCGCAAATAATGAGCAATCACTATGTTCAAAAGTCATACCACTATTTTTAGACATATGTACATCGTATTTCCGTCTACTGAAATCAGGTTTGTGTAGCTCCTGGATGGCATACAGACATAAGTTAAATATTGGATGTTAATAGTGTTCTATGAAGTTTATTATCAAATTTCAATATACATTTCTATTAACACCTGAGTTATAGCCAAAACTCGAAATTCGATGCCGAATTAAAATTTTATATTTCCTTTTAAACCATATTTGTTTAATTTGTATAAAATTCTTCAATTTGTTTAAAATTCCTCAATTTGCGGATAGTATACTGATATGAATAAGATGTCAGATCTTAGGAAATCCACTAAAGCAAAACGATATTAAATATCATCAAAATCGGTATATAACAATCTGAGATATAGCCAAAACTCCAAATTCGATGTCCCGCTAATTGCCGAATTTAAAATATTTAAAAAAAAAAATATATACTTTTTTGTAAAAAAAATACATTTTTTTTGTAAAAAAAATCATTTTTTTTGAAGAAAGTTTTCTGAATTGTATATCAAATTTTAGGAAATCATTCAACGCAGAGCACTGTTGAATTTCATCGTAATCGGTATATCAACAACTCAGATATCGCTAAAGCAAAATATATCGATGTACGCAAATTGGCAATTTTAAAATTTTTTTTTAAAAAACAGCATTTAAAAAAAAAATTTTTCGAATTATATGTCAGATTTTAGAAAATACTTCAACGCAGCACGCTATCAAATTTCATCAAAATCGGTCCAAAACACCAGAGATATCGACAAAATTCAAAATAATAGCGTACTGCGTAGGTCAATTTCCTAGAATCTGATATACAATTTATCTCGCTACACCCTCCAGGAGCTGCACAAACTTGATTTCAACAGACAGACAGACGGACATGGCTAAATCGACTCTCCTGGCGATTCTGAGTCGATCGGTATAATTTATAATATTTTATATCAGTGTTTTTTTTTAATGTTGGCAAAATTTTGTGTAGTTGGTACCGAGTATTGGGTATTGGTCGTTTTTCAGGGTACTCAATACCGCAAAGTAATTACTCGATACTTGAAAATTGCTTCAAACGTTAACTTTAAAATAAAATTTATAGAAATTTTTACTTTTCTTATTTATTAAAAAGAGTTTGTATAAAAGGCATCCATGTAAAATATATTTTTTAGTTTTTGTATAAAAATGAACTTTTTTGTTCAAATTTAAAAGTATCGAGTAATTTGGAGTACCCAACTGAAAAGTATTGACGAGTGTCGAATATTAATTAGTATTGAGTATTGAATAGTAGAACTTGTCAGTTTTTTAAGATGGAGTTATGGCAACAAGTGGTAAGTGTTTTCTTTAATATTTAGAAATTCAATGATTTTTATATAATTTTCTAATGATGAAATTATTTTTGCAGAGTTCAACCAAAACAGGCCTTGTTCGTATACTGATACTGATTTCTGGGCAAAAGCATTGTTCACAAACACGTTCCAGTTCAGAGACTTCAACGGAACGTTTAGAAACATTAACCAAAGCATTCGAAATTGCAAAAGAGACATGTGTTGGAAAACGGGGCAACAAAGCTGAAGGTACGGTCACATTGTTTAAACATTTAATCGAAATTATCAAATATTTGATCCTCGTAGTCTGACCACAAAATATTTTTGAGGTCCAAACAAGAAACATGTTGATTTGAACAAAACAAAATCATTTTCCAGCAAATAAAAATTTTCCTAATGTGACCATGCAAGAGCAAATATTTGATTAAATTTTGATCAAATAGTTATTTAATCTTACAAAATTCTTGTAACATTAAACAGGGGCAAATAAATATAATATATTCAAACAGAAACAACAACATCAAATATGAGAAACAACAACATCAAATTTGAGAAACAACAATATCAAATTTGAGAAACAAATTACACAATTTTGTTTTGAAAAAATTTGATCAAATATTTTTTGGGAAAATATTTAATCTTCAGTGTGACCATAAATAAAACCTGTTTTTTTGTTTATACTTTGAATGTATTTTTTCTGTATTTTATCAAATAAAAATCGTCAAATAAATGTGCAAGTGTGACCACAAATTTTTTATTATATTGTTTTGACAATATTTTACTCAAAATATTTGATTTAAATGTTTAATGAGTCTGACCGTACCTTTACAAATTCGAATTTTATAAGTGATATAAAAATAACATATTTGTTGCCTGGGCATACTATGATGCACTATTGAGTCATTTACTCGCGACAAAACTATTTGGGCTCCTAGTGAATGGTATACTATGATATCAAATGCAATTCCAATCCAGAAAATTATAAATGCATTTTAATGAATAATTCAGATTTTAAAGATTGGAAAGCATTTTCCCAAGCTATATTTCCCACTTCTATAAAAATTACATTTCCAACATTACGTTCTGCTTCTTTTAGTAAAAATAGTTCTATAATGAAACTCAAATATGGATATTGCGACGACTCCGAAATTAAAGAATATGATCTCAATTCGATTGCTCGATCAAGACGTAACGCTGCATTAATAGAAAATGAGCCCATCCGTTTATATGATAATTTCTTAAAAATATCTTCAAAAAAATTTGAAGATTTAAAAGCTCTTTGTGATAAAAATATAATGCCTTCAAGATTTCACAACGAATTTTTAAATTTGAAATGCGATGAAACGGTTAAAGATTCGCTACGTGAAACAGATTTGTATTTTAAAGTTATTTCTCAAAACTTGTTTATACTTATTTTTCGAATTCTGAATTCCTTGCTGATTAAAAAAAAAGAAAACTTATCGAAACCAGTGGATTTAAGGTTAAGTTAACGTTATGTATAATTTTATATAAAAAAAAAATGGAAAAATAAAAAAAAAAAAATAAAACCTTAATCTGTGTTTCAATAAAATCAAAAGGACATAACCGCCTTAACCTAGGTAAAACCCTATACGGCGTGACAGCAAAAAAGACGTTAGCGCCATAAACAGCCGTTATCTTGGAAATATACAAAATCAACTTAATGCAATATATTGCTCAAAAGTAGTAATATTTACAAACAAAATTTCACCGTAATCCTTAGTCATGGTCCAAAGATATTTAGAAAAATGCTTCTCCTGTAAAATTTATTTTTTGTCGCTTCAGTCTTTTTGGCGGTTATAGCACCATATATCACCTAAAAATTAAATGTATGAAGCGTGTTAATTATCGAGATTTGAAACTTTTTCAGATTAGGAAATCAATATACATATATTAGTATTTTTGTAGGATTCACCTAAATCAGTCACCTGAGAAACAAAATTAAACTATAAAGTACTTACAAGTCTTAAAATGATAAATCATGTCTTACTTTGCGAGCTTTTGTCCAAAGTAGTTTTTTCTAGCGGTGCATCCTTAGGCGTATTGTCAAGGACACATATTTTTGGGGGAAAATCGCAATAACTTCAAAACTGTTTTGTGGATTTCAAATATTAATGACTTCAATTAAAGCTGCATTAGTTCACTTTTAGATTTTATTATCTTTTCTCTTTAAAATAAATTGAAAATGGACGAAATATAGCAAAAACTGCAAATACTCTCAGTTTTCCTAAAATAAATCAATAATATTTTGCACAAATTATATAGCCATAATTTGGCCATATAATTTCACTATTAGAAGTCGATCAGAGACAAAAGTCTAAAAACGACCCACCCTATTGAACAGGTCTTAAAAAGTAATGTTGAGAAGGATTCTGCTTTGCTTTTTGAATTTGCTCGATTAAACAGACTAATGTTTAATCCTACAAAAACAAAAACCGTTCGTTTTAAGCCACATGCTTCAAGTTTACATGATTTTATTGTTTTTATTGATGGAAAATGAGTATGTAAAAAAAATTCTGTTAAATATTTAGGTTTTACTTTACAAAGTAACTTATCTTGGAATCTGCACATCAACGATCTCAAAGTGAAAATAGCTCCCGCAATCGGTATTTTGTATAAATTTAAAAATAAGCTTGATGTCTGTTCTAAACTTATGATATTTAAATCTTTGATACAATCACATTTGAATTATCTTGCTATTATTTACGCACACAATAAAAATAACGCCTCACTAAAATCTTTACTAAGTATGCAAAATAAAGCTTTAAAAATAATATACAAATTACCGTTAATGTTTTCAACTTATTCGCTGTACAAAGACGTCAGTAAAACAATTTTACCAAGCTATGGTTTGCATGAGTACCAAGTTTTAATGTTTGTGTTTAAATGTATTAACCACATAGGTAATCATACGATAACGTTTTCCCAAAATCAGTCGCAAATTAACACAAGGACTAGGGATTATTTAAGAATCCCTAGATGTAGACTTGAGTTTACGAAACAAAGGATTGACTTTGTTAGTGGTACAAAATTTAATAACCTGTGCCTAGCGATCTAAAATCAATTAATCGTATATCAATATTTAAACAACCTTGTAAGCAAAAGCTACTTAGAAATATTGACACACTCCTGCAGTTAGTTACATTTTTTTATATTTTAATTATGAAAATTGAATTTAAACAAATTTATACTATGTATTTATTATAAATCTATTTTTTATATATTTATTTATTAATGCACTGTAAATATTTTGCTAACTTGTCCCAATAATGCCTTAAAGGCGCTGGGACCATACTATTGTGTAATAATTATTTTTTTTGTACGAATAAATAAATTATTAAAAAAAATAAAATTCCTCTAGCTTTATCAAGCGAGGCGAGCGCTGGTAGATCCGCAGCGTCTAGTAAAGGACCAGTAGGGAAATCAGTGGAAGTTGGTAGCTCTGCGACACCTAGTAAGGAGCTGATTGAAGCCCGACTGATAGATAGTATTGGTCTTTTTAAGGGGTCAAAGGATGCCCTACCATTCAAGGGTGCGGAATGGTAGAGGGGTATGCAGATAGTTAGCTGCGATAATTCGAGGTCTTTAGACTTTCTAAAAACCGTAGTTCACGACTGCGCCAATTTCTGCCATACTTGATGTGATTTTAGCTTCGGAGCTACCGGTTCAATAGGTCGTGACAGCCGGTTCAATACTCGCAGCCCTCCAGAGCCAAAACAATTTTCTCACGTCTGGTTGGAAGTTTATATTATCCAGCTGTGAGGGAAATAATGGGAGGGATATCCCTCGACAAATTAAGTCGACAAGGGGCGTTGTTAATTTCGGGATTGGAAACCTACACCACTGTGAAGCGGCTTACGTTTACTTAACTTAGGGGACTTATGCAAAAATGTTATCACTGAGGCTTGAGCCTACTTCCCGTAGGAGGCAAAGGACCCTCCGAATAGCGATGTGAGGATGTTGGTAGAGTCCATGAAAAATAACATCTTAATCATGGGCTGTGGCGACAATGCTCATCACTGCCAGTGGGGTAGTAGCAACAATAACGAGCGCGGTGTGTCAGTTTTTGATTTTATTACTAACAACCATCTTAGGATCTGTAATAGGAATAACTCACCCACTTTTAAGACTAAAGATAGGGAGGAAGTATTAGACATTTTTTTATTTATTTATTAAATTAATTTAGTTTAGAATACTGTTTAGAATACTTTATATTATTTTCATTTTTTATTTCAGTTGGTAGGTTGTTGAAAATCTGTAGCCAATTATACAGCAGACATTTTTTCATGGCATTGTCTTTCTATTTGAACGTTTGTGCAGCACGTATAGAGTATTGTTGAACCGAATTCAAAATGTGGTTTAATAATTGAGTTATATACATATATTTATTCTAGTTAACATTGATATTTTATTTGTTATTCTCCTAAAAAAGTTAATTTTCTTAGCAATTTGTTTGTCTATTATAACCAAGGTATTTTTTTTCACTTTTTCTATTGTTTTGTTATTATACCCTTCACCAATAGGTGAAAGGGTATTATAAGTTTGTAGTTTTTTCATTATTTGTCGCAGGCCCCACAAAATTTATACCGATAGACTCAGAATCGGCAGGCGAATCGATTAAGCGATATCCGTCTGCCTGTCTGTTGAAATCAAGTTTGTGAAGCTGCTAGAGAGTGTATCGATATTAATTGTATATCATATTTTATGAAATTTTTTTTAATGAAAATCGGTTGAAAAACATCTGAAATATCGCCAAAATACCAAAATTTATGTGTGATATATACAATTTTTCATTGAAAAGTACATTTCAGAAAGAATAGAAAAAACATGCTCACTATAGACTAGACTTCATAAATTATACATCATAGGAAATCCTCCCGCGAAAACCGGCCCACAAGCACCTGAAAAATCGCGAAAACACTAAAGTTGATGTTCCCCAAATTGCCGAAAGTGCTCATTTGTTTAAAAAATACAATCGAAAAATAAGAAAAACAATTTTCCTTGACGATGGGCCTAGAAAAATTGTAAATTGAAATGGGCCCAGATAAATTGTAAATTGAAATTCAATAGCGAAGCACGCTATTGAATATGTATGATGGGCCTGTATAATTCAATATCCGATTTTAAGAAATCTTCCTACTCAGCACGCTATAGAATTTGATAAAAATCGGTCCACAAACACCTGGAATATCTCCAAAACCCTATAATTGATGTACATTATTTAAAAATTTCCTAAAATGCGATATAAAATTCAAAATATTTTTTTTTCAAAAAATAGTTTTCGGCAATTTGCGAAACAGTGAGTCTGATGTTTTAGTGATATCTTCTGTGTTTATTTTAATTCTAAGATATGATATATTATTATCTTGTCAGTATTTTCTTCAGGAGCTCCACAAACTACATATGAAATTAATTTGTGGTCTGAAATTCGAACATTGTGAAACCATTATATCATACATATATTAAAATAATATATATCAAATTGTAGGTAATCTTTTCAGAACATACATTTAACACATCCTAGTACAGTTCAGATATAACTCATTACAATAGAGATATGGCCAAGAACCAGAATCAAGTTAAATTTTTTTTAACAAAATACGATAGAACTTTTGTGACTTTTTGTATTGAATTGTTGTATATCGATGAGGATAATCTTTCTAGGATTTACACAGAAAAATGCTTACTCAAATTGACAGCCTAAAATCTTTTTAAAAAATTATTTTGCACATACATCTAAACCTAATAAATTCTGAAATGGTTTGATAAAAGATAACTTTTAAACATTGTTCAGAAAGAACAACGGTCTACTTACTTGGGAGATGGACTTGGTTAAATACTGACTTTCTAATATAGTTCTGATACACATTAAAAATGCTTGTATGAAATATAGTTTGGATATTTGGGGTAGAATAATACTTCTCAAATGTTATCGTTTACGTATTCGTCTTAATAAGTCCATAAACTTTAAAATTATAACTACTTTTCCAATATAGATATTTTACGTTAGTAACCGTAAGTTTTCTAGTATAGGTCTGATATTCCTTCGAACGTTTTATATCTCACTAATTCCATATACATTAAGGCTTGTAACATTCTAAAGCTTGTATAGATTGAAAAAACCATTACTCCTAAATATTATAGCAAAAGTTAGATGTTAATCGGTCCGCTTAGAGTTTTAGATCATAAACCAGAACTAGACTGTGGACGAAACTGTCAAGTACATTTAAGAGACGTCAAAAGTACATTTAAAAGACGTCATCTTCACATAAGAAATGTCATTATACATTTTTTTTGCTATTTTTTCTATTTTTTTTTTTTGTTGTGCTTAGTAGAACATATGATCGCACTCTATGCGGTACTCTATGTTTAAGATAACTTATATAAATAATTTATACCGATGCATATCAATGTAATTTATACATCGGTCTGAAAAATGTCAGAATACATCTACACTTAAAAAGCTGTGTTAATTGCAACGACCTTGAACTGATCAGCAAATCCATATATCAACAAAGATTCGGCAAAGCCGAATATAACACTCTTACTTGTTAATATTAAAATCTGAAATACTATTCATTTTTATAATTTTCGTTTTATCTTCGTTGAGTTTCAGTTTATTAATTTTTAGCCAATTATTTACATTTCTTATATCATAATTTTAGTTCCTTTATCCGATTCAGATATATTATATATAAGTGCATATTTCGCATTTTTGGCATATCATTAATATATATTATAAACAGCAAAGCTTTAAGAATTGATCCTTGCGGGACTCCACATTCATTTGTTATTTTACCTGTTTTTGACTCTTCAGCAATAGGTGAAAGGGTATTATAAGTTTGTCATTTTGTTTGTAACTTTGTCATTGTTCGTCTTAGACCCCATAAAAATTATACCAAAAAAAATTATACATTTATTTAGATATCGCTAAAATAATAAAAAACTCGATGACGAATTTTAAAAATTGTTTTTAAAAATACAGTTTCTAAAAAAACAAAATTAAATTCTCATCGAATTTTAAATTTTGGCGATATCTCTGGTATTTATAGACCGATTTTGATAAAATTTGATAGCATGTTGCGTTGGAGTATTTTCTAAAATCTGATATGTAATTGAAAAAATACTGTTTTTTTATTTTTTTTTAATTTGTCAATTTGCGTACATCGATATCTTTTGCATAGTTCAAAAAACTTAAAAAAACAGTTTTTTGAAAAAAAACATAGTTATTTTGAAAAATACAGTTATTACAAAAAATTTTAATTCTCATCGAATTTTGAATTTTGGCGATATCTCTAGTGTTTATAGACCGATTTTGATGAAATTTAATAGCATGTTGAATTGGAGTTTTTTTTAAAATCTGATATATAATTCAAAAATTACAAAAAAAATGTTAAAAAAAAAATTCTAAAATTTATAATATAATATAAAATTTATAATATAATATAAAATTTATAATATAATATAAAATTTATAATATAATATAAAATTTATAATATAATATAAAATTTATAATATAATATAAAATTTATAATATAATATAAATATAAATCGATATCTTTTGCCTTGGCGATATCTCAGTTATTGGTCTACCGACTTTGATGAAATTCAGTAGTATGTTGCGTTGAATGATTTCCTAAAATTTAATATACAGTTCAAAAAAAGTTTTTCTTTTAATTGTTAAATTCAGTGATTTTCGGGACATCGAATTGAGAGTTTTGTCAATATCTTAGATTGTAATGTACCAATTTTTATCGTTTTGTTTTGGGGGATTTTCTAAGATCTGACATATAATTCATGTCTTTATAATATCCCTTAATTGTGGAATTTTAAACAAAAATGCGGTTTTTATACAAATTAAAAAAATACAATTTAAAAGAAAATAAAAAAACAGGGTTTAAATTTACTACGAGTTTTGTATAAAAATTGTTGAATATTTCATAATTTGAAATGAAAACTAAAAAAATATTTCAATTTGTAGCAAGAATTTTTCATTTCAAAATATTTTACTAAAAAATATGAAAACTTAAAATTTATGAAACTAAAAAAATATGAGAAATTTTAAAATTAAAACTAAAAATTTCAGACTTAAAAGTTTTGAACTACAAAATATGAGAAATTCAAATATTACAACTGAAAATTTGTTTAAATTATAATATTGAAACTAAATTGCAGGCTTTAAATACTGAAACTTACAAAATATAAGCATTCAAAATTTAAAAAAATCTTAAAATAAAAGAACTAATCAACAAAGTCAAACTGAAGGGGTGAAGGAATGGAGAATAGGAGTCTCTATGGAGAGTTGGAAACGTCAAAAACCTCTGAGCCGAGAATTGTAGATAAATAAAATAATTAGTTTATTTTATTTATCTCGAACAAAAAGCTCAACAAACCCAGCGAGCAAATGAATGAAAAAAAGAAATGGAAATAAAACAAAATTTTAGGAAATAAACTCAAGGAGTCTTTATTTTGCGTACCTTCTCAGTTGGCTGCTAAAGGAATAAGAACAATAGAAAGTTATGGACGAAAAGGAAACAGTATGGTAGACATTGGGTCCAAACTGACAGCTAGTTTTGGCATTATTACGGAAAGAGATGGCATGCTTTTGACAGCTGGCCGTGTTGCTAATGTTGCAAGAACATTTGCAAACATTGTCATTACTACATTAATGCAGGAGTCGGAATAGTGACTTTTGGCATTAACATTGCCGCCCGCCTTGCAGGATTGCAAATTTGAACAAATGTCAGTTTGGTCTTGTCCACAATACTGCTTCTAGAAGAAAGGAATAAGAAAAATTATATTAGAAATTCATTTTGACTAAAAACTAAATTAGAATAATTTTCATTGTATATTATTTTTGTTATATTGTAATTCATAATTCAGTTTAATATTATAATAATTGGATACGTAATGTTTTTGCTACATGTGCCTAAAGAAGTGCATTTTTCTACAAAATTATAGTGAACATGGACCATATATGGTCCATCCAAAAAGGGTACTCTGGGCCGTAGGAAATCCAGTTTTGGATATGATGCCTTCGCAAATTACTTTAGGATAAAGATCGACCCCAATGATAATATCAATAGAGCCGGACTCAGAGAATTTTGAGTCAGCTAGGAAGATATCTCTGAAGTTTTTTCTATAAGAATCCGGAAGGGAATGTGTTGGAGTACGGAGAGTGATTCTATTGTCGACTCTGAATGTGCCTTCTATCTTTGAAGATAAATCATATCGCGATTTTAGAACCAGTTGGCATATGGTCTCATCATTCAAAGAGTATGCGTCCAAATCTAATTTGTTGACTAAAGCTTTCGATACTCTACTAACTATTGAACCAGAATCCAATAAACAACGGGCGTGCGCGGTCTTCGATCCAATCTTAACTAAAACCGTAGGATGTAGAGTGACGGTGTTTTGCCTCAAAATGGTTGAGAGTGTAGCTTTAGAGGATGTTGGCGGAGAGGATTCATGTCTAGTCTTGGAAGAAGAGGAGGTTCTTCGAGCTTTGGTGGAAGTAGACGGTTTTCGAGTGGGAGACCGCGAACGTGAACGCGATTTTGATTCAGAAGGCAGAAGATCCTTCATGAGTCTCGGATGGACATGAAGAAGTGTGTGGTGAAACTTATGGCAGTGTTTACAACCATGTTTCGAAAAGCATGTTCCATGTGAGTGGTCATGAGCGAGACAATTCGTACAGTACTTGTGGTCGCGGACTGTACGGATCCGTTCTGCCATGTTCATTGCCAAGAATTTTCTACACTTGCGAAGCGGATGTGGTCGTTTACAGAGGCGGCAAGGAAATGCATTATAATTTGCCGGAAAACCTCGTGATACCTTTTTGGAGTTTGGTTTTCTTGACGAAGATGATGGTTTAGGCATGATGAAACTGAAAAAGAAGAAATTATTGAAAATATTATGTTATTGCGATTAATCGGTGGGAATAGTAGGATAAGTTTTACTGCGTTGTGTAAGAATTTCAGCTGCTCGTACTGGATTGTCCGAACCAGAATAGATTTTGGTAACTCTGCCAAGGCTCCAAGAATTTGGTGGAAGGTTTTCATCCTTGATCACTACCATTGCTCCTTTTTCAATATTAATTTCAGGTCTCTGCCATTTGTTCCTTTTACTCATTTCCTTCAGGTACTCATTTTTCCATCTGGTGCAGAAATTTTGATTAATGAGTTTCAACCTTTGCCACCGATTTGTTATTGAAATGGACGATTCGGTAACCTGATGATCCACTGGAGCTAAAATTGGAAAGCCTATAAGAAAATGGCCTGGAGTTAAGGCGCAAAGGTCAGTAGGATTTGTCGAATTCGGAGATATTGGTCGAGAATTGAGACATGATTCAATTTTGGACAATAATGTGGACAAATCTTCAAACGTATATTTGGAGTTTGCAGCTATCTTTCGGAAATGCGTTTTGAAACTTTTTACTCCAGCTTCCCACAATCCACCCATATGTGGAGCTCCTGCTGAAATGAAGTGCCAAGAAATATTCTGATATGCATAATTGGCCAAAGTAGCTTGCTGGGAAGTTAGAATGAATTCCTTCGCTAATATTTTCGAAGCGCCAACGAAAGTTGTACCATTAATTGCGTTTCTTGTATATGACGCAAATCTTGCATTTGTTAATTGTTGTTTTGATGAGATTCTTAGCTTTCGGTATCCAATATTAAGTCCTTACCAATCGTAGAACAAGTTGGTTTCCTCCATGAAGACTTATGTCGTGAAAGAATTTGGCTAGAAGCCGAGAAAACTGACAATTATAAGGAATTATAATTGGATGCTTTTCGTTATATGTGAGTCCTGGCGAAGATTCTAGTCTGCCACATGAACGAATTATGCCTTCAGGATCGATAAAAGGATTTAGATTTAGGATAGTACTCGATTTGGATATGCTTTGTCTAGCGGAAAGAGCTTTGTACTCATCTGGGAAACACACCTTTTGGCAAATTGAAATAAATTGATTTCGAACTGATGAAATCTCAGAACTAGACAATTCTAAGGAATTTTGGAAGGAACTGGATCTGTATCGATGATGAGTACGGTAGAAGAACCGATAGACATATGCCATTACACGCATTGCCTTGTTGAACGAGGAAAATCTTTCCAAAAGATCTTCGTATTCGGAGAAGTAAGAAAAGTGCGCTCGGACAGATTTTACTTCAAGTTCAGTATTTGGAATGCAGGAAAAATCCGTATTAGGCCATTGAGTTTTGTCGTTTTTCAGCCAGGTTGGTCCAAACCACCACAACTCGTTATTTTGTAGGTCTTTTGGATAAATTCCTCGACTAGCAAGATCGGTTGGATTTGACTCCGAACTAACGTGATTCCATTGGGAGTAGTTAATCACTTGGGAAATTTTCGAAACCCGGTTTGCCACAAACGTTAACCAGCTACATGGTGGTTTTGCTAGCCAGGAAAGCACTATCGTTGAATCTGTCCAGCAGTGAACGGAATAATTCTGGATGTCTAATCTTGGTAACAATCAGGGGTGTCATAGAAACCAAGTCAGTTTTTAAATTTCTCGGTTTTGAAAACCAATACTGGTTATATTTGGTGTCATGAAACCAAGTCGGTTTTGTTATTATTGGTTTTAAATCAAACAAAATGTTCGAATCAATAGTTTATTATTTCATTTGAAATTTTTTTGAAACATCAAAAATCAAATAAAAAAATAAAATAAAAATTATTAAAAAAAATTATTTGAAGAAAAACTTTCAGTTTTTTGCGATGTTCGTGGTATAGATATAAAGCAAACGCTGCTATTTGAATAAATGAAGCTTGTATACCCCAACATCATGAAATGACCGAATTGCGGACTGGAAAAAATGTAATCTACCTACACCAAGAAACCAACCACAGTCAATCAAAGGACGATTGTCACTTACATGGGATATCCGTTAAATTGATATGCATTTGCTTCGTCAGTACCTTTACACAAAGAATAGCCTTACAATTTTCCCCATTTTTGAAATTTTTTATGTTTGTCGAAAAGGTTCATTGATTTCAAAGACACAAAAAAGTACCAAAACTTGCTTTTATCTTATTACATGATAACAAATTCTATGTAAACTTTTCACCCATCTCTTTTTATTTGAAAGTTAAAGCTAAAAAGTACCAAACAAATTTTTCTCTTTTTCTCCCCTTTTTTTTCGAAAATTACTTACCACTTGTACTGTTATTTTTGTAGCTGATCTAACCTCGATTTAAATTTTAGTTCTATTGTTTTTAGTTTGGGAATCATATCGTTACTGAATTTACCCTTTTTATCCCCCACAAGGCCGAATTATCAAAAATAGGTTCTTAGTGGATCTTTAAATCGAAAAAGGCACCAGCTGGTCAGTAACGCCTTTGTTTTAAATAGATATACCAATTTTGAAATGAAATCTGTTAACTGTAAGTTGCTTGGCTTATTTCCAATACTAAACCAATAATATTATTTTCTGTGACACATAAAACCAATAGAAAATGTAGTTCGAACATTAATATTGGAATTCATCACACCAATTTAATTTTTTTGTCGTTTTCAAAACCAATACCAATGAAATTGGTTTCTATGACACCCCTGAATGTTTCTACCATTTCTGCCAGAAGAACTGCCCCACAAAGCTCTAATCTTGGAATAGATAGAGTTTTTATAGGAGCCACCTTAGTTTTGGATGATATAAGGTGAGTGGAAATAGATTTCGAATCATCGATACGAACATATAAGACCGCTGCGTATGCCTTTTCAGAGGCATCACAGAATCCATGGAATTGGATTTCGGTCTTTGGAAAATAATCAATCCATCTTGAAATACGAATGGTATTGATACTAGAATAGTTTGTTTGAAAAGTTTTCCATTGAAGAAGTGTCTCTGGAGTAAGAACTTCGTCCCAACCAGTCCCATCCATCCAAATCATCTGCATTAATATCTTGGCTAGCACAATGCAGGGTGCTAACCATCCAGCAGGGTCGAACAATTTTGCTATCTGGGAAAGAACCTCCCTTTTCGTGAAATCTGAAGATTCTGGAAACGAACAAGAAGTGAAGTAGAAATCATCCAAACATGCATTCCATCGGATGCCTAAGGTTTTGGCGGAACTGTTGTCTTCAAATTTCAGAAAGTCCTCGTGAAGCAAATGGTCTGGTGGGATATCAGCTAGAATGTCTTTCGAATTGGATGTCCATTTCCTAAGTGGAAAGCCAGCGGATTCTAGAGCTCGGATTAGCTCGATTCTTGCTTTTATTGCTCCATTTCGAAAGAGAATTCTCTGGTAAGGAGTATGATCTGGATTCACTAAGATCTGACGATACTTCTTTTGAATATCCGCATTGAATACATATCTATAGAAGCGCCATTTTAAAATGAGTATAACAAGATCATTTTGGAGAACTGGACCAATATGAAGCAAAGAGTTTAAACTTTGCCCGTTGGACGATGGAGCCGATGCAATAAAAACTACACGAACTTTCGTAGTTGTGCTATCGGGCTTAATGACCGCATGATGTGGCAAGTAATAAACTCTGGAACTATCAGAAACATTAGGAGAATTAACCTTTACCATATGACCCAAATCCTCATATTCTTGGACCACCTTATCGTAATCAATTTTGGAAGCAGGAGTCCGAAGTAATCGGGCTTCATTACGGAAAAATTGTGTCATTGCACTCGATCTTGAATGGCCTAAACTAACAGATTCTTGAAAACTATCTTTAAAAGGCAGAGAAACTATATATTTACCATCAGAATTTCGTCTGGTAGTTCGAATAAATAGATCTTCGCAGAATTGATCGGAAGGAGATAAATAGTTCTTCCGTGGAAGATTCTTCACCTCCCAAAAACGTAAAATTTCTTTATCTAAAGAAATTTCGCAGAAATGTGATGAAATTACTGGGCTTGAACTAGAACTTTGAGAAATTGGACCAGTAAGTATCCAACCAAAGACCGTTTTCTGAGCTATAAGAGAATCGCAAACGTGGTGCTTTATCCCAGATCGAATAATCAAGGGGAAAAGATCACTGCCAATTAACAAATCAATCTTCCCACTTTAACTCTGCTAAGAGACGGACGTGTTTTTGGTTCTTTCCTTAAAAAAACCAAATAAAAATATTAAAAAAAATTAATAAACAATTTCAAACATATATTATCGAAAAAGGACGATTTTTTAAATATATTAGTGAAGTGAAAGTGACGGTGTATATTTCATAAAACAAATAAATTATAAAAGTTTAAAACAATTTTAATAAAAAGAAAAGTGCATGAGCGAGACTCAACAGCAGGATCGAAGGCTCTCTCTAAATGGGAGAAATGCTTATATTTCCATAACAGAGTCAAGTGAAAACAAAAATGTTTATAATAAAGAGTACAACAAGTACTACTTAACAGCAAAGCCAATTGAAAGAGCACGATCTCTTTCCCCCTCTATTGACTCAATTGATGTTACATTTGCGCCAAAACAATTAACAAGAACAAATTGTGAGAGCAACAAAGTTACATTTGCGCCAACAACTTTTGAAAATAATAAAGAAAAAGAAAACATAAACAATCAGAATACTGTCAATACAGTCAGTGCCAAAAAAACAGTCGCAAGCGAGTCTTCAAATTTACTTAATATTGATGAAAATATTAATAATGGCTAATAAACAGGTTCAAACGGGTATTGATAGGTATATTACTATCACAAAACGTAAGTCTAGTCCAATGACAATGCGTCAGGAGCCCTTTCTGAAACAGGCCAGATTTAATAATAGTCCACAAGTAGGAGACATGTCGGTAAGTAGAAACCGTTTTCAATTACTTGCCACCACTGAAAATGAAATCCAGGAAAACGCCACTGTAAAGGAGCTGAAACCTCCACCTATATATTTAAGGGAGCAAACTAATAATGCCCTGGTTAACGACTTATCCAGAATTGTAGGCAAAGACAATTTCCATGTTGTTTCTATTCGTAGAGGTAATGTATTCGAAACTAAAATCCAAATCTACTTGGAGAAACATTACAACAAAGTGGTTGATTTTTTTGATTTAAATAATAAAAGTTACTATACATTCCAATTAAAAAGTGCTAAAGGCCTGAATGTGGTAATTAAAGGCATTGATAGCTCGGTTCCTATTGATGAAATTAAAAACGCTCTTGAAGTTGAAGGCTATGAAGTGAAGTCTGTCCAAAACATATTAAATAAGAATAAAATTCCTCAACCTCCTTTCAGAGTTGAAATATCGTTTAATTCTTCCCAACTGAAGAAGGGTCAATCTCATCCTATCTTTAACTTAAGATATTTGCTTAACCGCAGAATTACTGTGGAAGAGCCACTTAAACGCAGAGATCCTCCTCAATGCCAAAATTTCCAGGAGTTCGGGCATACCAAATCCTATTGTAAATTGCCCACAGTATGTGTAATATGTGGTGATATACACAAGACTTCCGAGTGTCCTAATCCTAAAACCGACTCAACAATAAAGAAATGCAGTAATTGCGGGCAAAACCATACAGCCAACTACCGTGGATGTCCCGTATTTTTACGTCTTAGACAACAAACCTCCTCATCTCGTAGAACTAATTCCGCTCAATACCAGGGTTCCTATTTTCCATCTCTTCCTACTATTCCGGACCGCTCATGCAATGGTTCACAGCAAAATAATCCCCCACTTCCAATGAGCTTCTCCAACGCTCATATGGTTAAAGAGGGTCCGCCAATTCAAAATAAAGAATCCCAAAACTCCATTGAGAAGCTCATTGAAACAATGAATAACTTCATGTCCAACATGCAAAATATGTTCCAAGAGATGATGAGAAATTAAAGCATGCTTATGCAAATTTTGTTGGAAAGAAAATGAATCCTTTAAAAATATGTTTTTGGAACGCAAACGGTCTTAGCCAGCACAAAAGCGAAGTTGAGCATTTCCTGAACGAGCAGGAAATAGACGTTATTCTAGTCTCTGAAACGCATTTTACTCCAAAAAATTGTTTCAGAGTAAATGGTTTTTTAACTTATGACACTAAACATCCAAGTGGCAGAGCATGTGGTGGCACAGCAATACAAGTACACAATAAAATAAGGCATTTTCCATTGCCAAATTACGAAAAAGAATATATTCAGGCAACATCTATAAATCTCATAGATTATAGAATTACATTGTCTTCAATATATTGTCCTCCAAGACATAACATTAAAAAAGATAAATTTAATGATTTTTTCAATACACTTGGCTCAAGATTCATAGCGGCTGGTGATTATAACGCGAAACACACATTTTGGGGTTCGCGTCTTATCACACCTAGAGGAAGACAGCTATTATGTGCTATTTCTTCACAGAAGTTGGACGCTGTATCTGGTGGTCAACCAACGTATTGGCCCTCTGACTTAAATAAGATTCCCGATCTAATAGACTTTGCCGTCATAAAAAATATAAAAAGATGCCAATTATCCGTCTGCTCATCATTAGATTTATCATCCGATCACTCACCCTCTATTTTAACTTTTTATGACAATTCCAGTGGAATCCAAGAAGAAAGACATTTTTACCCAAACAAAAGGACAAACTGGTTAAAATACAAAATGTATGTGAGTTCCCATCTTCTATTGAATGTTCCTCTAAAGACCTCTACAGACATCGATTCCGCGACAAATGTATTTACAGATGTCATCACAAATGCGGCTCTTGTGGCAACACCAATTTTTAAAACCAAAAAAAAGATATTCCAGAACACTTCCGAAAGTATCCAAGCTCTTGTAAACGAGAAAAGAAGGCTTAGAAGACGTTGGCAAGAATGTCGATCCCCTGCCTTAAAAAGTCGTTTAAATGATTGTCAGAGAAAACTCAAAGCCGCACTGAAGATTAATCAACAAAAATCTCTTGATACATATTTAAAAACTTGGATTCCTCTAAGGAAAAGAACTACAGCCTGTGGAAGGCTGTTAAACACATGCAATGTCCAATTGTATGTGAGTCTCCAATTAGGCTCGAAAACGGTTCTTGGGCAAGAGATCCACGTGAAAAAGTTGATGCTTTTGCCAATCACTTAGAAAAGGTTTTTACTCCAAACGAAACAGACTCTAACATAAGTCCTGATATTATAGACAACAACGTGCTTTCTCCATTGAAATTTCGCCTTCCATTGCTTCTATCAAACATACATAAACTTGACCTTAAGAAGTCTTCTGGAATTGACAGAATTTCTCCGTCAATGATTATCCATCTTCCAATTTCAGCTACAAGAATTTTATTATTTATATACAACGCGATTCTTCGTTTGGGATATTTCCCAATGTCCTGGAAGATATCAGAAATCGTTATGATTCCAAAACCAGGCAAGGACATTACTCAAGTTTCATCTTATAGGCCTATAAGCTTACTTTCGATTATCTCGAAATTGTTTGAAAAGCTACTTGTTTCTACTTTAAGCACAATCATAAATTGGATGGATATTATTCCAGATCATCAATTCGGTTTCCGCGAATGTCATGGTACAGTTGAACAAGTACATAGAATAACAACAATGATCAGGAAGGCCTTCAAAAATAAACAATACTGTTCCACCTTGTTCATCGATATTTCACAGGCATTCGATAAGGTCTGGCATGAGGGACTTGTAAGCAAAATTGTAAATCTGCTTCCAGCAACTACACATAAGCTCTTAAAAAGTTATTTGTCCAATAGAACCTTCCGAGTTCGATCAAAAGATGAATATTCTTCTCCTAGAAGAATCGCTGCTGGAGTTCCACAAGGTAGTATATTGGGTCCCTTGTTATATATTATCTTTACAGCAGATATGCCAACGAATGCTCAAACATACACATCCACTTTCGCAGATGATACAGCATTCATTAGTATTCATTCCGACCCCAAAATTGCTTCTGCATTTTTACAATCCCATATTCATGAGCTTCAAGCATGGCTGAACAGATGGAAAATTAAAGTAAATCCGACAAAGTGCGTTTATGTAACGTTTACTCTGAGGAGAGATAACTGCCCTGCAATTAAGATTAACAACGTGACCATCCCCGAGAGTTTTCACGTTAAGTATCTTGGTGTTCATTTGGATCGCCGCCTTACATGGTCTCATCACATTGACAGCAAGATAACTCAGATAAAATTAAAATCCGCTGAACTAAACTGGCTTATTGGCACACAATCTGCTTTAGAGTTAGACTTTTGTATAAAACGATAATTAAACCAATATGGACCTATGGTATTCAGCTATGGGGAACGGCTTCTACCTCGAACATCGCCAAATTACAGAGACGACAATCCAAGTTGTTACGTTTAATAACCTGCGCCCCTTGTTATATACGAAATAACAACATTCATAAAGATTTGAATGTTCCTCTTGTCCAAGAAGAGATTAGAAGGTTCTATACCAAATACATCCCAAGCTGCACGTTCACCCAAATCACCTAGCAATGCAGCTTTTGCACTTTGAAGGTCATCAACGTCTAAGAAGGATGGATACCTTGGACCTGGTCAGCTAGGACCTTTTTTTTATCTATTGTCACTGAACAATTTAATATTAATTTGAATAAATAACAAATAGAGTTGCACTGGCAATCTCTATATAATTTCCGTTAGATTAAGATTTGATTACTTATTGTTATTTTCTTAACAGAAAGATTCAATAATAAAATACAGGCTTAAAAAAAAAAAAAAATCTTCCCACTACAATAAAATTTGGGATCAGCCAATGGAATGTTGGGAAGATTCGAAAAGAGAGAATTAGGAATGGTCTTCGATGGGAGATTATTAGAAAGTTGTGGAACAACAAGTGCTACAACTGGAATCTGGAAATCACTATTCATTGAAGAACCTAAGAGAAATGAACACTGACGTTGGACCTTAGCAGAAACCGAATTATTCAACCCCGAAATCTGTGCATTAGTACGTTGTGAAGGCAGTTGAAGAATATTAGACAATCTTTCAGAAATAAAAGTTCCTTCAGATCCCGAATCCACTAATGCACGAGCTTGATATTCCATTCCCGAATGGCATATCTTCACCCAAGCAGTACCCAATAACACTCCTTTAGATTGTGTAGCAAAACACGATTGTACTCTATTAGAATTCGAGGTGTTAGGTGACTGAGTGTTATTCGGATGTTGACGTGTATATGATGACGAATTGGGGTTTAAATTAGAACTACTGGAACTAGAACTTGGACTATCTGTGGACTGTATATTATTTGAATGAGGCCGCGTGTGTGATCATGAATTTTAGTTTGTATTTGAGCTAGTGGTTGGAGATTGTGAAGATGTACAGGGACTATCAACACCTTTATGCAAAAGTGTATTATGCCTTTTCTGACACTTGAAGCAGCTATGTTTGCTTGTGCAGTTTCGAACGCTGTGGGTTTTCGAAAAGCAGTTTATACACAAGCCACCTTTTTTATCTCAGAAAGTCTTTGCTGATAGCCCATCTTTAGAAACTTTGAACATTTTCGAATAATGTGGTTTTCTTTTGGACAAAGCTGACATTGGGGACTGGACACATTGACCTGGAAGCTGTGGACTTTGTTATTTGAATTGGAGTTAGAATTAGAATGACTTTTTGGATTTTTAGAACTATTTGACCCACGAATCTCCAAAACCGATTCGAGGGTCCTATACCTATTTGTAAGGAATTCATCTAACTCAGACCATCTTGGAAGGCTGGTCTTGTCCTTCAGTTTCTGCTCCCACAACGTCAGTGTGATTTCCGGAAGCTTACTGGTACAAATGAAGACGAAAATTGGGTCCCAGCTGGATACACTAATATGGTATATGTTCAGAACGGATATGCACGAATTAATGTCTCGTTGCAACTGTTTGAGAGCTTTACCAGATTCAGAGTGAATGGGCTGAAGATTGAAAAGAATTTTCAATTGACCATTCACTAAGACTCGGCGATTCTCAAACCGAAGACATAAATTTCTCCATGCGACATCAAAACCAGCATTAGTGAGTGGAGCTCTTTGTACTATTTCCTTAGCCTCACCTTTTGTTTTCTGAATGAGAAAGAAAAGCTTCTCTATATTGCTAGCTCTTGAATTTATAATAACCGCGGTAAATTAGTCAATAAAAGTGGGCCATGAAGCATAATTACCAGAAAACATTTCTATCTCTATAGGAGGTAGGTGAATACTGTGAGAAATATTTGAAGTTGCTGATTGAAGTCCGAGATCCCTGGAAGTACTCGGTTGTACCGGAATTTCCGATGGACGAGAGGCCGTTTCTAGATGAGGAGTAGGCTGACAACGTATTCCATCAGACAACTCATAAAGTTTTGTTAAACAGTTACAATACGTGGAATACGTACTTTTGTATTTCATCTTTATGGGCTCAATATTTGTGGGATTCTCTGGATCTTCAGTCTCTTTTTATACCCTTCACCAATAGGTGAAAGGGTATTATAAGTTTGTGATTCCGTTTGTAATTTATTAGTGATCGTAGACCCCATAAAAATTATACCGATCGACTCAGAATCGGGAGGAGAATCGATTAAGCGATGTCCGTCTGTCTGTCCGTCCGTCTGTCTGTCTGTTGAAATCAAGTTTCTGAAGCCCCTGGAGGATGGACTTAAATAAATTATATATCAGATTTTAGGAAATTCTCCCGCAATGAACGCTATTAAATTTCATTAAAATCGATTTATAAACACCGAAAATATCGAAAAAATACCAAAAATTAGACGAAAATTTTAAAATTTTTGATTGAAACACACTTTTAAATAACAAGATAAAAATACTCCTGGTGTACATGTGATAATATGTTATATATCAGATTGTAGAAAATAGTTTCCCAAAGCACTCTGTAAAATTTTATCAAAATCGGTCCATAAACAACTGAGATATCGCCAAAACACTGAATTAAATGTATCGCAAATTGCCCAAAGTTCGCATTAGAGAATGTTTGTTGAAAAAATGAAATGTAGAAATAGGAAAAACCATCCTCCTTTAGCACGGACCTGCATAAATTTTATATCAGATTTTAGAAAATTCCCCCGCCAAGCACGTTATTAAATTTTATCAGAAGCGGTCTATAAACAATTGAGAAATCGCCATAACACTACATTTGATGTACAGCAAATTGCCCAAAGTACGTGTCTAAGAAATTTTGTTTACATTTAGTAAGTATTGTTTTAGCGATATCTCAGGTGTTTATGGACCGATTGTGATGAAATTTGACATCGTTCTTTGTGTGAGGATTTTCTAAAATCTATACTCCACAAATCTGATTACCAATAACATTCAAATTGTACCGATCAACTCAGAATCGGCAGGAGAATCGATTTCGCGACCTCCGTCCGTCCGTCTGTTTGTTTGTCCGTCCGTCCGTCTGTTTTTTTGTCCGTCCGTCTACCTGTCTGTAATTTTTTCAGTTGTAGTCAAGTTTTTGGAGCTCCTGATTTGTCGATATCTCAGGTGTTTATTTTGATGAAATTTAATAGCGTCCTTCGCAGGGGATTACCTAAATCCTGATGCATTCGGTAATTTGTGGTAGATATAATTTAGCGTTTAAGCTATGGTGTTTTAATCGACAATGATAAAATTCAGGGTGGGACAATATCCTAAAATTTTGTGTAAAATCCAGGAGCTCCACAAATCTGATTTTAGCAATAATCTTAATTTTGTGTCTGACTTTTGAACACTATGATAACATTTGAGAATGTATTATATATCAAATTATAGGTAATCTTCCTAGGAAGTACAAAAATCCAGCTAACTACATGATATCCGTTCAAAACCTACATATGTATGTAAGTATCTCACATATCAACAAAAATTTAAATTTTTTAATTGCAATTGGGAGAAATCCGTTCACGTTTGACAATTGATCCCTTATAACTTCGCCTAAGATACGATGATGACATTTTGTATTAAGACGTTGTACAATATTGATATTCAGGGCGATAGCGCCTAAAATAAACTTTCTAGAGGGACAACATTTGACAAAAGTATTTCTGATCTCTTGAAAAGTTCAATATTGAAAATGGGCGAGCTCTATTCACATTTAGTGAAATCTCCCATATAACCCCGACCGGGAATCGATTTAATGCTGATAAATTAAATCACATTAAAATTGCACAAGGAACTTGAGAAAAACTTTCCAAACATCCATCGGACAGATCGAAAGAACAATACATCCCAAATATTATTGATGAAGTGTTCATTTTAATTAATTAACTAACTTCAGATTAATAAGTAAATCTTTAATAACTTTTCCGACAAAGCTGTTATCCATCCATTCAAAAGCTATATATTTCACGTATGTATCTAAAACTAAGAGTGTATACCCTATAATTTTAAGGATTATCATTGTTAAAGCCCAACCTGCCCAACCTAACCTTTGGGTGCATAACTATTCTAGATGATGACGCCACCGAAAAGCTTTTCTTTTTCCGACTCTTAATTTTAAAGACTCTTTGCATATAATACTAGTATAACCAAATTTTGCTAGGAATTACATTAAGTACTTTTGCAACGCCATTGGTGAAGGGTATCCAAGATTCGGCAAAGCCGAATATACCACTCTTACTTGTTCTACTTCAAATAAGTATCGTTCGTAGGCTCCCTTCGTAAGTGACCAGTTAGACTTAAGTTCATACCGGTGGACATCCAAAGCATGAAGCGAAGTCACTGGAAACTGGTAATTATTTAAGTCGGACTCGAACTCAACGATACTGTCAGCCAAACGAATGAATTGGTCTAAAGACATTTTGGCTTAGAAATTCAATTAATATTTAACGAAACTATACGAAAATGCAAAAATGATGAAAGAAATCAAAATTATTTATGCCGAAATGGGACTCAAAATGTTTTGAATAGGGTTTGAATGTGCGCAACTGACACCAAATATAAGAAATGTACCTTCGAAGGTTAAAGTAAATGTAAACTAGTGTAAATTTAGACACGATATCGAAATTGTAGAAATAAATATTTTTATTTTGGCAATAAAACGATTTCCTTAAGAATGTTGGTAAATAATAAACCCGTTATTGATGTAAATGAAGGAACGAAGAGCTATTTTGTATGAACAAATTACTCACTTGTGCACGATTTTGAATAAAAAAAAACTAAAACCCAACAAGATTCTAATTGTTTAAAGTTAAAATTTTATCAAACAATATTACTTAATAAAATTCAAAACAAATGTTTGCTGGGAAAGCGATCAGCTGTTGAGCAAATCCTATACACTTTGGTATATAAAATTTTGCTTAAAGTTCATTGAACTTTGTTTTACTGGAAAGTGCACATATGTATTTATGAAAATGATTTGCGTATTAGGTCTGTTCGTCGATATTGTCCGGTCAAAATTTGAGAAGAATAATAAGAAATAAATAAAGCAAAATAATATGAAATTGCGAAAATATATAACTATTTGTACACGTTATATTGTAGTTTCAATAGTATATGTATACAGATATATAATTAAACGATCAAAAATATAGAAAATAACGAAAAGTGTTTCAAAAAAGTTTCAGGTTCGCAAAACCGTTGTGTTGAAAAAAGTCTCCACAGGACAATAAACAAATTGTATTTTTCTTTTGGTTGAATAAAAACGAGTTGTTTTTTATTGTTTTACTGTATGTAAATATGTAGATATTTTCGAAATAATTTTAATGTAGTTAGATGTAAGTTTTATAGCGTTTTCTTTTCTGACAGAAAATGTTGCCTGTTATTATTGTAACACATTATTCATGTTGCACAAACACTAACAAAGTGGTATATTTTTCAACGTTTCAAAAGAACAAACTTTTTGCCCTCAAACATTTGTATATCTAGCGTTTTACTATGTTTAACGATTTTGATCAATTTTCAGCGACTATAATCGTAAATAGTTAGTACACAATAGTTTTTTACAACACTTTAATAATAACAAACGATCAGCTGTTAATTATAAAACAAAAATTGGCGGAAGATTTTTAAAAATTAATAAAAAGGAATAAAAGTAAAGTAATGGAAACAAAAATTGAAGAATCTCCCATAATGCACAAAAGAATTCAAAGTAAGTAGAGTATGATATTAACAATTATTTAATTAAATACAAAAACATTTTTTTCCAGTTTGGACTGATATAGATACGCGTCAACTTCTGGACTTATATATTTCATCATCATCGGATGAAGAGGATGATTCCAACAAATATGTTAAAACAATTTCACTTTTAGCGTCCATAAAAATAAATTTCTGTTGAATAAGAATCAATCACAGAATCAAAACAAATAATCATATGTTCAATAGTGTAAATTAGTCACCCTTATATCAAATCGAGTGTTAAAATCTTTACACATTTTACACTACTTAGTGCAACATTTTTACAAAAGAACATTGTTATTTTTAAACGAATACACTTTTTTTCAGAATAGAACACAAAATAGTGGAAAGGGTAAAGAAAATGCAACATGTGTGTCAGAAAAGAAAACGCTATTAGTTGTAGATAAAGAAATGCCAAATATTTAATGAAAATAGAAAATAATTATAGAAATAAGTTTGCATGCGAAAAAAAAAAAAATTATTCCAAATTATCAATTGTTATCAAATGATCTGGTGAACACAGCTATTATATTGCAAATCTATGTATTTTCAAACAGTATTGCCGTGAGGTACAATGGACTAGTACCTTTTTTATAGGAAAAGTGTTGAAAATGTTTAAAGGTTTGTATTTATATTTTGTAGCTGATAAGTTTTTTATAAGTTTGGTATAGTTAAGTTAGTTTTAATTAGAAAAAGGAGATTTCAAAAAGCATTTATGTTTTTGTTAAATGTTTTTGTTAATCTTTATGACAGACATCTTTACATAACATGTTCCTATATACCTCCAAACTTGCCAATTGATATTTATAACAAACACTTTACTGCAATTAAATATATCTTTGACAACTCTAAACAATCTGATCTATTTATTGCACTGGGTGACTTTAATCTTCCTTCATTATCTTGGAATAAACTTGCTGAAACTAACTCTCTAATTCCTGTGGGAAATAACGAATTTATTCAGTCTGTTCTTGCTTGTGGTCTTTCTCAAATTAATTATGTCAGTAATACATATGGAAAACTTCTTGATTTAGTTTTTAGTAACCAGCCATCTGATACACATTTACGAAGCTCTCTACCAATTACTCAGCCTGAATATCGCTACCACCCTACTATACAGCTAGATATTATCTACCCAACTGTTGTCTTTCGTAAGGAATCACATAAAAAACAACAAAAAGTCTATTGTTTTTCTCGTGCTGACTATTCAAAACTTAATTACTTACTGTCAAATATTAACTGGAAAAGCATTATTTCTGGTGATAATCTTGACAACATCATTACAAACTTTTATGCTGTACTACATCACTGTATCTCGGAAGCTGTTCCAAAGGTTTTCATCCGTGAGAATAATGGTCCACCGTGGAATAATGTTTACTTAACCAATTTGAAAAATAGAAAAAATAAGCTCTTTAAGAAACTTAAAAAAACTGGCTTAATTTTTCACTTCAAAAATTATTGCGTTATACGATCTGAATACAACAATGCCAATAAAGTGGCTTATAACAACTATATACGTCGTATGCAATTGAAAATTAAAACTAACCCGAAACTTTTCTACAAGTTTATAAATTCTAAGCGTCGTGTTAGTTCTTATCCCAAATTTCTTAGGTTTGGATCTCGTTGTGCTGATGATGATGAATCTATAAGTAACTTATTTGCCGATTTCTTTGCAACCACATATTCTGAAAAAGTATTTGACAATGAAACCACATATCCCTACCAAATTGTTCGTTCTTCCAGTATCAACATGTCATTTATAGAAACTAAAACTGTTCTATTAAATTTAAACTTACGGAGTATCAAATTGTATTTTAAAGAAATGTGCTGAGCCTTTATGTGGTCCTCTTACGGCTATCTTTAACAAATCCATCAAACTTGGTTACCTCCCATCTGTATGGAAAACATCTTATATTACACCGTTGTTTAAAAGTGGAAGTAAATTGGAAGTATCGAACTATAGAGGTATTTCAAAGTTAAACTCAATTCCCAAGCTATTAGAAAAAATTGTAACTCAAAAAATATATCACCAAATTTCATCAATTCTATCACCCTGTCAACATGGCTTCCGAAGATTACGTTCCACAACAACAAATATTTTAGAACTTACATGCATTTTAAATTAAGGTTTTGTTAATAACAAACAAACCGATGTAATTTACACTGATTTTAGTAAAGCATTTGATAGAGTAAATCATGATATTTTAATGTATAAGCTTTCAAAAATGGGATTCTCCAATACTGCTATTTGCTGGATTAGTTCTTACCTTTCGCAAAGAACACAACAAGTTAAATTCAAAAATGCAATATCAAAAACTATCGTTCTTCGCTCTGGAGTTCCTCAAGGTAGCCATCTTGGCCCGATATTATTTACGTTATTTATTAACGATCTTCCAAACTGCATTCGACATTCCAACATACTTATGTACGCTGATGATGTCAAATTGTTTAACTCGTTTAATGAAACTAACGGCCAATTATCTTTGCAAAGGGATATTGATTATTTCTCGAAATGGTGTCTACTTAATTTATTGGATTTAAATATGAAAAAAAAATGCAAACACATGTCTTATTTCCGTACACACAAACTTGAAACAACTTATTATCTCAACGAAAAAATATTAGAAAAAGTTCCCAATATTATTGATCTCGGTATTTTACTGGACCATAAACTTAATTTTCAAGAGCACATATCAATGATAGTTAATAAAGCCAATGGTGTACTTGGTTTTATGAAACGTTGGTCAAAGGAATTTTCCGATCCTTATATCACCAAACATCTATATACTTCACTTGTTCGTCCGATTCTCGAATATGGATCTATTATATGGGACCCTTGTACTAGCACCTACATTAACAACATCGAATCTGTTCAAAAACAGTTCCTGTTATTTTGCTTGAGAGGACTTGGATGGACCTCTTATATACTACCTTCATATGAAAGCAGACTTGGTCTTATTAAAGTACCGACGTTAAAAAGTAGAAGAATAATGCTTGGAATTTCATTTATTTTAGCTTTAATACAAGGTGATGTTGACTCCAAGTATCTTCTTAGCAGGTTAAAATTTAATGTTCCTTCCAGACCATCTAGATACTTTCAATTAATTGCTATAAAGTATTATCGTACTGATTTTGCTAATAATGATCCTTTTCGAAAAACTTGCTTAAACTTTAATAACTTATATCACCTAATTGATTTATCTGAGAGTAACATTGTTTTAAAAAGAAAAATTATTTTGTATTTAAATCAGTAAATCGTAAAATGCTTTTGTATATTCCTGTTATGTCAGTTTAGTCTGTAAGGATATTATAATCTATAGACATAAAAAAAAAAATAAAAAATAAAAAAAAAAAAATAACAAAATCTCCAGAAAAAATGAAATTAAACAACACTTTTAAAATATAAGTGTAAGTAATATATATATATATATATATATATATATATATATATATATATATATATATATATATATATATATATATATATATATATATATATATTTTAACTTATTTTTGAAAATTTTAAAATAGTTTAGATAAAATCACTGTGATATAATTTATAGCTTTATGTGTATTATTTTTATTTGTTTATAACCAAATTCCGAAAAAAAAAATAGTTTTGTTGACAGAAATGATGGTGATATTGTTTTTATTTAATAAATTTTTATTTTTCAATAAAATATATTTTTAATATATTGTTTAGTAAAAAATATCATCGGCAACACTGATAAAAATTTGTAGATTTGTAAGTTTGTAACTTTAAAAATAATTGAAAACAAAACGAAATTTATTGGAAATATGAGCTTACTGTAAAATAATAAGTCTCTTATTATAAGAGATGTAAAAGCTCACAATCAAGAGTGTTAACAAATTTAAGAAAGCAGTGATGGTATGGTATTATAACGAAGAGTAGATTGTAAGAGAATATCACAATCGATTTAATGTAAAGCAAGAGTGAACCAAAATCAGAGAGCTATATTTTCATAAATTATTCACTGAGCAACAGACTCCAAATGTAGTAAAGAGTTTGATAATAAGAAGTACAATTGGATATCACTCAAGAACAATAATTTTAACATAACATTCTCCGGTAATGCAAAAAAACGAAAAGTAACATAAAATTAATATTAATTTTGAAATGTTGAAAACAATATGGACGAAATTGTGACTAGAAATAACCACCACAGATTTTGTCCTTTGAATAATGCGATGGAATAAAAAAATGGTAATGAACTATGACTTACTGGTAGCGATCGTTGATGAAGATTCTTCCAAATTATCGAAAAAAATGTATCCAATTTTTTATGAAAATATTTCCACTTTAGCTTAAGAATTTTCCAAATTTCTTTTACTATTCTGATTCTTGCTTATCTCTTTCACTTCCTCTTCCACTTGGTAATTTTTATTTAATTTAAAATTAAATTCTTTAAAATTTTTTTTGTTTTAATTTTTCTGTTGTAATTTATATATTTCGATGGTTTTATTGTAAATGCATGTAATTTAGGTTGTAAGGTATTTTAATGTGTAAATTATTTATTTGTAAATTTAAGGTTATTAGCATTGATATATTAATATGTAATTTTGACAATTTTTTAAAATATTTATGTATGTAGTAGGGTAATTTTAACACTTTTAACTTATTTCTGTGTTTATTCTATTTTTTCTAATTTTAATTTATTTTTTGGAGTATCATATCCGAAAATTTTTCAATTACTTATTTCCTTGTTATTTAGTATATAAGTAGCAAAATTTTTAGACACTTTTAATGATTAATTTTGCAAATTGTATTTTTAATTTATGACCAAAAAAATCGTGTTTATAAATTTTATGAAATAACTACTCTTGTAAAGGAATTTTGCCTAACTGCACTTCGAAGACTTAGCAAAAACAAAACGTACCTTGGAATATGTATTAACAATTGTAAATTTGTGTGTAAAGATGTTGATGGGAATGAGCAGTCCAAAGAAATCTCAGAGAGTAAGAGCGCGCTTCCAGCGGTTTTATCCGGTCGATCGGGCCAAATGAAGGGGTGAATGAATGGAGAATAGGAGTCTCTATGGAGAGTTGGAAACGTCAAAAACCTCTGAGCCGAGAATTGTAGAAAAATAAAATAATTAGTTTATTTTATTTTATTTATCTCGAACAAAAAGCTCAACAAACCCAGCGAGCAAATGAATGAAAAAAGAAATGGTAATAAAACAAAGTAATTAGTTTTAGGAAATAAACTCAAGGAGTCTTTATTTTGCGTACCTTCTCAGTTGGCTGCTAAAAGAATAAGAACAATAGAAAGTTATGGACGAAAAGGAAATAGTATGGTAGACATTGGGTCCAAACTGACAGCTAGTTTTGGGCATTATTACGGAAAGAGATGGCATGCTTTTGACAGCTGGACGTGTTGCTAATGTTGCAAGAATATTTGCAAACATTGTCATTACTACATTAATGCAGGAGTCGGAATAGTGACTTTTGGCATTAACACAAACTAAAGCGCCAATATCAATTTACTTCATACCTCTTTTTCCCAATGAAAACTTGTATTCCGCAGAATATTTGTATTTTTTTTTATATTGAGTAAAGTCAAAACTGAATCAACACCCACCAGTCAACTTATGCATCGAACGCCGTGTTTAATTTATATGGTCACACGATTTTCCAATCAATACAATATATCAGTTCATGGATGAAAATATTTTTAACTATTGACTTTAAACTTAGTTGTACGTGTACCGCTTTGGTCCAGTTTCCGCGATGAAACGAAAAATGGTCAGTATAGCTTAATAAGATATTTTGCGGAATACAATACTTCAGTTTTAAAATTTCCTAATTAAAAATTAGAAACAATTAATGATCATAAGCTCAAAATAAATGATTGAATACAAAACAAAATACAAATTTTGTTATCGATAATCTTCTTTAAAAATTATTGTTAAATTCTTATAGACAAATTTAAATTATTGATAATTTTATAAGAAGGTTTTTGGTTATCCATAATTTTAATGATATCGATCATTTCTATAAAAAATCTATTTTTTCGTTTTGTCCACATAAGAAAATAAAAGTAAAAATGCACGTTTTTGTGCTTTCATAGGGTTTTAAAAGACTTTTGCGATTGTGTCTCTTGTATATTAAGTATGTATTGTCAAATATGAGCCAATTCCTACGAAATAAGGTATACTGATTTCTGTTAGCATAGGTAATATTGATGCTGAACATTAATAAAATACAACTAATTTGTGGCTGTAAAGGGCCAAAAACTCTAATTCGGAAAGGCATCCCTATGGGAGGTACCCGAAGTAGTAATACTTGTACAAAAATCCAGCCAGACATCCTGACGGACATCGTTAAATCGACTCGCGAGTGATTCTGAGTCGATCGGTATACTAGAAGGTGGTTCTCAGACCGATATTTCTATGCGTTACAAACATCAGCCCAATATGCCGATTACACCTATGGTGGTGACCGTTTTATCGTTATCGTCATCTTTCTGTTGAAATCAACATTTTTCTTAATTGTATTCGCATCTTCAGCAAATAATACAAATATGAAGTATTTTCTTGTCTTAATCTTCAAAATTTAATTTAAGTTTCTTTTTGATATATGTAATTTTAGTTTTTGGTTATAGAAACTTTTTATTCCTCATATTTTTCCCATTCATGAATTCTTCGTCTGCAATTTTAATTTCAATGATTTAATTTGAAATTTTTAGATTCACAGCCTGTTCACAAAACTGTCATACGTTAGAAGGCAATCGAATACTAGCCTAACGATTAAGCTCTAAATTGAGTTCATTTTCTTTTTTCGTTAAAGCTTCGTAATGAAATATCAAATAATAGTATTGTCATGAAATATTTTATGACTTTTCTGAAAGCTTTCCTGTAAAACTTAAGATTTTTGTAAAATGATGTCAACTCTAAAATTAAATAAAATCAAAAATAAATAAAAACAAAAAATAAAAAAATTTAAATTTTTTTTTCAAAATTAAATTAAACATTTTTTGTTTAAGAAAGACAATATTAATATTTTTTTTAAGACAAAAAAAGTTCGGGTTTTAGGAACAAGTTCCCTGATTTCGATAGACCGGATTCCAAAGTAACTAGAAACGATAAAACATTGTGACACTCCAGTGGCTCAATAGAGTTGCATAACGACGAGCACGTTCGCCCTTTCCTACACTCGGTCGAGTAGCTCTTACAAAGACCCTATTCTGGGACATGTATTGCGTAAGAAGATTTGAGTTTAGGAACGAGTTCCCTAATTTTTTTAGGGTACATTCCAAAGTAAAAACGATAGAAAAGTGTGACACTCCAGTGGTTCAATAGAGTTGGATACCATGCTGTCATCAATGAGCACTTTCGCCAGATGCGTACCGGTGAAATGCAACTCTTATGTATGGGCCGGTGCTTCAAAGTTTATTTTGGAACTTCTTGACCGAGTACAGGGGAGAGCAAAAGTGCTCATCGGTAACAGTAGGTTATCCAACTCTATTGTTCTATTTTGGAATGTGCTCTAACGAAATCAGGAAACTCGTTTTCGATACATGAACTTTCTTACGCAATACACGTCTATCTGTTAGTCGATTGACCAGTAGACAGACGATACGCTAGAAATACAGTTCGTATGTTGAATTTGCTTCCCGCAGAAGTTTTTCCAACCAGTTTCAATAAGTTTAAATCAAATGTCCACAAACCTATTCCCCCTCCTACCACCTTTTCCTAGTTTCAACACAATGCATTGTATTGTGTTCAGGTCCTAAACAAAAAAAAAAAATAAATAACCGTTTTTTTGTTTCCCAGGCGATTAGAATTTTTTAATTGCCTGATTTCACATTTACTTTCGTCTATACATTTCATTTACGAACCAAAATTCTAAAAGCTTTTTCTCGTTTCACTCAAAAAAAATTTCAAAAACCAAAAGTTCAATTTTTTCGTAAGTTGACGTACAATTCGAAAAAATTGTAGTTTCAAAAACACGCTGTCAATGTTTCAAATTTTTTAGTTTCAATATTTGAATTCCTCATATTTTGTAGTTCAAAAATTTTTAGTCTGCTATTGTAGTTTCAATTTCAAAATTTCTTATATTTTTTTAGTTCATAAATTTTAAGTTCAAATATTTTTTTAGAAAAATATTTTGAAATGAAAAATTCTTGCTACCAAAAAATATTCTTCTTCTTCTTTAATGGCTTTTCACAGAACTGTTGTTCCTCTAGCCGAACGTAATATAGAATTCCAAGCGTCTCGATCTTCTGCGCATCTTCTCCAATTTTTAACACCATTTATGGGAACTATTTTATCTTTTGGAATGTCCGCCACTACTTGCTTTTCCAATTGGTATTTTCGTCTTCCCCGTCTCAACGGTTTCCCGGGATCACTCTCAAGTGATGTTTTGGCTGGTGCAGATGGGTCCATTCTTACGACATGGCCTACCCAACTCATGCGTTGTAGTTTGATACGCTTTACTACGTCAATGTCCGCATATAGCTCATACAGCTCATGGTTCATACGTCGTCTCCATTCTCCATCTATACGGACTGCTCCGTACACTTTGCGGAGGATTTTTCTCTCGAAAACTCCAAGAGCTGTCTCGTCTGCTTTCGTAAGTACCCATGCTTCTGAGCCATATAACAAAACAGGTAGTATCAGTGTCTTGTAGAGCGTGATTTTCGTTTGTCGAGAGGTGAATTTGTTTTTGAAGTGCTTACTTAGGCCAAAGTAGCACCTATTGGCCATTACTATTCTTCGTCTAATTTCAGAGCCTATGTTATTTTCTTTATTTACGGAGGTCCGAGATATATAAAGTCTTTAACAATTTCAAAGTTGTAGTCACCAACATTTATTTTGTTCTCGTCTTTTTTGTCCTCCTTGCGTGTACATACCATCAACTTTGTTTTCCCTTCGTTTACTGCCAAACCCATTTTCGCGGATTCTTTCTCGATTTTGTTGAAGGCTTCTGTTACATCCTTTGATGTCAGGCCCATGATGTCGATGTCGTCGGCGTAGGCTAGCAGCATGTGTGATTTAGTATAAAGCGTGCCAGATCTGTTCACGTCTGCATCTCGTATGACCTTCTCCAACAGGATGTTAAAAAGATCGCACGATAGACTGTCACCTTGGCGGAAACCTCGTTTGGTACTGAAAGGCTCAGAGAGGTTCTTTCCTATTCTAACTGCAGATTGTGTGTTAGTTAGAGTCATCTTACAGAGCCGTATCAACTTTGTAGGGATACCAAACTCAGACATGGCCTGAAACACCTTTGAGCGTATTGGACTGTCGAAAGCGGCCTTGAAATCGACAAAAAGGTGATAGGTGTCGATTTTTCTCTCTCGGGTCTTTTCCAGAATCTGGCGCAATGTGAAAATCTGGTCAGTTGTGGATTTGCCAGGTCTGAAGCCACATTGATAAGGCCCAATTATCTCATTAACCTTAGGTTTTAGTCTCTCACATAATACACCCGATAGTATTTTATATGCGATGGGGAGGAGACTTATTCCTCTGTAATTGGCGAATATAGCTTTATCACCTTTCTTATGTACGGGACAGAGTATACTCAGGTTCCAGTCATCGGGCATATGTTCTTCAATCCAGATCGTGCGAACAAGCTGATGTGTACTGTTTATCAGCGTTTCGCCACCAGTCTTAAACAGCTCAGCCGGTAGCCCATCCGCTCCTGCTGCTTTATTATTTTTTAATCGCGCTATCGCTGATTCGACCTCGCCGCGACTAGGCGGCTCAATTTCTACTCCGTCTTCTGGAATTGGAGTTGTTGCATCTTCGTCGCCGCTACTATCGGATACCAACAGTTGGCAAAAGTGTTCTTTCCAGATCTTCAGCACACTATCAGCATCAGTAACAAGATTGCCATCTTTATCTTTGCAGGAGGTTGTGCCCGTGCTAAAGCCCTCTGTTTGAAGTTTAATTCGTTGATAAAATTTACGGACTTCATTCTGACTCCTCAGCACCTCGATCTCCTCTCTCTCACGTCTTTCCATTTCTTTCTTTTTCTTACGGAATAGACGTTTCTCCTCCCTTCTTTTCTCCTTATAATTTTCCTGCACACTGCGCGTTACTATTGATTGCAGGGTTGCTCATTTGAATAAGGAGTGCTCTGTTCAAGCAATTGGGTCAACCGAGTGGAGTATGCCAGCGCTGTCTGTTGTGCCTGAAGCTTTCCGACATCCAGCTTCCGAGCTGTATCAGAGTGTGCCTTCCTCGCTACACTTATGCGTGTGCGAACTTTTGCTGCTACAAGGTAATGATCCGAATCCGCATTTGCTCCGCGGTAGGATCGTACGTCTAACACACTGGTTGAATGCCTTCCGTCTATCACAACGTGATCAATTTGATTTTTAGTTTTCTGATCTGGTGACAACCATGTGGCTTTATGGGTATCGCGGTGTTCGAATCTGGTGCTGCTAACTACCATGTTTTTTCCCGCAGCGAAGTCTATTAGCCTCATTCCGTTATCGGATGTTTGCTCATGCAGGCTGAATTTTCCGATTGTTGGACCAAAGATATTCTCCCTTCCTATTTTTGCATTAAAATCTCCTAGAATAATTTTTATGTCATGGTCGGGGCAGCGTTCATATGCATTCTCTAGGCGCTCATAGAATGTATCTTTGGTCTGCTCATCTTTATCTTCGGTCGGGGCATGGACACAAATTAGACTGATGTTGAAAAATTTGGCTTTTATACGGATTGTAGCTAGCCTTACATCTGTCGGGGTGAAATTGGTGACAAGGTGTTTGAGCCTCCGACTTACCAAGAAGCCGCAGCCAAATTCGTGTTTTTTCTCATGGCAACTATAATACAATTTGTCACCATTTGTCAGCTCTTTCTCGCCTTGCCCAGTCCATCGTATTTCCTGTAAGGCAGTAATATCGGCTTTGTACCTTTCGAGCTCATTGGCCAATGCGTGATCTGCACCATCACTATTAAGGGTCCGGACATTCCACGTATAAATTTGTAAATCGTGGTCCTTAAAACGTTTGCAGGGGTCGTCAACAATAGGGGGGATCGTTTTATTTCTTTTCTTACGTTTCTTCACGGCAAGTTAGTAATCCGAAAGCAGGGGAGCCAACCCAAACCCTTCAGATCCATTCTTTATAGTATTTATGGTTGAACTGGCGCGAACACATGTTAGTTCACTACCCTCGACTGGGAGCGTCAAAGGTAGCTATCCAGGTGGCACCGCGAGGAGGTATGTGTTCACTTGAGATGATGGAGTAAACAGGGTCGGCAGTGGACTTCGCCTGGTTAAAGCCAATCACAAACCTTTGCCTACACCCAACATCCCCTAACCACCAAAAAATATTACTACCAAAAAATATTTATTTCGTTTGCTACCAACATTATGTAAATATTCGAAAAACCAAAATATTTTTAAAAAACTAAGAAAAATTGCTCTATGAATGAAATATTAAGGGTACTCGTTTAAACTACTAACTTTAGCAACTCTTAAATTTTTTCTATTTAGCAATAATGTTAAACGAGCGCACCTCTTAAACTTAATGCTTAAATTATGATTTTGATTTGTGTGTAGGCCTATCACGCTTGCGCTTCATTTTTTTTCCAAAAGCTAATGGCTATAATGGAACAAATTAATTTACATAGAAAATAGTTCTCACATATTTCTTACCTCTGTCATCATAATTTCTTATTTATTGTTCAAAAATTTCAATTTTAATAATTTTTTTCTGTTTTTATTTGTTATCAAAGAATATTGTTGCCCTGATAAAATTATTTTCTATGAAATATTTGAAACACATTGAAAATACTATTATGGTAACCCCATCTCGTATGTTTAACAGACAATTTAAGAGCCAAAATTGTTGCTTAAAACTTTAATAGCCTTGTAAAAAATTTGGTATACAATTTTGACACATATTTTAATACGTCTTAAGTATTTAAGCTTTAAGAGGTATAAGAGGCATTTAGTAGTTTAAACGAGTACCCCTATTTTTAGTTTATGCTATTTGAAAAATGAAAAATTTTTCATATTTTTCCGTAGCCTAAATTTAATATGAAAAACTATTTTACCAAATATAAAAATCTGAAAAAATTGTAATTTAGCATCGAATTTCGAGTTTTGACTATATCTCAGTTGTAAGTAGAACTATATGTTGCAATTTAATAGTGTATTTCGTAGAACACGAACACAAACTATTAACAACGAATACCTATACATATAAGTTATTTCGGTATGCCATCTAGAAGCTCATCAAACTTGATTTCAGCATACCGAAATATGTCTTAAATATGTGACTTTTGAACATTATGATGGCCTTTATTCGTATCTTACGTAAGTGTTGTTGGCAAAAGTCTAATCTAAATAGGTCCGCTAAATATTCTCATTAAAACAACCAATTACTCGGTCCTATAACTTTAATGATATATGCATTTAAATACGACCTCTCTCGAGGTGCGAAAAGTTACAATGTTGTGTAATTTCTGAAATTTTATTTCAATCTACCTCCAAAATGTTTTAGACCCAATATAAAACAAGGTTATTCACTAATTAAAGTATTATTCATATATCGCCCAAAAATTAAATGTATTAGGACATACATACCTTTAAAAGTCGTATTAATTATCGAGATTTGAAACATTCTCAGATCAGAAAATCAATATACATATAAAATTATTTTTGTAGGACTCACATAAATCAGTCTTCGGAAACATACATACTTGTAATTGACCAAAAACTCTTTCATTTCTGTACTTTGGTGAAGGGTAAGGTTCGACATAGCCGAATATAGCACCGCGGTTTCGCACGAATATATTTTTCTTAACCCTGATTAATATTTTTATAAAATATTATTATTTTCTAGGTACTGTTCCAGTTGGTTCTTTTTCAAGAATTTTGTCACATAATTTTAATGAGTTTATTGGACGGAATTCTTCACACTTATTTGTTTTTGATACTTTTTCTATAGGTGTTACCATTGATGCCTTTCAACTTTCTTGGAAAATATCTGTTTTCATAGATCTATTTACAATTATCTAAAATCATTTTAATCTGGCTTCTTTTTTATATCTCTGCAGATTGTTTAAGTTAAGGAATTTTAATCTAGAATTTATCACACTTTGTTGATTAATATAATTTACATATTCTACTTTATTTTTAATTTCTTTAATACTACTCGTATTTAAAAATATTCATTAAAATAGTTTGCTATTTCAATATTTGTTTTATATTCAACATTATTAAATATTATAGACTTTATCACATTTCGGGGTTTCTTTAACACTAAATCTATAATATTATTCCACATTTGTTTTTAATATTTGCAATATCTTATTGCTTTATTAATATAGCTATTTTTCTCTTGTTCAAGTTTTGTTTTATATAAATTTCTTATTCTTTTATATTCATTCCCTCATAAGTATGCTCGATTTTTGCTATATTATATTTTGTTACTTTTTCCCTTTTTAGGGTTTCTAAATTCCTATTCAACCACTTATTTTTTATACTGTTCTCCTAAATTGTTTTATATACCGATAGCTTTTTAATTGTTTTTTCTATGGTGTCATCAAATAAATTTACATTGAAATTTAGATCCTGTCTTTCTTCATATTTTAAATTTTCAGTTATTTCTCTTTGGAATATGTTTTTTCTGTATTTAAAAACTTTTGTTTTATTTCAGAGTTATTTACATTTTTTATTCTAATTTCTATTGTTTCATGGTCCGATATTTTATTTGTACTGCTGATTTTTACACTAATATTTGTAATATTCGTTATAACATAGTCTATAATTGTTCTTAAATCTTTTGTTATTCTAGTGTAGTTATTTATTATCAGCGCTATGTATAACCAAAAGTTAGAAACTGTTTATAAACTGTAGCCAAGTAGCTGCCAACTAGAATACAGATTTGCCTTAGCAGCTTCTTGGCATAATGTTTATTTATAACTGTCTGCTAACTTTGATAAAATCAACTCTGAAAATTAATGATGCCACTACTAAAACTACTGTCTTTTCTTGTATCAACCCTGATTTTGACGTTTGATAATATGTTTTTTCCCTCTATATTAAAAAAAAAGAACAAATTAAAAAAATTTGTTTAAAATGGAAAAAGAATTAAATAAAAAAAATGGAAAAATTAACAAAAAAATCGGTGAATTGGCAACAGGAGGAAAAGGTAAGTTATTAATGTTATTATTGACAATATTAAATAAAATCAAATGTCTTTTTAGGATTTGCTTTCTCAGATCGCTCTGGACAAATTGGACGTTATAGAAGATGCCAGAATAGACACAAACACAAATAGGAAAAAGAAGGATGCCTGGAACAATATACATGCCCTATTCCACAAGTTTTTATTTTTTAATTTCAGGCACAATTCAATTTATATTTTTCCTTTGTTTTCAAAAAATTTACAATAAACAGCTGTTTGACAGAAGATAGCAAGTATTTGGCAACTTGCTAACAAGTGTTTAGCAGTTTGTTATCAGTAGTTTGTTTGCCAATTATAGTTAAACTGTATGCTAACTTAATGCTAATTTTTAGTTATACATAACGCTGTATATGTATTAATCCGTAATCATTAATTATAAATTCAATTTTTTTCTTATAAACACTTTCCTTTGATCAATCTATATTAAAGTCTCCAACAATAACTATGTCTTTATTTTTCTCACTGATATCTTCAATTACACTACACAACAAATGAACATATTTTAAAAAGTGCAAGGTAGTGAGTATATGGGTCCTATTCTGCTACCAAATTTTAGTAAAACCCTATACTCAGTTTGTCCAAGGTTTTTTTATACGCCTCCAAAGTTTCGCAATATTTGCATGATGCCTAAAAAAGGTGTCATCACTTTTTACCAAATATCTAATCAGCACTTAAAAATATCGCTTAACTATATTCGGCAAAAATGTAGCCAATAGCATAGAGAATATTTTTTGTTAAAATCTTATGATAAAAATGTATTTTATCTCAGACATTTTTTCAAAAAGTTAAAGAAAAATATTTTTGTTTTCAATTTTTTGTTCATAACTTTTTCGAAATCCTGATTTACATACACTATATTACGAGTATAATACACTATATTCGTAGCCACGTTAAAGCTAAACAATTTTTGTGAACACAACAATATAATTTGAACGTGTCTAGACACCAAAAATATGTTATAAAGACTCCCTTGTGCCAACAAATTTAAATTTTTTACTCAAATTGAAGCACGTAAAAAGTGTTTCTAATTCGTGTCTGATGGAAAAGTTTTCCGGTTAAAATGTTCCAAGTGGTGTAAGAGATGACTTTTTAATCACATATGAACTCCAATTGCTTCAAATGCGCTTAACATATTGAAATTTGAATGAAATCGTGTAAAAAAGTGTCAGATTCGGTGTAATGTTAAATTATTCGTTTCTAAAAATGTTGAAAAAAATGCCGCAAGGTGGCGGTATTGACATGTTTCTTACAAATGTATCAAATACATTTTATTTGTATCTTTTTCGATGTATGTATGTTCAGAAACAAATTAGACCAAATTCTCCTGACCAAAGTTGTGGAACATTGTTAAACCATATTTTTAAGTTTTAATAACTAAAAATGCGATTTCCGTATGTAACCTAAAAATAGCGCCGCCTTTTAACAGAATTCAGAAACAAAGAAGTTGTAGAACAAACATTATTTTTATAACCCCAGAGATTTATTTTCCATAACATAAAAGTTATTTTTTGCAAAAATCAGTTTTTAAGATACTGCTTGTTATGAAATTTGAGTAAAAAAATTTAATTTGTTGGCACAAGATAATCGTTATGACCCATTTTTGCTATCTAGACACGTTCAGATTATATTGGTGTGTTCACAAAAGTTCTTTAGCTTTAACGTGGCTACATTTTTCCCGAATATAGTGTAGGAAAAATCAGGATTTTTATCATAAGATCTTAACAAGAAATATTCTCTATACTCTTAGTTTCATTTGATAGTAGAATATTACCCATAGCGCTTGAAATCACAAACTGTTTCAAATAATATTTTCGCATCACAACTTTTGTTATAGTATATCATTACGCCACCGGTTCTAGTAGAATTTGATAAAGTTGCTAAATTAAAGTAATCTGTGCCTAGTTTCTGTAATGTAGCGTGTACGTATTGTCTATATTGCCGACATACATTATTGGCAGCGTATTTAAGTATACAAATAATTATTATTATCGACACACTGCCATACACACGTGCAGTTGCCTGTTGCATTCCCATCATAAAGCTATGTTGAGGATCAAATTACTTATGTATATAAATATGACCAATACACCAAATACTTTTGTTTTGGAAATGATTGTCGTTCATTCTTACTTTTGATTCTTAACAATTTATGATATCAGACGTCTATACCTACCACGATAAGCATAATGCTGTATCAGCATTAATTGTATATAAAAACCGCAGTAAAATTAAGATACATTACATTCAATAAAGACAAGCCTAACAGTGCTAATTAATAGTTGCACGTTAGTCTCTACAAACAAAAACATTTCGTTTTACTTATTCGACTACATGGCGATCCTGCCAGCCTTTTAGTGCTCACTTTAAAAAGCACCCAAGGACTAAAAAGGACGATTAATTAAGGAGTGCTGCACATAAAGCACCCTGAAAAAAAAAACATTTTGAGTTCCTGGCGGACAGGCAAGCCTCCGCCAGAGAAATGAATGGACCTAAGGCGGCCTCTAGGGGGACCTAATCCCTATAGGGCGCGTTCCCAGGTGGCGGATAGGGGAATGCCTCCCATTCATGGGTGGGGAACCAGCCACATAAATAGGTGACAAGGAACCCCTTTCCATGCGTGGGTGGTAGGAGAAAAATCAAATATCTCCCGCGGACCAAACAGGTAGTAGTGGGTTAATACTTTAAACTAACCCCCCCAAGCCCCGGTGCCATGCGCTTTTTGACCGTGCTACGGGCTTTCGGTTTGCAGTCGAGGGTAAACGGTAGACTGTATTTCAACGGTGCCTGGCGGATACCTTAACACCTCCGCCATTATCTAGTCGCTCCCGCGTTACAACTTTCTTGCATTTAAAAGGAAATGCAAGAAAGTTGATAAATAGTGAAACCACTATAAGAGAAATTATAAACAAAGTAAAGAATAATGTAAAAGGTGAATCAGTGTAAGTTTTATCAGCTAAAATCGTGAATGTAAAACAAAATAGCAAGACAGCAAATACATATTGTTCAGAAATAGAAAATTTAGCAAAATCTTTAGAAAATGCTTACATTTCGGACGGTTTGCCATGCGAACTAGCAAGCAAATACACTACCCAAACTGTTGTAAAAGCAATGACCAAAAATTTTTCCATTGATAAGGTCAAACTTATTATGGAAGCAGGACAGTTTAACAGCATGAACGACGCTGTAAGCAAGTTCACAAAGCTCAATACTGTATTATGGCCAAAGACAACATAATTTTGAGAGAAAAAATTTTTACAAAAATAATAACAATTTCTCTATTAATAATTAATTCAGAAATCCTAACCGGGACAGAAATAGGCATAATTATAATAATAGTAACAACAACAGCAATAATAGGAACAGAAAGCAAAATGATATTAACCACAGAAATTTTGTAAGAGCGGTCAACCTAACAGACAGCGATTCGGAAAACTCGGACGCCCCACCTAAGAGAACAGCCGTGAATAAAACGGTGTACAATCTTAACCTCAACTTAAGTATCTTTATAAAACCAAAAATTAACCAAACTAAAGAAATCTTAACATTACTGTTAGACACAGGTACAGACATATCCATAATTAAAAATCAATATGCTTTTAAGGAGTTAAATACAAACTATATAACGACAATAAGCGGAATAGGTGAAGGTAAAATTAAATCACTTTGAACAATATTTTTTGATCTAAGATATAAGCAGTATCTAATACCCCACAACTTTCACGTGGTTCAAAATGAATTTCCGATACCATGCGATGGCATCATCGGAATGGATTTCGTTAAAAAATATAACTGCATTATTGAATTTAACACAGACCAAGATTATTTCACCTTAAGGCCCAAATATATTTCACAACAAATAGAAATACCAATTATAAGTTCTTACAGTGACATAACCTTACCAGCAAGAGCAGAAGTAATACGTCAAGTGAATTTTTTCCACTCTGAAAAAGAATTATTAGTCCCTACTCAGGAGCCACAAGAAGGCGTATTTATAGCAAATACATTGGTAAGAACTGAAAAAGCATTCGTTAAAATATTAAATACAAATAACAATATACAATATATTAACAAATAGCAATACAAATAACTCACAAAGACAATCTGAAGTAATAAATATTTTAAAGAATCAATTTCCAAAACAGTTTGAAAAGATACTCACTACTCTGCTCAAGCTACAGTGATATTTTTGGATTAGAAACAGAAACAATTACAGTAAACAATTTTTATGAACAGAAGTTGAGGGTAAAGGACAAGGATCCGATATATATTAAAAATTACCGACGGGTTAAAAAACTTGTAGATGATAAAATTATTGAACCATCCCATTCTGAGTACAATAGTCCAATTTTTTTGGTTCCAAAAAAATCTCTTCAGACAAATTAATAAAAAAAAGTAGCGGACAGATTTCCTTTGCCAAGAATTGATGATATTTTAGACCAACTTGGCAGGGCAAAATATTTTTCTTGTTTAGACTTAATGTCTGGTTTCCACCAGATATGGTTAGAACAAAACTCAAGGGATCTGACATCGTTTTCATAAAATAATGGGGCATATAGATTCACTAGATTGCCTAACGGTCTGAAAATTGCACCCAATTCATTCCAAAGGATGATGGAAATTGCTTCTTGTGGACTTAAATCCGACCAAGCTTTCTTATATATGGACGACCTGGTAGTATTTGGTTGTTCTGAAAAACACATGCTTTCGAATTTGATAGATGTCTTTGAGTTATGTAGAAAATATAATCTCAAGTTAAATCCTGAGAAATGTGCCTTCTTTAGAAAGGAGGTAACATACCTAGGACACAAATGCACGGATAAGGGAATACTCCCAGACGACAGCAAATACAACGTAATAGAAAATTATCCAACGCCTAAAAATGCTGATGAATCAAAAAGGTTCGAAGCCTTTTGCAACTACTATAGGAGGTTCATTAAAAATTGTTCCGATTATACAAGACATCTGACTCATTTGTCAAAGAAAAATGTTAAATTCGAATGGACTGAAGCTTGTGACTCAACTTTTAAACATCTAAAAAAGGCATTAATGACTCCTAAACTACTTCAATATCAAGATTTTTCTAAAGAATTTTGTATAACAACATTTTCTAGTCCGCACAGACCACATTATCTTATTTATTTTCAATGAACAATCCAAATTCAAAATTAGCTAGTATAAGACATGACTTCGAGGAATATAATTTCACAGTAGAATATCTTAGGGGAAAAGATAACTGCGTAGCAGATGCATAATCACGCATAACAATAACAGACCTAAAAGAAATAAAAAACAAAAATAATAACGTACTTAAAATGACACACGTTCAATGGCAAACAAGGCACTTGAAAATTTTTCAATAGAATCAAACAAAAGGCACCAAAATGATAAAAATATTAAGCCCAGTATATTTGAACCAATCATAAACTCTGACGTCAGAAAATACTGCAAGCTATAGATTAACCATCAATATATTTATATTAAGCGTGGTAAATGTATACTTGCACGTGTTCCAATAAATGAGTTAGTTATCAATGGGAAAGTAGACCTAGGACTATTTTTTCCAAAGCTCGAAGAAGAAGCCGATAAACTAAATATAAAAAAAGTGCAATTGGCACATAGTGAGAAAATTTTCGAATTTGTCTCTATTGATGAATTTAAGGAAATGGGCAATAAATTATTAAAATTATTAAAAGTAGCGCTACTTAAAAAGGTGACCCAAATAACAGATAAAAGCTCAATATCAGAGATATTGAAACGATGATCCAGCAGAGGGTGGACATTCTGGTGTTTCAAGAACTCTAAATAAAATAAAAAGATATTATTATTGGAAAAACATGACTCGTGATATAACAAAATATGTTAAAGTATGCCAAAAATGCCAAACGTCAAAAATTACAAAGAATACAAAAATGCCATTGACATTAACATATACGCCGGCCCAAGCATTTGATACGATAATAGTGGATACAATCGGTCCACTACCAAAATCATTTGATGGAAATTAATATGCCGTAACAATAATATGTGACTTAACTAAATATCTTGTAACAATACCTATATAGGATAAAAGTGCTAAATCAGTCGCAAAAGCTATTTTTGAACATTTTATTCTTATCTATGGTCCAATGAAGATGTTCATTTCGGACATGGGTACAGAGTATAAAAACTCAAGACTTGACGAACTTTGTAACCTTTTGAAAGTCGAAAAACTGACATCAACTGCTCCCATCATCAGACGCTTGGAACTGTAGAAAGAAGTCACAGAACCTTCAACGAATATGTAAGATCTTACATATCCGTTGACAAAAGCGATTGGGATGAATGCTACGATATTCCACATATTGTTTTAATACCACGCCATTCACAGTTCATGACTATTGTGCTTATGAGTTAGTTTTTGGTAGACTTTCAAATGGGTTTCAACAATTTAGTGGTGTTCATTCAATAACACCTCTGTATAATATAGAAAATTACGCTAAGGAAGTTAGATTTAGGCTGGAAATAGCGCATAGTAGAGCTAAGGATATGTTCGATAGATATAGAAGTAGAATATAAAAAAGGAGATCTGGTTTTGCTCAGAAATGAGACAGGACACAAATTGGATAACCAATATAAGGGTCCCTGTAGAATAAAGAAAATAGATTTAAGAAATAATGTTATCATAGTGGATAAGATAATAAAAAAAGAACAAATAGTACATAAGAATAGACTTAAGGCCTATCATAATAACTAAAACTATCAAGTTCATAATTTCATGTAAACTTTAACAAATTTAATTCTGTTTTACTTCATATAAGATTTTATATTAAATTTAAACATTACTAATGTTAAAAGTATAAAAATGTCAATGTAAAAGAATGTCCATAGAACTTCCAGTTATATGAACATTCTTCTGTAAAAGGGAGGTGTAGCGTGTACGTAGTGTCTACATTGCCGACATACATTATTGACAGCGTATTTAAGTATACAAATAATAACACTGCTCTGTAAAAAAACATTTTTTGTCTTTCCTTTTAATAAAACTATGTGGACTATATGGATCTTGATGCGCTAAACTCAAATCCGTTTTCGTTTTTTTTCCATCAGATCTGGATTTTTTTTATGGGCGTGGCAAATTTTTCTCCTTAAATTAGTAATTTTTAACCTGAAAAAAATTACGAATTTCGCACGAAAAAAAATTTTTCTCCATTAATTTCTAAATAACTCCAAAACGATAAGAGATACAGAAACATTATATTAGACTAAAATAAATGCAATTTTATTATGCATTTTAATTTTGAAAATCGGAGAGTCGTTCTCGAGTTAGGACGAAATAGGTCTCCGTGCCTGACTAATTTAAGGGGAAAAATTTGCCACGCCCATAAAAAAAATCCAGATCTGATGGAAAAAAACCGACAATGGATCTGAGTTTAGCGCATCAAAATCCATGTAGTCCACATAGTTTTATTAAAAGGAGGATTTGGCTGCAGAGCAGTGTAATTATTATCGACACACTGCCATACGCTATGTTGAGGATCAAATTACTTACGTATAGAAATACGACCAATAAACCAAATACTTTTGTATTGGAAATGATAGGCGTTCGTTCTTACTTTTGATTCTTAACAATTTATGATATCAGAAAGCATAATGCTGTATCAGCATTTATTGTATATAAAAACCGCAGTAAAATTAAGATAAATTACATTCAATAAAGACAAGCCTAGCAGTGCTAATTAATAGTTGCACGTTAGTCTCTACAAACAAAAACATTTCGTTTTACTTATTCGACTACAGTAACTCTCGCATCTATAAATTATTCAAGTGAAACAATGAAAATGAAGAAAAAAGTAGTTGAATTGAAACAAAATGTAATTTTTTCACCCAAGTGTTTCTGTAATTTATTTTTGTGAGAACTATCTGTCATTCAACAACTTACGTCAAATTTATTGGAAATGTGCGAGTAAAACTGTTTCTGTAAGCTAATGATTCCAAAAGTTTTTAATTTTATCTGTCAAAACAATTGTATTTAATGCGCCGAAAAAGAAACATTTGAAATAAAAAGTAAAAACAAATACATAATTAAAACATATAATTAAATAAAATGTAATTAATTTCTTAATTTTATTTATTCAAATATTTTCCATTTAAATTTATTTCAATTGTCAAAAATGTATTAATATATTTTGGCGATCGTTTTGTTTGGCAACTAACAACAACACACTATACATTTAAAATAATATACATATAAATTACACAGGTCAACAGCAAAAATGTGCTCGAGTAACCACTATATACATTTGATGTATCATGGCTACCTTAGTACAAAAATGGTAAAATTTTTAAATTCTATGGCAAGATTTTTTTTTTAATTTTTTTTTTTTTTTTTAAATTGCAATTTTTTTTAGACGTTTCTTCAAATAATTAATGATAACTCAAAAACTACTAGTCCGATATTATTAAAATAAAATTAGAAAAATTAAGATTTACATAGCCTTTAATTCATCTATATATCGCGTTTCCATCGGATCAATAGTATCGGAGTTATAATAAAAAACTTAAGAAAAAAATATATTTTTTACGTAAAAATAGCAAACATTTTCGTTTTAAAAAAATTATGAAAAATCGAAAACGGCAAAAAAACTTCCAGATTTATTATTTTATCGCGTAGAGACTTATAATAGCAACAAAACGAGATATCGACCATAAAAATCGATTGGTTTTTTTCGAATTTATTCACAATTTAGTGAATTCGCTCATTTTCACAAAATTTTAGTTTTTTGCTTGATATACGCATTATAGCGGGTTTTCAAATGTATCAAAAAAATAAATTTTCCAATTTCAAGGGGTGCATGTCGGATTATTGTGAGATTTGGTGGGAAACTTCCACCCACAAATTTTTAGTCAAATTGGACAACGCAGCGCATAGGTCCCAAATTTGAAAAATAGCGTTTAAATCGAAAAAAATTGTCAAATTTTCAGTTTTTGCAAAATTAAAGCTATTTATTCCCCCTTTTGCAAAAAAGTGGATCCTGGTCCTTAGGGCAAACACAATGAGATTTCCAATAAGCTACATATCTTTAAAATCTGTTAAACAGTTTTCGAGTTACTACAATTTGCACTGGCCATTACATGTCCTTGAGGACTTGCCGAAGGCAATTGACCAAAAAATGTGACTAAGTAAAATCGATGGAATAGATTGAAAATGTATTTCATTGTTTTATTCATGTATTTTATTATACCCTTCACCAATAGGTGAAAGGGTATTATAAGTTTGTGATTCCGTTTGTAATTTTAGTGATCGTAGACCCCATAAAAATTATACCGATCGACTCAGAATCGGGAGGAGAATCGATTAAGCGATGTCCGTCTGTCTGTCTGTCTGTCCGTCCGTCTGTCTGTCTGTCTGTTGAAATCAAGTTTCTGAAGCCCCTGGAGGATGGACCTACATAAATTATATACCAGAAGAACGCTATTAAATTTCATTAAAATCGGTTTATAAACACCGAAAATATCGAAAAAATACCAAAAATTAGACGAAAATTTTAAAATTTTTGATTGAAACACACTTTTAAATAATAAGAGAAACAAGATACTCCTGGTCTACATGTGATAATATATTATATATCAGATTGTAGGAAATGGTTCCCCAAAGCATTCTGTAAAATTTTAGCAAATTCGGTCTATAAACAACTGAGATACAGCCAAAACACTAAATTTGATGTATTGCAAATTGCCCAAAGTACGCGTTAGAGAATGTTTGTTGAAACAATGAAATGCAGAAATAGGAAAAACCATCCTCCTGGCGCACGGACATACATAAATTTTATATCAGATTTTAGGAAATTCCCCCGCCAAGCACATTATAAAATTTTATCAAAAGCGGTCCATAAACAACTGAGATATCGCCAAAAAACTACTTGTGATGTACAGCAAATTGCCCAAAGTACGTGTCTAAGAAATTTTGTTGACATTTTGTAAGTATTGTTTCAGCGATATCTCAGGTGTTTATGGACCGATTGTGATGAAATTTGACAGCGTTTTTTGTGGGAGGATTTCCTAAAATCTGATATTAACTCCACAAATCTGATTATGAATACCATTCAAGTTGTACCGATCGTCTCAGAATCGACAGGAGAATCGATTTCGTGACGTCCGTCCGTCCGTCTACCTGTCTGTCCTTTTTTCTGTTGTAGTCAAGTTTTTGGAGTTTTTGAAGCTCAGGGTGGGACGATATCCTAAAATTTTGTATAAAATGCATATGGGTATACCTTCCAGGAGCTCCACAAATCTGATTTTAGCAGACAGACACACTGCATTTATCTTAATTTTATGTCTGACTTTTGAACTTTATGATAACATTTGAGTATGTATTATATATCAAATTATAGGTAATCTTCCTAGGAAGTACAAAAATGCAACTGAGTACATGATATCCGTTCAAAAACCTACATATGTATGTATCTCACATATCAACGAAAATTTAAATTGTTTAATTACAATTGGGAGAAATCCGTTCACGTTTGACTATTGCTCCCGTATAACTTCGCCTAAGGCAATCTCTTAGTAGCTAATAAATGACAAATTATAATTATCTAATTAGCTAATTAATTATAATTATCTATCTATTATAATAGATACGATGATGGCATTTAGTATAAAGACGTTGTACAATATCGTTATTCAGGGCGATCTCTTGAAAAGTTCGGCTTTGAAAATGGGCGAGCTCGGTTCACATTTACTGTTATCTCCCATATAACCCCGACCGGGAATCACTTTAATCAGATTGTAGGAAATGGTTCCCCAAAGCACTCTGTAAAATTTTAGCAAATTCGGTCTATAAACAACTGAGATACAGCCAAAACACTAAATTTGATGTATTGCAAATTGCCCAAAGTACGCGTTAGAGAATGTTTGTTGAAACAATGAAATGCAGAAATAGGAAAAACCATCCTCCTGGAGCACGGACATACATAAATTTTATATCAGATTTTAGGAAATTCCCCCGCCAAGCACATTATAAAATTTTATCAAAAGCGGTCCATAAACAACTGAGATATCGCCAAAACACTACTTGTGATGTACAGCAAATTGCCCGAAGTACGTGTCTAAGAAATTTTGTTGACATTTTGTAAGTATTGTTTCAGCGATATCTCAGGTGTTTATGGACCGATTGTGATGAAATTTGACAGCGTTTTTTGTGGGAGGATTTCCTAAAATCTGATATAAACTCCACAAATCTGATTATGAATACCATTCAAGTTGTACCGATCGTCTCAGAATCGGCAGGAGAATCGATTTCGCGACGTCCGTCCGTCTGTTTGTCCGTCCGTCTACCTGTCTGTCCTTTTTTCTGTTGTAGTCAAGTTTTTGGAGTTTTTGAAGCTCAGGGTGGGACGATATCCTAAAATTTTGTGTAAAATGCATATGGGTATACCTTCCAGGAGCTCCACAAATCTGATTTTAGCAGACAGACACACTGCATTTATCTTAATTTTATGTCTGACTTTTGAACTTTATGATAACATTTGAGTATGTATTATATATCAAATTATAGGTAATCTTCCTAGGAAGTACAAAAATGCAACTGAGTACATGATATCCGTTCAAAAACCTACATATGTATGTATGTATCTCACATATCAACGAAAATTTAAATTGTTTAATTGCAATTGGGAGAAATCCGTTCACGTTTGACTATTGCTCCCGTATAACTTCGCCTAAGGCAATCTCTTAGTAGCTAATAAATGACAAATTATAATTATTATAATTAGCTAATTAATTATAATTATCTATCTATTATAATAGATACGATGATGGCATTTAGTATAAAGACGCTGTACAATATCGTTATTCAGGGCGATCTCTTGAAAAGTTCGGCTTTGAAAATGGGCGAGCTCGGTTCACATTTACTGTTATCTCCCATATAACCCCGACCGGGAATCACTTTAATGCTGATAAATTAAATCACGTTATAATTGCACAAAGAACTAGAGCAAAACTTTCCACATATCCATCGGACAAAATATTATTGTTGAAGTATTCATCTTAATTAGTTAACTAACTTCAGATTAATAAGTAAATCTTCAATAAATTTTCCGCCAAAGCTGATATCCATTCATTTAATAGCTATATATCATGTATCTAAAACTAAGAGTGGATACCTTATAATTCTAAGGCTTGTATACATTGACAATCATTGTTAAAACTTTAACCTAAATCAGTCTGCTAACTTCAGAGTTTTACATAACTAATCATTAACCTTTAATAGTTGGATAATTCGTATGAATTAAAGTACATAACCCTCACTGGGCACTGTGTTTTTGGGTTGTGTGCCAGAATACTTAATCTTCATCAAATCGATGTACTCTTGTAAATCTAAGGGCATCTACATTTTGAAGCATCTTTTCTGTATGGTTTATTTGGTCTATCGAACTTTAGAATCCAAGTGACGCTGCCTTATATATCAGCCACCTGCCCAACCTAACCTTTGGGTCCATAACTATTCTAGATGATGACGCCACCGAAAAGCTTTTCGTTTTCCGGCCACAGTTGATTGTCATTTGAGCACTTTTTATAGCATTTTCCATCACTTTGACCAAAACTTCCGGCGATAGGTCCTCACATTCTTGACGGATATTGTCTTTAAGAGCTGCAAGAGTCTGAGGCTTGTTGACATAAACCCGCGACTTCAAAAAGCCCCACAAAAAGAAGTCTGCAGCGGTCAAATCAGGCGATCTTGCTGGCCAGTGCAAATCGCCAAAACGGAAGATTAGGCGCCCGGGAAATGCATCCTTCAGCATATCGGTTGTGGCACGTGCAGTTTATGCCGTTGCACCGTCCTGTTGGAACCACATGTTTTCTAATCCCAATTCATCAAGTTGCGGCAAACGGAACTCGTTAATCATTGCTCTGTAGCGCTCACCATTCACAGTAACCGTTTATACCGCTACGTCTTTGAATAAAACAGGTCCGATGACTCCTCCAGCGAAAAAAGCACACCATACAGTGACTTTGAGCGAGTGTAATAGCTCTTCGTGGGTTACACGCGGATTTTCACGTAAATTTTGCTTATTTACGTACCCGGTAAGATGGAAATGGGCCTCATCACTCATGATTATTTTTGATGAAAAATCGTCTTCCTCTTGGTGGTGATTAAGGATGGCTTGAGCGTATGTTAGACGCGATTGGCGGTCAGCAGCTAACAGCTGATGCACCGTCTGGACTTTGTACGGAAACATCTTCAAATCTTTTACCAAAATTCGCTGTAAAGACCGTTGACTGATACCCATTTGCGTGGCACGTCGTCTGATCGATGTCGACGGCGCTTCCATGACATCCTCGGCTACAGCAGCAATATTCTCTGCAGAACGGCGACTCCGGGGTCTGCCACGCCTGGCAGCATCTCGTGTTGTGCCAGTCTCTTCGAGGCGAGCAGTATTTCACCAGCAGGCGTTGGACGGCCAGGAAATCTGCGACGAAACTCACGTTGTGCCAAAGATGTCCGTCCGATTATTGGCCAAATAAATAGTCACCAATATTCCGCGTTCTGGAGCAGTGTAGAGTAACATTGTTTATTAACGTGTATTTTGCAAGTGTTTACTACACAAATGCCAAAACAGAATTGACATTAGGTACCAATCGCAAAATTAAGAGCATTTTCTGATAGGAGGATTACTTTTGCGCCACCTTGTACTAGTATAACCAAATATTGCTAGGAATTACATTTAGTATGAACAAAAGAAAATTAATATACATATGAAGCATTTGTGTGGGGCTCAACTAAGTCAGTAATCAGAAACTATATAATTATCAATATATTCTTATGATTTTGTAATTTACTTTTGAAACACTATTGGTGAAGGGTATCCAAGATTCGGCAAAGCCGAATATACCACTCTTACTTGTTAATTTTTATACCCTTCACCAATAGGTTTGTAATTAGTGATCGTAGACCCCATAAAAATTATACCGATCGACTCAGAATCGGGAGGCGAATCGATTAAGCGATGTCCGTCTGTCTGTCTGTCTGTTGAAATCAAGTTTCTGAAGCCCCTAGAGGATGGACTTACATAAATTATATATCAGATTTTTTTTTCTCCCGCAATGAACGCTATTAAATTTCATTAAAATCGGTTTATAAACACCGAAAATATCGAAAAAATACCAAAAATTAGACGAAAATTTAAAAATTTTTGATTGAAACACACTTTTAAATAACAAGAGAAAAAAGATACTCCTTGTGTACATGTGATAATATGTTAAATATCAGATTGTAGAAATAGTTTTCCAAAGCACTCTGTAAAATTTTATCGGTCCATAAACAACTTAGATATCGCCAAAATACTGAATTTGATGTATTGCAAATTGCCCAAAGTTCGCATTAGAGAATGTTTGTTGAAAAAATGAAATGCAGAAATAGGAAAAACCATCCTCCTTTAGCACATAAATTTTATATCGGATTTTATTCCCCCGCCTAACACGTTATTAAATTTTATCAAAAGCGGTCCATAAACAATTGAGATATCACCATAACACTACATTTGATGTACAGCAAATTGCCCAAAGTACGTGTCTAAGAAATTTTGTTTACATTTTGTAAGTATTGTTTCAGCGATATCTCAGGTGTTTATGGACCGTTTGTGATGAAATTTGACATCGTTCTTTGTGTGATTACGAATACCATTCATATTGTACCGATCAACTCAGAATCGGCAGGAGAATCAATTTCGCGACATCCGTCCGTCCGTCTGTCTGTCTGTCTGTCTGTCCGTCTGTTTGTCCGTCCGTCTGTTTGTCCGTCCGTCCGTCTGTTTTTTTGTCCGTCCGTCTACCTGTCTGTAAGTTTTTGGAGCTCCTGTTTTGTCGATATCTCAGGTGTTTATTTTGATGAAATTTAATAGCGTCATTCGCAGGTGATTACCTAAATCCTGATGCATTCGGTAATTTGTGGTAGATATAATTTAGCGTTTAAGCGATGGTGTTTTGATCGACAATGATAAAATTCAGGGTGGGACAATATCCTAAAATTTTGTGTAAAATCCAGGAGCTCCACAAATCTGATTTTAGCAGACAGACACTCTGCATTAATCTTAATTTTGTGTCTGACTTTTGAACATTATGATAACATTTGAGAATGTATTATATATCAAATTATAGGTAATCTTCCTAGGAAGTACAAAAAATGCAGCTAAGTACATGATATCCGTCCAAAACCTACATATGTATGTAAGTATCTCACATATCAACGAAAATTTAAATTTTTTAATTGCAATTGGGAGAAATCCGTTCACGTTTGACAATTGATCTCGTATAACTTCGCCTAAGATACGATGATGACATTTAGTATAAAGACGTTGTACAATATTGATATTCAGGGCGATAGCGCCTAAAATAAACTTTCTGGAGGGACAACATTTGACAAAAGTATTTCTGATCTCTTGGAAAGTTCGATATTGAAAATGGGCGAGCTCTATTCACATTTAGTGAAATCTCCCATATAACCCCGACCGGGAATCGATTTAATGCTGATAAATTAAATCACATTAAAATTGCACAAGGAACTAGAGCAAAACTTTCCAAATATCCATCGGACAGATCGAAAGAACAATACATCATAAATATTATTGATGAAGTGTTCATTTTAATTAATTAACTAACTTCAGATTAATAAGTAAATCTTTAATAACTTTTCCGACAAAGCTGATATCCATCCATTCAAAAGCTATATATTTCACGTATGTATCTAAAACTAAGAGTGTATATCCTATAATTTTAAGGCTTATCATTGTTAAAGCTTTGACCTAAATCAGTCCGCTAACTTCAGAGTTTTACATAACTAATCAAGAACTTTTACTAGTTGGATAATTCGTACGAATTAAAGTACACAACCCTCACTGGGCACTGTGTTTTTGGGTTGCATGCCAGAATACTTAAACTTCATCAAATCGATGTGCTATTGCAAATGTAAGGGCATCTACATTTTGAAGCATCTTTTCTGCATGGTTTATCTGGTCTATCGAACTTTATTAAACGTTCGTAAAATATGTGTCTATTTTATTTCGAAGCTACTGGCTGGCTTAAATATGCATCCTCTACTTGTAGTCTAGTAATCATTATCTTTCACAAAGGGACCACTTTAGAACCCAAGTGAAGCTTCCCTAGACATAAGGAAATAAATAAATATTATAAACTACAAACTTTGGAATTTTCTTTTATGACATTTTCTATTATTGAATAACGAAGTGTTGCTCTAAATACTCTGGCAAAAATCTGGCATCATGTGTGCATCCCAGCGACCTTGGTATCTTTCCTCCATTGTCCGAATATCTTGGTGAAATCGTTCGCCCTGTTCCTCACTTAAGTCTTCTAGATTTTCAGGAAAACGATCTAAGTGACTGTGAAGGTAATGTAACTTGATGCTCATGTTGCATCCAAGATTCTGGAAGTGAGTTAACATCTCTTCAACGTGCGCAACATAATCATCATCCTTGTTATTTCCTAAGAAATGTTGAATAACCCATACAAAAGAATCCCATGCATTTTTCTCAATTTCTGACATTGAACTGAGAAAATCGGTAGCTTTGACCAATTTGTCAATCCGTCCAATCCGTCAAATATTCCTGCTCTCAGCCTTCAATACTGTATTTCCACAGTAACACGTGTCCCACAGAAATACGTGTTTTGCCCAAAACAGTATTTCGCGTACTTGTTTTGCCATACGTTTCTCATTCATCCAAAACACTTTGGCAGTACCTGGATATTGTATAATGGTTTCAAAAGCATCGAATTTTTTATTTTGTTGCGTTGTGTAATAGGAAGATATCAATCAATTTTAGCGAAATTTTATATTTTATTGTTTACATGTAAAAGTTAAAGTTAAAAAAGAAAAAAATAAAAAATTTTAAACTAAGTGAAATGTTTTTGTAAATTGTCTTCGTCAAGTCCTCAAGGTCATGTAATGGCCAGTGAAAATTGTAATAACTCGAAAACTGTTTAACCGATTTTAAAGACATGTAGCTTATTGGAAAAATCATTGCGTTTGCACTAAGAACCAGAATCCAATTTTTTGGAAAAGGGGGAATAAATAGCTTTAATTTTGCAAAAACTGAAAATTTGTCAATTTTTCGATTTAAACGCTATTTTTCAGATTTGGGGCCTATGCGCTACGTGTTAACGTTGTCCAATTACTAAAATTTTGTGGGTGGAAGTTTCTCACCAAATCTCACAATAATCCGACATGCAACCCTTGAAATTGAGAAATTTATTTTTTTGATACATTTGAAACCCCGCTATAATGCGTATATCAAGCAAAAAACTAAAATTTTGTGAAAATGAGCGAATTCACTAAATTGTGAATAAATTCGAAAAAAAATCAATCGATATTTTGTTGCTATTATATGTCGCTATGCGATAAAATAATAAATTTGGAAGTTTTTTGCCGTTTTCCATTTTTCATGATTTTTTTAAAACGAAAATTTTTGCCATTTTTACGTAAAAAATATATTTTTTTCTTAATTTTTTTATTATAACTCCGATACTATTAATCCGATTAAAACGCGATATATAGACGAATTAAAGGCTATGCAAATCTTAATTTTTCTGATTTTATTTTAATAATATCGGACTTGTAGTTTTTGAGTTATCATTAATTAGTTGAAGAAACGTCTAAAATAAATTGCAATTTAAAAAAAAAAAATTTTTTAAATCTTGCCATAGAATTTAAAAATTTTACCATTTTTGTACAAAGGTAGTCATGATACATCAAAATTGTATGGTGGTTTTAAGAGCACATGAAATTTTTTTTATTTTGTTGTGCTGTGTTATCAATGTTGGGCAAAGTCTCTCTGATTTTGTATTTTGCTAACCCTAGGGGTAGCATAATACAAAATGAGAGAGAATAAGAGAGACTTTGCTCAACATTGAAATATATATGTATATGTCTACATATATCTATATCTCTTATTTTTAATTAATTTTATATTTTTACAAACATTTTTTTTTTGACACAACTTCTTTTTATACCCTTCACCAATAGGTGAAAGGGTATTATAAGTTTGTGATTCCGTTTGTAATTTTTTTATTAGTGATCGTAGACCCCATAAAAATTATACCGATCGACTCAGAATCGGGAGGAGAATCGATTAAGCGATGTCCGTCTGTCTGTCTGTCTGTCCGTCCGTCTGTCTGTCTGTCTGTCTGTTGAAATCAAGTTTCTGAAGCCCCTGGAGGATGTTCTTACATAAATTATATATCAGATTTTAGGAAATTCTCCCGCAATGAACGCTATTAAATTTCATTAAAATCGGTTTATAAACACCGAAAATGTCGAAAAAATACCAAAAATTAGACGAAAATTTTAAAATTTTTGATTGAAACACACTTTTAAATAACAAGAGAAAAAAGATACTCCTGGTGTACATGTGATAATATGTTATATATCAGATTGTAGGAAATAGTTTCCCAAAGCACTCTGTAAAATTTAATCAAAATCGGTTCATAAACAACTGAGATATCGCCAAAACACTGAATTTGATGTATCGCAAATTGCCCAAAGTTCGCATTAGATAATGTTTGTTGAAAAAATGAAATGCAGAAATAGGAAAAACCATCCTCCTTTAGCACGGACCTACATAAATTTTATATCAGATTTTAGGAAATTCCCCCGCCAAGCACGTTATTAAATTTTATCAAAAGCGGTCCATAAACAATTGAGATATCGCAATAACACTACATTTGATGTACAGCAAATTGCCCAAAGTACGTGTCTAAGAAATTTTGTTTACATTTCGTAAGTATTGTTTCAGCGATATCTCAGGTGTTTATGGACCGATTGTGATGAAATTTGACGTTCTTTGTGTGAGGATTTTCTAAAATCTATACTCCACAAATCTGATTACGAATACCATTCAAACTGTACCGATCAACTTTGAATCGGCAGGAGAATCGATTTCGCGACCTCCGTCCGTCCGTCCGTCTGTTTGTCTGTCCGTCCGTCTGTTTGTTTGTCCATCCGTCCGTCTGTTTTTTTGTCCGTCCGTCTACCTGTCTGTAATTTTTTCTGTTGTAGTCAAGTTTTTGGTGTTCCTGTTTTGTCGGTATCTCAGGTGTTTATTTTGATGAATTTTAATAGCGTCCTTCGCAGCAGATTACCTAAATCCTGATGCATTCGGTAATTTGTGGTAGATATAATTTAGCGTTTAAGCGATGGTGTTTTGATCGACAATGATAAAATTCAGGGTGGCCCAATATCCTAAAATTTTGTGTGAAATCCAGGAGCTCCACAAATCTGATTTTAGCAGACAGTCTGCATTAATCTTAATTTTGTGTCTGACTTTTGAACATTATGATAACATTTGAGAATGTATTATATATCAAATTATAGGTAATCTTCCTAGGAAGTACAAAAATGCAGCTAACTACATGATATCCGTTCAAAACCTACATATGTATATAAGTACCTCACATATCAACGAAAATTTAAATTTTAATTGCAATTGGGAGAAATCCGTTCACGTTTGGCAATTGATCCCTTATAACTTCGCCTAAGATACGATGATGACATTTAGTATAAAGACGTTGTACAATATTGATATTCAGGGCGATAGCGCCTAAAATAAACTTTCTAGAGGGACAATATTTGACAAAAGTATTTCTGATCTCTTGAAAAGTTCGATATTGAAAATGGGCGAGCTCTATTCACATTTAGTGAAGTCTCCCATATAACCCCGACCGGGAATCGATTTAATGCTGATAAATTAAATCACATTAAAATTGCACAAGGAACTAGAGCAAAACTTTCCAAACATCCATCGGACAGATCGAAAGAACAATACATCCCAAATATTATTGATGAAGTGTTCATTTTAATTAATTAACTAACTTCAGATAAATAAGTAAATCTTTAATAACTTTTCCGACAAAGCTGATATCCATCCATTCAAAAGCTATATATTTCACGTATGTATCTAAAACTAAGAGTGTATACCCTATAATTTTATGGCTTATCATTGTTAAAGCTGTGACCTAAATCAGTCCGCTAACTTCAGAGTTTTACATAACTAATCAAGAACTTTTACTAGTTGGATAATTCGTACGAATTAAAGTGCACAACCCTCACTGGGCACTGTGTTTTTGGGTTGCATGCCAGAATACTTAAACTTCATCAAATCGATGTGCTATTGCAAATGTAAGGGCATCTACATTTTGAAGCATCTTTTCTGCATGGTTTATCTGGTCTATCGAACTTTATTAAATGTTCGTAAAATATGTGTCTATTTTATTTCGAAGCTACTGGCTGGCTTAATAATGCATTCTCTACTTGTAGTCTAGTAATCATTATCTTTCACAAAGGGACCACTTAAAAACCCAAGTGAAGCTTCCCTAGACATCAGCCACCTGCCCAACCTAACCTTTGGGTGCATAACTATTCTTGATGATGACGCCACCGAAAAGCTTTTCTTTTTCCGACTCTTAATTTTAAAGACTCTTTGCATATAATACTAGTATAACCAAATTTTGCTTGGAATTACATTAAGTACTTTTGCAACTCCATTGGTGAAGGGTATCCAAGATTCGGCAAAGCCGAATATACCACTCTTACTTGTTTATGATAAATTTTTTCTTTTTTTACCAGCTGTTTTCTTTTGTTTTGTGAACCGCCGTGATATAGCAGGTTAGTCATCCGCCTAGCATACCAGAGGCCCAAGTTCGATCCCTGGCCAGACTCACTGGAAAAAATAAATTTTCAAAAAAAGCGGCGGTTCACCTCATAACTCAGCTAGCCACTGGTTATTGAGTATTAGGCTATGTAAAACTTCTCTAACTAATGCATTTGCCGTTCGGAGCCGGCGTTAAAACGTAGGTCCCTTTTAATGAGTCTAAAAATAGAATCGGATGCAGCTCATTGTCTGAGAGAAGTACCCCTTGTTCCAATTGGAATGTTGTCGGGGAATTATATAGATATTTCTTTTTGATAGATGTATTGGAAACTTCCAATAATAACGCAATCAGCGTTGCTAGTTCTCACTTTGAGTTACAGAAACACTTTTTTCTTCCAAGTCGAGAAACGAATACTTATCACTTTGAGTTACAGAAACGACCTACTGGTAATTGTATTTCTGATTCATCTACATTGCCCGTAAGGTGTGTTTCCGATAATATTATAAAATGTGGTTTCTCTAAATCTGCAATTGCTTCCACCTGATAAAAATTGTTGATTAATCCTTGCACATTTGCATACATGCCGTATATGTCCTTTAATTGTTAATCATCTATCCATTATTCTCTTTTTTAAATGCATTTTGTTTTATATACTGGACATTCTATATCAGTAGTATGATTTTCGTTTAAACTAAGGTTAAGTTTTCTATTCCTCTGCGAAGGGTAGTCATCTTGTCGTGATCCAGGGGCTTAAGTGAAATGAACTCTAAGGCTATGCTGGGGGAGATTGGTATCATTGCTATGTCCAGTAGGGCCACCCATACCAGACAGGCTTGGAGGGAGGGCACTCCTCAGGGAGGGGTTTGTCTCCTCTGCTCTGGAACCCTGCTATTAACAAACTGCTAATGGATTTGGACTCTCTGCGCTTTAAAAATGTTGCTTATGCAGATGATGTCGCTATTGCAGTCTCGGGCAAGTACCCGAACACTATCTCGCAACGACTGGAAGTCGCTCTAGCTACACTCACCGAATGGAGCGTTTCCAATGGCCTGCGAGTTAACCCCGCCAAAACGAAACTTGTTCTATTCACCAGAAAATACAAGATTCCCCAGTTTACCCTCCCAAAGCTAGATGGGACTGAACTGGTACTCACGGATCATGCCAAATATTTGGGAGTGATTCTGGACTTCAAGCTGTCCTGGAACTTAAACACTCAATCTAGGGTGTCTAAGGCTTCCATTGCACTATACTCGTGCAGAAGAGCTCTGGGAAATACGTGGGGCCTTTCCCCGTCCAATACCGCCTGGCTCTTTGAAATGGTTGCTAAACCTATACTTATGTGCGGCGCTCTTGTCTGGTGGCCTGCCCTCAATAAGGCTAATCAGCGAGAATCCCTTTGCAAGATCCTCAGATCCGCTGCCCTCATGATTACTACATTAGGGTTTGCAGTTCGGTTTTAACCGAAACCTCGGTTTTTTATGCTTCAAAACCGAAACCGAAAACCGTAGAAAAAACCGCGGTTTAAGCTCTTTATTTTTCATAATTTTTTATTGGTATTATTCAGAAATAACATAATAAATTTGCACGTAATTTGTCTATGAAATGAAGCAGGAGAATGAAAAACACAAAAGGTACCTTACAATGGACGAATGGAGAAGTGCAAGGGGAAGACGGTATGTGATGGTATATTTTATAACCTGGAACTCAGACGTATTTTTGGAACTTGTAATTCCAAGCAAACGCAAGAAACTACTAGACAAAAGCTAATGGAGTTTAATATTTCACTTGATACAAACATCGTAGCGTGTAAAAATCATCTAAAAATCAAACACTGTTTCAGTTATGGGAATTCATTTTGCAGTCACTGATGTTTTTTATGAAAAATTTCATTAAACCGACGAAAGCGAAGACAATTTTAAAGATGGCGACAATAAACTTTTGAATCATATAAAACCGATTGCTCATATATATTTGAACCTAGAGGCTGTAAGAAAAACTGTTCGATATTTAAAAAATATTTTACAAACAAGCGTTAAAAAGCATCATAATCGGGAATTAAATTTACTCTTAGATGACTGCTTCTAAAACAAAGTATTCATGTGAGTTTAGAAATGCTGTCGACCTTAGATTTGCTTCATTCTATCGACTTTAAAATAGTAAATTCTTTAAAATCGTTGCTATTTGTAAAAATTACTACTCGTATTGAAGCAATTTGTCGCTCGGATGGAAATGTTATTCACGCTAAAGGGGCTCCGCAGTTTCTCCAAAATAAACAAGACTTATTTAAGAAATCCCTCATATTTCACAAACCTGAATTATTTTCCTGAACTTTAATATCAAATTATAATATGTTTTAATGAAGTTATCTAAATTTTCCTACAAATTTAAACTGAAATAGTTTTATTTATAAAACCGAACCGAAACCGGCCGGTTTTGGGTGTTTTAAAACCGAAACCGCGGTTTCTCATTTTCACGTTTTTTTGCAAACCCTAGACTACATCATCAAAGGCACTTTTTGCTATGCTCGACTGGCTCCCGGTTGAACTAATGGCCCAATTCGTAGCTCTTTACTCAGCAGTCAGGTTAAGAACTACCGGTGAATGGTCTACCTCATCCATAGGCCACCCCATTATTCTGGATAAACTACCTAATCTTCCCGAAAATATTGACTGGGGGGTTACTGCGTATTTCGATTCGAAAGAAATATTTTCGAAACACAATGCTTTAAGCATATAAATTCGAACAGTTTTTCTTTCGAATCGAAATAAGCAGTAACCCCCCTGCATTCCATCACCCGTTTTCGAGCAATTCTTATCTGTGGATATCTCTGGGGCTCAAATCGACTCCAGAGAAGGGACCCTGGATATCTACTCGGACGGATCTAAATCGGTACGCGGTGTATAAGGGGGCTTCTTTATCCCACTTTTTTTGAAAAAAGTAAAATTCAAGCTCCCCAAACAATGTAGTACTCTTCAAGCTGAAATCTCAGCTATCTATAGGGCGAGCAAGTGGCTCACGTACCACCGAATATACTCTAACGATATTTCTGTACGGATAGTCTTGCCGCAAGCCATTCTCTATCATCGGTCTACACGACATCCGTTCTCATCCGTGAATGCCGGGCATCCCTAAACGAGATGGCGAGACATTCCAACATCGAACTTCTCTGGGTACGCAGTCACAGTAATGTACCAGCTAACATCACTGCGGATAACATAGCAAAAGGTGGTGCTCTCCTTGGTCAGGAGCACATCGACTAATTTATAGGTGTACCGCTATCAGCATGCAAACTGCTCATTAAGCAGTTTCTTTTTAGGTCCGCACAGACCAACTGGTCCACAGAAACGACCTGTTCGATCTCCAGACTTACATGGCCAACTTACGATTGTAAGCGTTCTGCAATCTTGGTCAGCTTTCCTCGCCGTAGACTTCGCACCCTCATCTCAGTACTCACAGGACACTGTTTAATAGGTTTACATGCTAGGAGACTTAATCTTCAAAGCAATGACTACTGCAGAAGCTGTCAAAACGTGGAGGAGGAAGAAACTATCACTCATTTCCTCTGCCACTGCCCAGCCCTTGCTGATATTAGGACACTCCATCTGGGATATCCTTTTTTGCATGATTTATCAGAGATCTCGAACACAAACATTCGTAAAATAAGCTCTTTTATTTGTGCTACTGAATGGCTCTAGTTTTGAATCTCTAATTTATTGGTAGTTTAGAGATTTTCTTTTCCATGCAGGAATTACAAAGGGACCTCTTTTTTGGACCCAAGTGACGCGGACCAAAGGGCTGCATCCTGCCTAACCTAACCTAAGTTTTCTATTGCTTCTTATGCTGTTAATACATTTTTTTATTTGTTCCTCCTTACATAGTCTTGTGCTGTGATTTCCATGACACTTGAGACATATTTCGTTATTTTTGCAATTCGCCTATTTATGCATTGCATTTAAAGCACCTCGTTACTTCAGTTCCATCACACACTCTGCATTTCTCCTAAGCAATATTACATTTTTAAGCCGCTATTACTTTTGGGTATAAATCACTCTATTATTTCTTTTCGTTTCATAAATTTTTATTAAACCAATTTTACTATTTGCTAAGATCTGATTTTGTTTTTTTAATTTTTCACTAATGTACATGTTTCAATACACCATTTTCAATTGTAAAATGAGAAAATTCCAATTGAAATTGAGAATTTTTATTTGAAAATGAGAATGTTTTAATTGAAATTGAGAATTTTCATTTAAATTTGAGAAAATTCCAATTGAAATTGAGAAATTTCATTTGAAAATGAGAAATTTTAAATTAAAAATGGGAATTTTCCATTTGTAAATGAGAAATTTTCATTTGTAATTGAGAAATTTTCATTTCAAATTGAGTTTTCCATTTAAAAATGAGAAATGTTTAATTCAAAATGAGAAATTTCCATTTATAATTACGAAATTTTTATTTGAAAATGAGAAATTTTCATTTGTAATTGAGAAAATTTCATTTGAAATTGAGAAATGTGTAATTGAAAATGAGAAATTTCCATTTGTAATTGAGAAATTTTCATTGGGTTTTTTTAAATTTCAAATGAAAATTTCTCAATTACAAATAGAAATTTCTCATTTACAATTACAAATTTCTCAATTTCAAATGGAGATTTCTCAATTACAAATCAAAAATTCTCATTTTCAAATGGAAAACTCAATTAAAAAATAAATAAAAATTTCTCAATTACAAATGGAAATTTCTCATTTTCAATTACACATTTCTCAATTTCAAATGAAAAACTCATTTTCAAATACAAATTTCTCAATTACAAGTGAAAATTTCTAATTTTTATTTGAAATTTTCTCAATTACAAATAAAAAATTCTCAATTTCAAATAAAAATTTATCAATTACAAATGGAAATTTCTCAATTTCAATTGTAATTCTCTCATTTTCAAATTAAAATTCTCAATTTCAATAGGAATTTTCTCATTTTTAAATGAAATTCTCATTTTCAATTGGAATTTTCTCATTTACAATTGAAAATGGTGTAGTCACATACGTAGCGCATGTATCTGGCCAGATACACTATGAATTTCAATGCATTAATGTGAAAAAAATATATATTTGTTTGATAATATTATATTGTTATATTGTTAGCGAGCCAGCCAGATAAATATTTGCAATTTTTTCTTAGTACATGTACTTAGTACGTAACAAAACAACTACCAGGAAAAATACTAATGACAAATAAAACAAGAAAAATAAAATTTTCTGTTTTATTTCAAGAAAATAATTGTTTTTAAGTATGTGTCGATTAATTTCGATTCAAAAATGAGTAGTTATATATATATTATATTATTGTGGGAATAACCAGTCGCAAAAGAGTACCGATGAATTAGATTAGCTACATTCCAGTTTCCGACTACAGATTTTCCATAGCGATTCGTTTCAGAAAAAAGTATCATCCTTACTAAGGAAAGGCTCTTAGACAGAATAATTATCACTATCAAACACTTAATTTGGTTCGATAACCAAAAAATTTTTGGTATCTTAGGCATAGTCATCATTTGACATATAATTTACACTAAGCTCTAATAATTCAGAGTGCAAATATAGTGCAGTTTCAGTTGATTTGAGTAAATAAACGATAAAAGCATTAAAAAATGCAAATAAAATACTTAATTCTTCATACAAACTACAAGTGTATCTAGTCAGATGCATGCGCTACGTATGTGATGTGTTGATGAAAAAACTCACACAAATTGTTTTTGTTTTTCTTTTTCTAATGTTTTTTTTATAAAACGATAGCTAACAATATTTGTAGAGGGTACCTGTAGACTCAAACAGCTAGCCGCATTATAAATGTATTTAAATCACTGTTACATTCTCAAATGATCTGGCCAGATACATGCGCATGACGGAGGGTTAAATGTCATATCCATTAAAACTATTATCATTTCAATTTCATTTGGAACTTTTATTTCATATGTTTCACTCATTTCGTTTTCTATGGCACTTTTTATTTTTTCTCTCTCATCTTCATCATTTTTGCGTATCATTAAGCATTTTAAGTCGATTCATTTATAATTCCAATAATTGTTTTATTTCACTTTCATTTTGCCTAATGTGGGGTTTATATAACTCAAGCGGCTGACGATTGAGTGAAATTTACATGTATTTTGTTTTTGTTACAATAACAAAACACATGTAAATTTCACTCAATCGTCAGTCGCTTGAGTTATACAAACCCCACATAAGTGATGATTCAAATTCTCGTTTCTTCAGATTTTGTTTGTTAACTCTCCTTCAGATTTTGTTTGTTAACTCGTAACACCATCTTGCACTTCGCCTAAAACAATATCAACATTTTTTATACATATATTGAATACAATCTTTACAAATAAAACGGACAAAATTGTTTGCTTCTAGGATTCCAATTGAATATTAATCAATTTCCGAACATTCTTTTGTACAGTGATATATTTTTTCACAAACTCCTTGGCACCTTATTCCTGGTCGCCCCATATCATTGATTTACACGAATTGCACTCAGTCATTATCGCCCGTCGTTTTAATTTTCATTTATTTTAAATATTTTATTTTTTTCAAGAGCTATTTTTTTTGCTTCTTTCTTTCACTGACAAACGCAAAAGACAATCAATTGGAAGGTATAAAGTAAGTGTTCCTTCTTGGACCACTGCTTGATCTCCTTTTCTGTAAATTTTAAGAAAGTCAAGCTGGACCCCTATAGGAACCCCTAAAAAACAAATTGGGAGTCCTTTAAGAGTCTATCGGACACCAGGGTGCGTAACATCCCACTTAGAACCTATTCTGAGGTGCAAACGGACACTGTGGTGACAAAGTTAACGGAAAGTTATATGACTAGCTATGAACATAGCTGTCCATTAACCTTCTCGGGCAAGCGTAAACAGCCTAATTGGTGGACGAAGGATCTCAAAAAACTTAGGCAATCAGTAAGAAGACTGTTTAATAAGGCCAAACTTACTCGCAGGGATGAGGATTGGTCTAATTATAGAGTGATTTTCAATAAGTATAAGAGTGATCTCAAAAAAGTTAAAAGGTCAACATGGTTAAACTATTGTGAGACCATTGATTCGGCAAATGACCTGTTAAAATTTAGGAAATTACTGTCCAAGCATCCAATGGTCCCTGAATTTATACAAAAAACTAATGGTTAATAAACGGAATCTAGCAATGAGACACTCAGACTCCTTTTTGACACTCACTTCCCTGGTAACTGGCTCAATACCGAACAATTTAATAGACGATATAGTCACTTTAGATGGAATTAAGTAAGCCGTGAGTACGTTCTTGCCGTACAAGTCAGCAGGCCCTGATGGCATTATTTCTGCTATGCTACAGAATTCTTTTGACTATTGTCTATCCATCCTTCATTTATTTTCATGTATTTTCGTTAGCTGTGTCCATGGGGGAATCACTCCTAGTAGGTGGAGGGAGGCAAGAGTGATATTTATTCTTAAAACAAGGAAGGCTAGCCACTCTAAACCTAAAGATTTTAGGCCAATCAGCCTGTCAACTTTTCTCTTGAAAACACTCGAGCTACTGAGTGTTTTCAGAGGAACTCTTTAGGAACGCGCATTATTAGCAACGCTCAGCATACTTATCTAAATCTGTTGAGAGTGCGCTGCATGATGTGGTCGGTTTTGTTGAAAAGGGAATTCAAAGAATATACTTTGGCCGCTTTCCTCGATATCGAGGGTACTTTCAACAATATTACGATTGAAGCAATTAGGGGTTCACTTGAGGACATAAATATACAGGGCTTTTTAATAGCTTGAATTGTGAACATGCTTAATAGTAGGGTCATCAACTCGAATCTAGGTGGCTGTAGTTTACGTAAAAAAGTGACTAGGTATACTCCACAAGGTGGGGTTCTATCACAATTGCTGTTGTTGTTGGCTGTCAATGTCATCCTTAGAAGGCCTGACCACATGGGCAGAAAGGTCGTAGCCTACACCGACGACGTAGTATTGCTTGTATCAGGCCCAGTTACAATAAGTGATATTCTGCAATTGGTTCTAGTAGAACTTTCCTCCTGGGCCAGTAATAAAGGATTGGGGATAAATCCCTACAAGTCGGAGTTAGTCCTCTTCACCAGAAGGTATAAGGTTAAAAGTTTCAAACTTCCTGTGGTAAATGGTGTAAAGTTAACACTGTTGTCTCGAGCTAAATTTCTAGGGATTATCTTGGACAGTAAGTTATCTTGGAAGAGAAACACGATAACATATGGTTCTGCATTACGGTGGGAAGCTGTTAGCAAAGGTTCATTCCTGGCTTCCCTCAAGCAGCCCTAGACATCATGTTGTCACTGTACCCTCTTGATATTTTCATAAAGGGAGTGGCAACCAGAAGTCTAGTAAGGCTGTACTAGTCGGGTATACTTAGATAAAGGCATGCAGGACACTCCAATATTCTGAGCTTAACAGGCTCCTTGAGCTTGGAATCAGGTCTACCACGATCTGACTATTTAGTTACAGAGCTCATCCAGGGTTTAATAGCTGAAAATTTTGAGGTGACTATATACGTCGATAGCCAGGACGCGCTTAAGGCGCTGCGGGGACATAGTATTACCTCAAAACTAGATTAAAAAAATGTAGAATAGCTCTTTTTGACCTATCTATCAGTTATAGGATTAGATTGTGCTGGGTCATTGCGTCATCGCTGGCAACGAAGTTGCTGACGAAGCCGATAGACAAGACTTGAGATTTGAGTCAAAGAGTGACAGATATTGCTCCACCTATCTGTCACTTTTATCTGGGCATTAAGTCTTGGATCAGCAAGGAAACCACAAAGACATGGGGAAACATGGTTACGTGTAGGACATCAAAAGCTCTATGGCCTAAACCGGACATTAGTGGAACCAAAATTCTACCAGGTCTGAATAGGTCAAGTTCATTTAATATACTTATAGACCCAAGGCTCACTTTCACATGATTAAAAACCATCGAGGATTTTATTCAATTGGTAATTCCACTGGCGTCCTGAGTGTTCAGTTCATAAAATGTCTTTTTCAATTTTAGTACATGACGTGGGTATCATGAATTAACAAACGTTGCGTCTTCGCTCAAGTTGTAATTTAAATAGGCTGATGATACGTCCACTTGGTTTAGGTATAAATCACGTTCTACTGAAATAGCAAAAATTATTCTTATGGTGTCTTAACGAACAACTAGAGAAAAAGTTTTCGTATAATTTACACCATATTTTTGCGAACAACCCTTCGCTACAAGACGGGCTTTAAAACGTTCAATCTCATTTCTTTCATTTCTTTTTATAGCAAAAGCCCACTTGTTGGAAACAGCTTTCTGGCCTGCTGGAATTTCTGCCAACTCCCGGGTATCGTTTTACAATTAAGACTCATATTCGGCTTACATTGCTTTCCACCACTCACTACTATGTGCTTCATTTAAAGCGTCTTCTACACTCTGGGGTGCAGAAACATTTGAATCGGAATACGCAACACCCAACATGTTGTACTCCTTATTGGGTCTACCCGGAGCACCTGATCGGACTTAACGTGGTCTGCCTGGCCTCTTGCAATTATAATTTCGTTATCTTATTCAGCAGACTCAAAATCGTCATCTAATTTCGGTTGCACCTCAACTTTGGATTCTGCTGAAACTTTATTTATGCCACTATTCACTTGTCCTTTAAGTAAATTTTCCGTAATGGGATTTCGTATTCAACGTCTTGTTCTCTTGGATGCTCAACAAAGTACACGTCACTGCTAATAATTAAGTGGTAGGTCTCACTTTCATACAAACGGTATGGTTTTGAAGTATCAGAGTAGCCAACCATTATATATTATTTACCTTTAGGTTTAAATTTTCCCTTTTGGCGTTTATCCAAGGCAATAGCCACAGAACCAAATGTTCTTAAATGGCTCACACAGGGTTTTTTGCCTGTGTAATCGTAAGCCTTTTCGTTTACATTTGAAACAGCGCACATTTTTAACATTGTTGTTGTTACTCTCACTGTAGTTATTATCATTTATATTATGAGGAAATTTGTTTTTTTTTACCGTTGACGTCGCGAGCCATAAATGCCTGTACAGTTGCTTCTTCGTTACTATTCACCTTTTTTCTCTTACCTTCTATTAATTTTAATTTTAATGATGATAAGGTAGGAAGCTCATCACGCGATTCCAACGCTACGACAAGGGGCTCATACGACTTAGGAAGGCTTGCAAGAAGCATGATAGCAAATAATTCATCCTGAAGTGCTACTCCTGTTTCTGCTAATTTTTCCACAACGGAAGAAAAAGTGCCGGCCATACGCATGTTCAATATTTGTTTAAATAGTGTTACTTTCCGAACAGGATCTTTCGGGCGATGAACCTCACAAAGAGTAGTCCAAGCATCCTTCGATGTAGTACAGCTTTTTATATGTCCAATTTGCATTGGCGTAATGCTGAGTATTATTGCTGCCATAGCCTTTTCGTCCTTAGCATGCATCATCCTCTTGTTTGATGCCATCTAATACCAACGCTCACAGCTCTTGGTGTATCAGTACACTTTTAATTTGTATTTTCCAGGAGTCATAATTGGATTCATCCAATTTTTCTATATTAAATAATGAACCTGCCATGGAGTACTCTTATTTCAACGAATCTCATTTGTAAACTTTGGTAATCTGGGTCCATAACCTGTTGTAAAGGTGCCCTCTTGTTTGCAATAAAACGCAGTTAATTCAGAATTTAGTTTACAATTAAAATCATAAGATAAGAAAGAAGAATACAAAGGTAAAGAAGAAAGTAAAATAACAAAAAGCAAATTGGAAGTGTTGTATTGCAAATCAAAATAGTGTTGACACTTAAACAGCAATAAACCTTGATGTTTGTTGGAAGGTGGGCGGCAATGTTTAAAAGTTAAAATTTCTTTTGGTGTATTTCTCTATTTCTTTAGAGCTTTGGGTGGGAAATTTAATTAACACTAAAGAGTAATGGTTTTTTAGTTAAGTTTAGTTTGTTGCCATTTTGGCTAATATAAAATAAATACAATTCTCTTAGAATTGCCGAGTAGCACAAATCATTTTCAAAAATGTAAATTTTATTAAATAAAATATTATATTTTATCAAAACACTAAAAATATTTGTTTTGTTTTATTTTCCCACGAACACCAGATATTGGGTGTTTATTGAAAATTCTAAAAATGGAAAAATGATATACTCAATTTAACCTACAACCTACACTAGGTCTGTTCGTAGTCAACGTAGGTCAACGTAGTGTAATTAATCAGCTTAAGCCTAAAAACTATATGGCAATAAATTTTTGTTAAAATATTCGGCCAATTTTAAGTGTCTTACCTGGCTGCTTTTCTTATTTCATCATTTGAGCCTTTTGAATTGTAAATAATATTTAAAATGTTATTTGCATACTCCATTGCATCAATTGCTAAAAAGCCAGTTTGACTTCCTTCGGATATTTCAATTATGTCTAATAAAGGACCGCCAGATTTGTGAGCCACCATTATAATACCTGCTGCCATACATTCAACAATTCCAATGCCAAAATGTTCATTCCACATTGTATGAATTCCAATATCTGATCTTGTATATAATTCTAACAATTCATTATATGGAACATTGACTTTAAATTCGACGTTATTTTCTAATGATAAGTGTTTACTTAAATCTTGCATATTTTTTAGCCTTTCATAGTCGTCTTCGTTACGGCAAGATCCTACAATAACCAATTTAATTTTGTTCCACAAGTCTTCGTTATGTATCAATAAAGTACGTAATTCATACATAGCTTGTAACTGAAGTGGGTGATCTTTTTCAGGACGAAATTGGCCAACAGATAAAATAATAATTTCGTTTCGATTCTCGTTACGAAACAGGCTCTTAATATGATTTACTTCGCATGGAGGATAAACTCGATGAGTTTTAAAAGGCACATCCCATAAATCCAAAATATGGTTCTCAGTCCACGATGAATTAACCATAACAGCTTCAGAACTCTTTCCGACGCAACTGTAAATCTGAACACAATGACATTTTTTATAATATATACGTATATAGTGTACTATTTAGACACACTTGCCTTTGCAAATATCTTGTAATATGTGACTTTCAATCGTGTTAGAAATGGGTTGCGTATAACGTAACTATGGTTATTATGAGAGTATTCACGTTGTTGCACTCTTTTTAACATGTCCGAACTAATGGTAGGATAATGCACGTAACATCCTACTCTGCAACATCCAATAAATCTAAATAAAGGCAATGTAAAAGCATACCCCATTGTATCGAGATATATATCAGGAGGAAATTTTAGCAACGCTTCGAGGCCTAATAACATTGATCCAATACTTTGTCCTAGAAGAGTAAATACGGGGTATCTTTTCGCTTCAACCATATGACGAAATCTTAAGTACACAAATGTTATACTATCTTGTTCTATATTAATGTTGAATGTATTTTTAACTTTTTTCAGAATACTGCTAGAAGAACTTTCAATATCGCCAGTGTAAATAACCACTTTAACATTGTCGTATTTAGCCTAAATTATAAAATAGAAAAAAAATTAAATGAGTTTTTATACTTATTAAGACACGTGTAATATTTGTGATATCTAAATAACAACCATACAAGAACATGACCAGTAGGGCGTCTCGGAAAAATAAGGTTCACCGTACACCATCGAATATAAGGCATTGCTAAAAGACAGCTTCGAAAAAAAAATTCTTAATTTTTTTCGCAGCACATTGGGGTCGCCAAAACACATTTTTTTGTTATTTTCGGCATTTGCAGTCGGATCTTAAAGTGTGATATATCAATGTTTTTGTCTCAAGGAGGACAATATTTTGCTTTAATAGTCATAATTCTCAGTTATCCGGTTCTAGTATTTATCTTTCAGACCTCTGTTCCTACCACCCTAATGTACCACCCTTATATTAGAAAATTAAAGCTCTTAAAAAATCGTTAAACTTTTACTAAGGAAGTTTTTTTGATTTTTCAAACCGATCTATTAAAAACAAGGAATTTTTAATTCTTTACCTTTCCCTGAATAACTGCTTCAAGCGACTTTTACAGCAGAAATTAAAAACGGATTTTTGGAGTAGAAAGGAATAATCCTACTGAAGAAAAAGATTATATGGTTCATAATTGGACTTTCATGATTAATTTATTTTAGATTTAAGATCTTTAAACTTATTGTTAGTTCATTAGGAAATGAAGATTCAATAAATACAAATAGACGAAAAAAAACACGTTGTACTACCGACAATTGTAAGCGCTGTTCAAATTGAGGACTTGACAGGATGCTTTCTAAAGAAAAAAAATAGTTATAGAAAAATTTAATTATAAAAACTTTTCTTTAGAAAATTTTTGTTATTAAATGTTTATTCAGAAAATTGTTTGTTGTTTTATGAAAAACTTTTTGTAACAAAAAATTTGCATAAAGCTAAATAAAAAAAACTAACCTGTTTTTAAAATGATCACAGTTTTATTTATTTATAAGTTTTTTTACAAATTCTTTAACAGAAATATTAATTTTAAAAAGTATTTGATATATTTTTATAATTTTTTCTTTTTCGTCTATTCACAATGACGCTTGGTAAAATTATAATTTTTTATAAATGTGTTAGTAAAAAAAATTTGTATGCGTTAGTTGGTCATTAAATTCTTGTAGGGAAGTGGTCTTTTTATTCATGAGTATATTTACAGCAATAAAAAAAAGATTAATCTCTATTGTAATCATTCAATCACTTATTTCTAAGTCGAATAAGTCTTGAAGACAAAGTCTCTGTCTGTAATTCTTCAGAATTAGAAGGCATGTTACCATTTGTTGTTTTTAAATGCATGTTCATCGCTAAAGACGATCTTGAGCGAGACGGGGTCGCCGTAAAGTTAGTTGGCCGCTCGACAACAGAGGTTTCCGTTCTGGTTGTTGGTTCGACGGTCTGGAACTGGTGCCAAGTTCTGTAATAGAACTTGGCACCAGTCCTGACGAGAATGGTTGTACAATTGCTGAACTAGACATATTTGTTTTTATGGTTTTCCCTGATCGTCTTATCTGATTTACGTTTACGCTGGAAACCATATTTTCAAGTCCTTTAAAATACAACTCAGCTTGAAGTTAAAATTAATTGTCAATAATGAAATATCAAGAATATTTGGCATTGTATGCGGTAGAGGGTTAATTCAGCAAAAAATTAGATAAGAATGCAAGCTACTTTTACAAGTCATTTGTTCAATTATGAGTTGTTTAACATTATTGAATGTAACTTCTGTTAAGGCAGTAATATGCAGCTAATATTTTAATAGTATTTTATTAGTATGTTAAGCTTTACAATTTTTTACATATGAGCGCATAGCTAAATAGAGCTCTTAACTCAAAGCCTTACTGAAGTTTTCACATGCAGCCAAAACAACATTCAGGAGCTAAAATTTCAAATGTTTTCACTAAAACCTAATCCGATATTTACAAAATCAAAATCTATTTGATGTAGAACTTTCCAGTAAAGTATATAACTCCTTAATTGTAATTTTATTTATATTAAAAATACGATCTCAAATACGTTTTATTTTTATAGAAATTAATCTCTGTCGTAAAAAGATGTGAATATATTCGTTATTTTCGAGTATTAGTATTGCCAAAATATCAAATATTTTTCTCAGATTATTAAGTTTGACATCTTAGCTTTTCATTAAATTTTATGAAATTAGCTTTCCGATAAAAAATATGGTGTAATTCGAACCTTTTTAAAACTGATTTATCGGCTGGTCTCACTCTACGATTTTCCAATCTGCGCCCCGTGGTACATTAAAAACACCAACTTACACAAAGACCTTGAAATTCCGTTGGTTAAAACAGAAATAGCGAAGCGTGTTGTTTATTATGTTAATAAATCGGCATATTACCCAAATCCACTGGCTTGAAATATACTAAACGGTCGCGGCCATATCCGGCTCAGAAAAAAGGATACTAGCGACCTGCACAGTAGCTAAAGAAGATGGATTTAATAATGTAAAAAATCCAACTCACGCAAAAAATTAGAAGTTGTAAATGGACTTCCATAATTAAGAATTTTAGATTTTAAGATTTGATTACTTATTGTAAGTTCATGGTAAATAATGATTCAATAAATAAAAAAAACATGAAAAAGAAGGTAATTTGAGTGACTATATATAATTTAATTATAAAACCTCATTTCGAATTTGGTTTAACGATATTATATACATGCTACACAGATGTTCAATAAGAAAGACTACAATATCTACAGAATAAAGCTATGAGATCAATAATAAAATGCAATAGATTTACGTCAATAATGATGGTATGATGAAATGTCTTAATATAAAACAAAGACTACAATTAAATTTCAGTATCTTTATCTACGAAAGGAAGTCAGGAAACGCTCTAGAGTATTTAACCCACCAACTAACATATGTTAATGAAATCCAGCGGTAGAATCTTAGTAATGCGAATGATTTTAAAATTCACGGAGCTACTAACAATGCAATGAAGAAATGTTTACTATACAAGGGACTACCAGTATTTAATCAATTACCGTATGATATAAAAAACAAGTACGATACCCTATTCAAATGTGGACCGATTTCAACGTAATTTGTTACAGTGATTTTAGTTTACATAAGCAGTATTTGATTTAAATTTCGTGAAAAAATATTGATATTTGTGGCCAATATATCAATTAAATTTTTGCTCAAAATTTGTATGATAGTACATGGCTTATTGACTTAATTAAAAAATTTGGATTTAATGTTTCTTATAGTTTAAAAGTTATAACGTTTTATCCAATAACACTGCTCTACAAAATTAAACTTTTTGTGTTGTCCGGGATCACCACTATATTTTTTTTATCTGCTATAGTCCCCTGACTATAAAAATGGTCGAAATTTAAAATTTTATGGATACGATTTTTTTTTTTAAATTTTTTTCTAAAATTTGTCATTTTTAAAAAAGGAGATCCATTGATATTACCATATCTCCAAAACGGGCTGTCCGATTTTGTTGGGGGAAACTGCATATAATAGCAAATTAAATTGCCTTTAAATTGTCTGTATACAATTCTTTTAAATGCTTATTGGCTTCAGAGTTATTTGCATCGAGATATAAAAAAATCGATTTTTTGTATTAAAAGTTTCCATTTTTTTTTTCTTTTTTTTAATTCGTAAAAAATCGAAAATGACAAAAACGTACGATTTTTTTACGTGATTGCAAAACTGTATTCCAAATAAGCCAAGCTTTATTTCATGAAGATCTATGCATAAACGGTAATTTTATTAATACTTAAGTGAATGAAGTGAAAATACGTAATTTTTGTACAAGTAAGCCGTACGAAGCCTATTGTTAAAAAAAGAAGTAGAGGCCACAATTTTGAAGCCGATTTCATAAAATTTGGCACAGGTTATTTTTTGCTACAAGAGCAAAGCCTGTTTTAATAGTATAAAATCGTCCATACTTGTGGGCTACCTTCCATAGAACCTTCTTCCCGGAATATAGTTTTATGTTCCTCAAATCAAAAAATTTCCTTCTATCTACATAGAAATAAACCTTATCTCACATATTAACTTGCTATCGGAAATTTTTTAAATGTAAATAGTGAAGTTTTATATTTTTGTTTATTTAGCTACGCTACCTTTATTAAAGAAATGGTGTAAAATTTAGTAGTTAAAGTATTTAAAAATAGTTTCTACATTTTACTTGTCTACTGTATTATAACCTGTTTTTCAACTAAATCTCTTTCTTTTAGACGGGATGCAAGTAGCTCTGACTGTTGTTTTGAAAGCTCTAGGTCTCTTATAAGATCATTTAACAAGGACTGTGTAAAAGGCTTTGGGCAAAATCCATGAGATACGCTGGAGATGTTTGAAGATGAAGAAACAGGGGATGGAGGAACTTCAGTATACGTAGAATGTTGATTTTCGGGACATAGAACTTCATCTGAATCTAGCACGGGAAGTGTAAATCCACCAGCTGAAAGCGTGGGATAAGACCAAAGCATATGTTTTCCAAATCCACTTTTTCTACTTAAACAAAAGTAACAGTCAGCATCATGATTAGATGTTTCTCTCCACATCATAGGTTTTTCAATTTGCATGTTTCCTCTGTGAAAAATAAAAATTTTCCAATGAGTATCAAAAATATTTTGAAATAATATAAGTATTACTTACTGAGGGTGGGATTCCCATTTTTTTAACATATATTCACAGCTACGACAAATTGAATTAGGCGTCCAATATTGGCTTAAATTATCTACATCTATTTTGAAATAATCTTTAAATGAATTTTGTAGTGAAATAGTGAACTTTCGCCGGCCTTTTGCTATAGTGTATACACCACATATATAACAAAATATATCCGGGTTATTTTTGCAGACAAATTTTCTACGTGTATTATTCATTTTTTAAAAATTCGCCAACCAAATAAATAGTTTGTTGTAATGACAACTTGACTTTTCGCGATCAGAAACGCTAGTTAAATAACATGAATGAACTAAATGAACTACTTTAAATATGTTGCATTTTTACCAAAAGTACCTATTTTTTAGAAGAAAATACCTAGGTGAATAAGGACCAAAGAATAATTTACCTGTCAAAAGTTGAATTTTGAAACACCGAATGCAATAGGCAAGTAAGGCTTATTGCAGTGAGGAGTAAAAATTGGTTCAATGTGAGTAAAGCTATAAAAAATTAATGTAAAGTCATAAAAAACAGCAAAAAAACATTCTTGTTTTATCTACCTGCTGAACAGAAGTGTACTTCATTTATCAAAATATTTTCGCGGAACACACTCAAATTAATTCCAGGTATAACAGTTTCTATGACCGAGTGATAAAATTAAATTTTTTAATTTTTATGATTTAAAAAGACAAAGTTGCGCAAAATGTCATACCTTAATGAATTTAGTCAAAAACAATAATAGGCTTAATATGCCAAATTTTTGCTAAATTGGGTATTTTCACTTTATTGTCAATAAAACCAACATTTATTGATGTATTTTTACGAAACAAGGCTTCACTTATTTATAAGATTCACAGCTTTAACACCGTGAAATGGCAAGTTTTTGAAACTTTCGATTTTTTATGAATTTTTGAAAAATAAAGATATTTCGATTTTGCAAAAAAAAAAAAACTTTTTTTTATATTTTTATGTCAATAACTCCACAACCGTTGATGATATGAAAAAATTGTCTTAACAAGACTTAAAGTGGTGAATCCGCTCGTGTTCCTCTCAACGAATTTGGATAAGCCGTTTCCAAGTTACGATAAAATAAATGGAACGAACTCTGTGAAAATCCGTAATTTTAGAAAAAAATTAAAAAAAAAAAATCGTATCCATAAAATTTTAAATTTTGGGTGTTTTTGTACTTAGGGGGCCATAATACATCGAAATTAAATAGTTAGACTTCAAACCAATTTTTGCTGTTGACCAGTGTAATCTATAGAAAATTTGAGGAGAATCGGGTGGGGGAAAGCGTAAAAATTGCAAAATACCTGATTTTTTTATTTTGATTGTAAATAACATAATTCATACTTTACATTAAAAAAATTCCAAAGTAAAACATGATTTACAATTCTATGGCCTGCAAGTACTAGTAGTATGGCCTGCAAGTACTAAGTAGTTTAATCAAAATGTTATCAAATCGACTTAGTTTTTTCACATTAGAAAATTTTATTTTATTCTCAGGTCGGTTTCAAAAATCATTTTTTTAATTTTTTGAAAATTTTGTTCAACAAATATTATAAATTATAGTTTCAGGTTCATGTTTTTTTTGTCATAACTTGATTATATGCTTGTAAAATTGTACCTGAGTTCAATTTAAATAAAAGTAATATTGAATATTTTAGCTAAGTTTGTGGAGAATGTTTGTGGCAATGTTTTTTAATATTATAAATGTTTAACACTTTTTTCCCAGGGTCAAAGGTCAAAATTAGTTATTTTCATGTTCCATAGCAAAATAGCGGAATATTAAAAATATATTAACGAATTTTAATCCAAATGTAAAAAAGTAATTATTTTTATAAACACTAAGTATCTTTTTATTAACAAAACATTTTTTAACACTTCCTTCGTCCGATTGAGCTCAAATTTTTAAGGGACAATTTGTCGTTTAGGGTTGAAATATTTTTTCAAATAAAAGAAAATACTTGATATGTATAAAAATAAATAATTTTTCGCATTTTAATTAAAATTCAATAATATATTTTCATATGGAAAATTAAAAAAAAAATGTTCGACCTTTGACTTCGGGAAAAAAGTTAAACTTTTATAATAATAAAAAACATCACCGCCTGCTTTCTCTATAAGCTAAACAAAAATATTCATTATTACTTTTATTTAAAATGAACTTAGGTACAATTTAACAAGCATATAATCAAATTATAACCAAAAAATTACACGAAATACTAAGATTTTAAATCATTGGTACCGCGAAACGGGTCAAGATATCAAAAAATTATTTTTGAAACAGACCTGAGAAAAAAGTAAAATTTTCTAATATGAAAAAAATTAAGTAAAATTTATAATATTTTGACAAAACTTAGCTATTTGGTACTTATGTTATTTTAAAGTTTTTTTTTTTTTTTATTTTAAAGTATTAATTAAATTATTTAGAATGAAAGTAAAAAATCATTTATATAATAGGGTGGGCCAATTTTTTTTACCTCAAGTGCTTATCGCGATTATGATTCTATAGGTCCAAGAAACTTTGCCGAAGAAACCATACGTCTAAAACGAATTTTGACCTTCCGGATTTCGCGCCGATGTTTAGTCTGACATTTTGAGCTTCTGAACGAAAACTTTCCTACATTTTCAATCTTTTGTAAAGGTTTTATACTCCTCCAATTGCGTGAGGTCTCTAGATATTTAGTACATTAAAGATTTTCCCTTAAGTTGATCGTGGAGTTTATACTTTGAAAATTGTAAAAAGCGCCGTTCAAAAATTCGGTAAATTTTTGAAAAAAAAAAAAAAATATTTTTAAATAAATAAACTTTTTGGATTCTGCGAGGTGCCGGCAATATAACGGTACCAAACACCTTTGGTTAGAATAATCAGGCAAATAATTAGACAAAAAAACAAAGTGCGTTTTTCTTATTTTTATTTTTTTAACAATACAACTAAAAAATATAAACTATAAATTAAAAAAAAATAATTGAATTCAATAATAAATAAAAGAAGCAGAAACACAAGTCTTAGAAAATAATAAAAAATAAATTATTTTTGAAAGTCTTTCTTACAGTCAAGTTTAGGGTATTTTTCGCGACTTTCTAGGTTTGGTTCCAAAACTCGTTTGGACACGCTAGCCAGCAACTGAACGTGTCTTTCTAGAAGTTCTTCTAGATGCTCATGAGGAATATTTAGAGTAAATGGTGGTTCGAATATAGCTGAGTCATCATTCATATCAATCATATTCGTATAGTGCGTGTAATTGAAGTTTACGGTAGGTTTTTTATAATCTCTTAGATGCATCGGATCTTCCAAATGGTTACAGTAGTGTACAATTTTTTTAATAGCTAACTCTCGTATTTGCTTTTCATCGTCAAACAACATTGCCAATAAAATGTTTTCTGAGTGAGCATAATACGCGTTTTCTTTGACAACATTATTCACAATTTGTCTTAAATTTGAATCCAAATATTGAGTCCAACGTAGGAATTTATAAAATAATACACTACCGCACACGACAGAGTTATAATTATTAATATTGAAGTACATTGGGATATACACTTTCATTATAAAGTTTACCAGAATATTCAAATTTTTAGATGGCTTATTAGTTGTTACATACAACCGTAATAATCTATTGGCCTTGGTGAGCCAGCGAGAATGTGCAATTGGCCTTGGTTTAATATTGGACAAATCCGCCGAAATCTCACCCGAGGAAATTGCAAGTGCCATTTGGTATAAGTACAATGCGTCAGTAGTTAATTGAACATGTTACATTAAACATGTTATTTAAGAACATGTTATATTAAGTTTACTCCAAATTTGAATTATAGCCAGTTTGCCGATATAAAATGAAAAGCTAAGCGAAAGAAAGCAAGTCACTCGAACTAAAATGAAATTGGGTTTATCTATTTCGAAGTGTGTCATGTTTTCGTACTTAAAGAGTGCTCTAAATAAAATTTGTAGTTGGATTTTCTTAAATAAAAATCAAACCTTTTAATATAAAAACTCTACAAAATACGCAAATATAATGGCATATTATACAAAATCATTTAGCATTAAAATGTTTACTTAGTACTCGGGTTTTGCAAAATTATCGACTTTTTTCGGAAACCCTCCCATTAAATATTTTACAGTTGCTTCTGATACCTTTTTGGAGCACGTGTTCCACCTGCGCTTAAAATCGGACATGTTCTTGGAAATCTTTCCTGTGTTCTTCAATTCCTTTTTTTACCAGAGCCCAATACCTTTCCACAGGCCGAAGTTCTGGACAGTTAGGTGGATTTGCCTCTCGAGGTACAAAAATGACATTATTCTTTGAGTACCACTCAAGTGCCTTTTTTCCATAATGGCATGATGCCAAATCGGGCCAAAAAAATGTAGTCACTCTGTGCTCTCTTAGAAAGGGTAACAATCGTTTTTGTAGGCACTCCTTTATATAAATTTCTGTGTTTATTGTGCCAGATGCCACAAATACTTTACTTCTTTTGCCACAACTGCAAATAGCTTGCCACACGAGAAACTTCTTAGGGAATTTTGTTTGTTTTTTTGTGCGAAACTCTTGCCGAACATTGCCCCATTTATCAGCAACATAAAAATCTTGACCAGGAAGTTGAGAAAAGTCTGCCAGTACGTATGTTTCATCATCCATCACACAACAGGTGTATTTTTTATAAAATCAGACTTCAATTTTTTCGCTCGTTTTTCTGCTTCTAAGTTCTTTATAGCATTGCGATCTGGAACCTTTTGGACTTTGTATGTCTTCAGTCCAGCATAAGCTTTGACTCTATGTGCAAAATTCGTAGAACATTTCACCGTACGAACTGCTTTTCTTAAAGTAGTGTTAGGCGCTCTTCGGAAGAGTCGCTCGACTTCTTTTGCCTTACCAATATCTGTAGGACTTTTTTTCCTTCCTGATCCAGGTTTTCTTTCAATACTCAGGTTTTCCTTATACCGTCTGATGGCATTAGAAACCGTTCGAGGGTCAACTTTCAAATTTTTAGCTATTTTTTTTAAAGTCCATGACGGATTTTTTTGAAAAGTTTTAATTATATTTTCACGAACTTTTTTTTCGCAGTCCATTTTGATTGAAATATCTATTGAAAATTAATAATAGTATCTGACATATGTATAGAAACTAACTTGATCAAAAAATAAATTATTTCTTGCACTATGGATAAATTTTGTCTAAAATAGTAAATGCATATTTTTTTTAGAACACTCTTTACGTATTTATAAATTATAATGGTGCCAGACCAAATATTTCTTATTTTTTTACCATTTTCAAAAAAAGTAGCTAGAAACTACTTTATAGTTTGTTAAAAAATACAGCTCTACTATAGTGAAAAATATTTAAAAAGAAAAAGTTTTGATAAAATTGTGAAAAAAAAATTGTCATGGAATTAACAATAGCTGTTCATTTTTTGCAAAATACCGGGGAGAATTGTGAACACGTATTGCTTAATCGCAGGCAATTTCGGGACAAATATAATGTGATGGATATTCCTACAAACCAGTAAGTTATAAATATGTTAAAAAGCATAAAAAAATAAATATTTTGATATGCATTTTAGATTTGTGGCAAATTTTCGGGTTTCAAAAGATATTTTTGGATGCTTTTGCAAAAGTATAAATCGATTGACGAACCGCATTTCAGAAGTACCTACATCCGAGCTGACATAAAATTAGCCACATTTCTAAGATTTTTGGCTACTGGGAGTTATCAACAAACTGTTAGAAACGAGGTGATTTCTGCTTCGTGTAAGGCCACAGTTTGTAAAACTATTAGTGAATGCCTTGCATTTTTTGAAAACCACATTTGTGGGGAGTGGATAAATATGCCAGGTCCTGCAGAAGAAAATGCAATAAAACAGGATTTTTTTTGAATTGTTTGGGTTTCCTGGTATAATTGGATGCGTTGATGGTACGCACGTCAAAACCAAATCCCCAGGAACCGATATCAAGCATCTGTACCAAATTCGCAAGGGTTATTACAGCTTGAATGCAATGGTGGTAACTTTATTAAATATATCTATATTCTATTGAAACTTTTTAAAGAAATATTTTTATTTTTTGAGATTTGTGACCACAAAACTATCATTATGTACGTAGATGCTAGACATCCTGTAGCCAACCACGATGCGTTTGTTTGGGAACACAGCAGTGTGAACCAAACTATGAGCGAGAATTTTGAAAGTGGCAAAAGAAACACATGGATCCTAGGTAAACTATATTACATTTGATTGATTTTGACCTCAGTGCAAATCCCACCATCAAAAAGAATGGGGGGTATATTGAGATTGTCATTCCGTTCGTAATTTCCTTAATATTGGCCCAAAAACGATATACAGTGTTGTGCAGAACAAAAGCAACAGAATTCATCTCCTAACATAAAAAACTATTTTTTATTTATAGTTCATTTTAGAAAATAATATTTTATTTATATATTTCATATTTTTTGTGTAAATTAAAAATACAAAAAAAATTAACAGGTTAAAATCACAAATTCTTAGAAAATTGATAAAAACAAATTGTATCTCCTTATGAAGCTGTGCAAAACAAAAGCAACAAATTCAATACATCGTGTATTAACCCTAGTTTTTGATGATATCCGCCCATCTACGGGGCATAGATGCAATTGTGTTTGTTTATCGTACTGTTTAGAATTTTTTCCCACTCTGATTTCAATTCTTGAAAAACTTACTTTTATTTTTGGACCTTTTCCGGCTAAATCTCTTTTGAGTATTCCAAAAAGGTTTTCAATGGGATTCAAGTCGGGTGATTTGGACGGCAAATCAAGCACTTTAATCCCAGTGTCTTAATAAAACTCCTTGACCAACGTTGATGTATGTTTCGGATCGTTATCGTATTCAAACATCCATCGAAGTGGCATATTCCATTCGGTATGTGGCAACATTTGGGTCTGAAGTTTAGCTCTGTACTTGAAACGGTATATCAATTTCTAAGAATTTGTGATTTTAACCTGTTAATTTTTTTTGTATTTTTAATTTACACAAAAAATATGAAATATATAAATAAAATATTGTTTTCTAAAATGAACTGTAAATAAAAAATAGGTTTTTATGTTAGGAGATGAATTCTGTTGCTTTTGTTCTGCACAACACTGTATATTCTGAATCCTTATGAAATTCTAAGACGATTGAGCGATGTCCGTCTGTCTGTCTGTCCGTCTGTCTGCCTGTCTGTTGAAATCACGATAACGCCTAAACGAAAGGAGCTAGCTCAATGAAACTTAGTAAAAACATTCTTCATCACTGAGAAAATTTTGGTGTTGAAATTGCGCAAAATCGGTTAACATTTGACCATAGCTCCCGTATAACCTCGCCTACGCTAGTCGCTTATTTGCTAATAAATGACAAGCTATGATGATAAAATTTGGGTGCATAAGCTCTAGGCAGCATATAAAATTTCATCAAAATCGGTTGACATTTAGTCATAGCTCCCATACAAAAAACTTACGGAAACAGCCAAAATTTCACCTAAAATAAACTTAAATGCCAATAAATCTAAAACTATAACAGGTACCTATAACCACTAAATTTAGCACGAGGAGATCTTATGTCAATGCCAACCAGTGAGCAAAATTTTGTCACAATCGGTCACCATTTGACCATAGCTCCCATATAAAAAAACTTTCGGAAACACAAAAATACAAAAAGAAAAGGGGGTTTATGTCCGTCTGTCCGTCAGATAAAAGCTCAATAGCGCCTTAACGAAAAGGGCTACAGTAACAAAATTTTACAAAAGGAAGTCTTATATGAATGCCAGCTAGAATGCCATTATAAACTATGTCAGCTTCTTATATAGTTGTTATATATATAACATCCCCTTTTTATATCTACAATAAAAAAGATTTGTAGGTACATTCAGTATATTAAGATTGTGTCTATAGCAGGTAAGTCATCCGCCTAGCGTACCAGAGGTCCAAGTTCGATCCCTGGCCAGACTCAATTGAAAAAATAAATTTTCAAAAGAAACGGAGGTTCACCTCATAACTCATCCAGCCACTGGTTATTGAGTATTAGGCTATGTAAAACTTCTCTAACCAATGCATTTGCCGTTCGGAGCCAGCGTTAAAACGTAGGTCCCTTTCAATGAGTCTAAAAATAGAACCGGATGCAGCTCATTGTCTGAGAGAAGTACCCCTTGCTCCAATTGGAATGTTGTCGGGGAAGTATATATATATATATATATATATATTTATATGTATATATATATGTATATATATATATATGTATATATATATATATGTATATATATATATATATATATATATATATATATATATATATATATATATTTATATGTATATATATATATGTATATATATATATATGTATATATATATATACATATATATATATATACATATATATATACCCAGTAAGAACAGTGTCAAACGTTTGAAATATGATGACTTTTACATTTGATATCAAACGTTTTTTTCAAACTTTTTTCAAACCTGAACAGATGTTTGAGATTCACAATCATTTTCAAATGAGGGTTCATTTGAGAATAAACGTTTGAAAAATGTTAGTTTCTCAAATTGAGAATAAAGGTTATTCTCAAATCATCATCAAACCCTAAGATGATTTGAGAATAATTTGAAAAATGGTGTTATATAAATTTGATATCAAACCTTATTTCAAATTTTTTCAAACATTAAAAAAAATAATTTTATGTTAAAAAAATAATGTTTAAGATATTTTAATGGAATGGCATTGCATTTCAAAGAAATTCGTTATTTTTTTCGGATTTTTTTAAAATTGATCCATATTTGAATATAAAACCTTGCTTAAAAAATGTCAACATTAAAAATTCAATAATATTCATATGCATAAATTTTCTTTGTTTCTTGAATTTTTTTTTACCTAACAATAAAAAAATATATTTTAAGCAAAAGAATTCAAATATGATGCACCGTTTTCAAAAACAAAATAAACAAACTCAAAAATACAACGCCATTTTATTTACGTTCCACATGTAGATGATATCCACATTTGAAAAACCTTTGAGAATGAGGTTTGATAATGATTTGAGAATAAAGGCATTTCTTTTTTTATTTGGGAATCTTGTTCTTCTCTACATGCCAACGGCAAGTGAAAAGATCGAGCAAAACAAGTAATAGGAGAATACACAATCAATTAAACGTAGTGATGTTCGATCAAACTCAATGAGTTAAATTGATGATTATCTCTGCAATTTGACAACTCGACTGTGGTCGAGGGCGCTAAGTGCTGATGACGTCCTGTGGCGGGACAGAAATTGCAATCCACTGAGCCGCGTTCAAAAATAATTTTTTCAGTTTTTCTCCACAATTACTTTTCAAATTTTCAAAATTAATAATTTGAAAGTTAAATGAACTCAAGCCTGATTAAACCTAATTTTTCAACTAAAGGCATTTCTCAATTTGAGAATAAAGTCCCCTTTTTGTTGAGAACGCTATTATTCTCAAATCAGTATCAAATCAGTATCAAACGTTTGACCTTTGAAAAAAGATTTATTTTCAAATCATCCTCAATTTGATAAAATTTTACAGAGTGCTAATGATATGTAACATATTATCACATGTACACCAGGAGTATCTTTTTTCTCTTGTTATTTAAAAGTGTGTTTCAATCAAAAATTTTTAAATTTTCGTCTAATTTTTGGTATTTTTACGATATTTTCGGTGTTTATAAACCGATTTTAATGAAATTTAATAGCGTTTATTGCGGGAGAATTTTCTAAAATCTGATATATAATTTATGTAAGTCCATCCTCCAGGGGCTTCAGAAACTTGATTTCAACAGACAGACGGACAGACAGACAGACGGACATCGCGTAATCGATTCTCCTCCCGATTCTGAGTCGATCGGTATAATTTTTAAGGGGTGTACGATCACTAATAAAAAATTACAAACGGAATCACAAACTTATACCCTTTCACCTATTGGTGAAGGGTATAAAAATAGGGCGATATTCAAGAAGTTGGGCACAAAGACACAAGATATCATTGCAAGCCTAGTAAGTGATGACTATTTGCAGTATATAAGAGATACATTAATGGCCAGCTTGTCGATATCGAAGGTATTTGTTCATTCGCACAATAAGAGAATGAAAACTGTTTTTGATTTATTTATCTCACTTTTGTTCGAATGAATACTCGAACGACAACTCGCAAGAAAACGTAAGATTTTTCATACAAAATTTGGTTTAACAATTTCGAAGGCATTGTCAATACTGCTAACGTAAATGTCAAAACAAGTCACTTGACTTTTTGTTTTCGAATGAGAAATATAATTATTAAAAATAAAAATATTAATTCAAAAAATGGAAAATAAGTGGTAAGTAAAGATCAGTTTAAAAATATATATACACGAATGTCCAAAGTTATAATATAATATAATTTTAGCATAAAAAATCCACAATTCAACAGCTTGAGACCCTAGTCCAACACATGGAAGGAAATCCTGAATTTGCCAGGGGAACTCCTGTATTTTGATTAAATAAAATCTCTTCAGAGGAGGAGTGGAAAAATGTGTGCCAAAAACTTAATGCTCTGGGACCTCCTACACGCACAATAGCTGACTAAAAAATGTAGTTTTTTAATATACTTAATTTAAGGAATAAGGAACTCTATAGCGGAGGGAGTCCAACGTAATTTTTATTCCTAAAAATTCTTTAAAATTATATATTAAAAAAAATGATGAAACTTTTTGATACGATCTAATGTATATATATTTTTTATTAATTTGTAATATTTGCAGACTTGGGCAGATTTGAAGTCACGAACAAAAAAGAAAATAAAAAAATCCTTTAGGAAACTGGCGGTGGACTTTACCGACAATCATATCTAAGCGAATTAGAGCAAGCTATTGACAGAACGTTATTTTTGTCTTCAGCTGCTGCTCCTAGTGGCAAAGTTTTTGGAAAAAGAAAAGGTGTGGTTATTTCCAACCCAATAGAAGACTGTTTCCGTTCTCTGACAGAGTCGCCCCCAAAAAATGTAAATGTTGCAGTAAACACACCAACACTGACAAATAAAGTAGAAAAGGCAAATGAGGAACAATCAAATTGCAGTCAGCAACCAAAAAAGCGGATGAATACTATTGACCAGAGTGATAGTGATTGTGATAGTGAACAGGCTGGACCTTCGTCTGCCAAAAAAAAAGGAAAAGTACTGTTGATCAACAAATTTTATTAATTCGTCGACAATTAAGGGTAGCTGAGAGATCTGCCGCAACAGCTGCTGAGCAGGTTAACTGTATTAAGAGATTAGCCGATGCCGCCGAGGCACAAGTTTTATGTATGCAGGCTATACAAAAAAGTGCTGAAAGCATGGAAAAAGCCTTGAATAATTATTTTTTTAAAAACCAAAAATAAAAAGTTAAAAGGTATTTAAAAAGTAATTACTATTAATTTTATTTATTTAATAACGCTATATCGAACATTTTTATTAATTGCAGTTTACAGCAAAATTAAAATATGTTGCAAGACAAAAAGGTTTTGCCAATTGGATCTGGCAAAGGAGACATACAAAAATTGTGAACAGGAACAGGAATATTTGGAAAATATCTCTTTTATAAAATGAAATATATTTTATGTTAATTTTAAAATATGTTTATCAAAAATTTGGTTTAATTAATAGGCACATACTCGTATTAAACAATAAGGATTAATAAAAAATAGTTTACATAATTAAAGAAAAATAAGATTTATAAATTTATAACAATATTTCTCCTTATGCTCCTTCTTCTGCTGCTTCTTCTACTTCAAATTCACCAAAATTACCCATATATGTAGATATTTCTGGCTCTATACATTTATAATGAATGCACATGCTGTGAAGTGCACAACAAGCATTTTTTATTTTAGTAGCTTTTTCTGGTTTATAATGCAACCCTCGAGAAGGTATTATACATCTAAACCTATTCTTCATAATACCGAAGCAACGCTCAACAACATTTCTAGCACGTATGTGGTTAGTATTGTAAAGGGTTTTAATTTATATATATGTATATATATATATATATATGTATATATATATATATATATACATATATATATATATATATATATATATATATATATATATATATATATATATATATATATATATATATATATATATATATACCAAAATTACCCATATATGTAGATATTTCTGGCTCTATACATTTATAATGAATGCACATGCTGTGAAGTGCACAACAAGCATTTTTTATTTTAGTAGCTTTTTCTGGTTTATAATGCAACCCTCGAGAAGGTATTATACATCTAAACCTATTCTTCATAATACCGAAGCAACGCTCAACAACATTTCTAGCACGTACGTGGTTAGTATTGTAAAGGGTTTTAATTTATATATATGTATATATATATATATATATGTATATATATATATATATATATATATATATATATGTATATATATATATATATATATATATATATATATATACATATATATATATATATACATATATATATATATATATATATATATATATATATATATATGTATACATATATATATATACATATATATATATATATATATATATATATACATATATATATATTTATTTATTTATTTATCTGTCTAATCTTATGAATAAATTCTAAGATTAAAATTATTTACGAGCACTAGCTGCCAGGACTATCAGCTCGATGACAAATATATATATATATATATATATATACAGGTTTATACATGGATTTTTATTTCTCTAACAAAATTATAGATAATGTTAATATTTGTATTGGATGGATTTTGTAGAATAGCGAAAGCTGATGAGTTGTTGAAGTATTTTAGCCTTTGAGTATGTAGAGAGGGGCATTCATTGAGTAGGTGGTTTACTGTTAATTTGCAATTACAGTTCGTGCATGTGAGGCTGCTGTTCTTTTTTAATATGTAATCGTGTGAGAAGACTGAGTGACCAATTCGAAGTCTTGAAAATGTTTTTATTTTGTTTTTATTCACATTAGTTGGATATACAGGTTGGATAAAGTTGGGATTAATGTTAATGTAATAAGGATGTTGTGTTTGGCTATTTTTGATTTCAATGTTGATGTAACTCGTTATTTGTCGGCGTAAGTCAGTTTCTTCTACAGTATCATCTAACAAAATGGGTGCGTAAGATGCGTACCGCGCAGCAATATCAGCCTTTTCGTTTCCTATGATGCCTATATGGCTAGGGACCCAGAAAAGCCGTATTTTCCCTTCGTTATTTATTAGGGCATCTCTAATTTTAATAACTTTTTTCCACTTATTATTGAATGGGTTTTGTACTGATTTGAGAACAGATAAACTATCTGTGAAAATTATGGTTTTAACTTTTATTACAGCGGCATGTTGAATAGCGCGTAAAATTGCACAAGCTTCAATTGTAAAAATAGAGGAGAACTGGTACATGGTGCTAAGTGCTACGTTGTTTCCCTCATCGTCCACTACAGCGTAAGCGGGTAATGATTCCTCACATTTAGATCCGTCTGTGTATAAAAAACACCAACCGTTGTTTTTCAGTTGCATTTTCTCTTTTGCAAAGATGCATAAAAATTGTTCTTTGGTGGTATTCGATTTTTTTAATTCGGATAGCGATAAGTCTATATAGGTGTTGTTAAACTTCCATGGAGGTTTTTCGATGGTTTTTTTAACTACCTTAGTAGGTATGTCTATAGCTGATGCAAGCTCTAATGATAAAGCGATTGAAGACTTAATACGTTTAGGTCTTTTTGCGGAGATGTGTGAAGAGATGTCATTGTCAATTATGGAGTTTGTGCTCGTTAATAGTTTTGTCAAAATTCTTCCTTTTATTTCCAATATTCTGTTCTCAATCGATGGAAGGCCTGATTCATTAAGAATGCTGTCGATTGGTGCTGTTCTATGTGCGTAAACGGCGGCTCGTGCGGCTTTATGATAGGACGATTTGATTATGTTTATAATTGATTTGGGGATATTACCGTACAGGTACATACCATAATCCATTTTGCTAAGTATGAGAGTTTTGGTTAAATAAGTTAAAGTATTGATGTGTACGGAGCTTCTTAAGGCCAAATAACGAATTATATTAGCTCTTGAAAGCAACGATTTTTTTCAAATTAAAACAGTGTTCATTCCAACTGTACCTGCGGGAGAATATTACTCCTAAAATTTTTAATTCGTTAACATTTTGTACAGCAATCCCATCAGCTCTAATATAGTGATTATCAGAGTCGCAGTTTTGTTTCCGACAAATGTGAAACTTTTTGGATTTATGTGTTGAAATTTTTGCACCTGAAAAATCGGTCCATTTGGTGATATCACTGAGAGCCTTTGACAATATGTTTGTTGTTTCATGATTGCTATTTCTTTTACATAATATGTATAGGTCATCTGCGTATAAACAGTGGTCAATATTCGGGATTTTGTTTAAAATTTTGCTTATTTCATTGAAAGCTATTTGAAATAGCATAACTGAAAGTGGAGATCCCTGCGGGATGCCATTTCTCAAAGGGAATGTATTTGACAAGAAACCATTAATTCTGACTTTAAAGTATCTATTTGTGAGGAACGACTTTACAAAATTGAAAATTTTTTTTCCCACGTTCCAAGATTGAAGAACATCCAGAATTACGTGTAGGCCTATTCTGTCGAATGCTTTTTCGAAGTCAATTGATAATGTAGTCACGTGGTTTCTTGCGGATAGAGCTTTTGATATGTAGCTGTCAAGATGTAGCAATGCGTCGTCACATCCTTTACTTGGTTTAAAGGCAACTTGTTCTTTTGCAATTAACTTTTTCCTCTCCGTGAACCACGACAATCTGGCAGCAATGATACGTTCGATGATTTTTGAAATGCAAGGGAGTAACGATATGGGGCGGTAAGCGTCAGTGCTAAAAGCATTTTTATTTTTTGGAATAGGTACCACTATGGCGATCTTCCAGTTTTGGGGGATGTTATACATATATATACATATATATATATATACATATATATATACCCAGTAAGAACAGTGTCAAACGTTTGAAATATGATGACTTTTACATTTGATATCAAACGTTTTTTTCAAACTTTTTTCAAACCTGAACAGATGTTTGAGATTCACAATCATTTTCAAATGAGGGTTCATTTGAGAATAAACGTTTGAAAAATGTTAGTTTCTCAAATTGAGAATAAAGGTTATTCTCAAATCATCATCAAACCCTAAGATGATTTGAGAATAATTTGAAAAATGGTGTTATATAAATTTGATATCAAACCTTATTTCAAATTTTTTCAAACATTAAAAAAAATAATTTTATGTTAAAAAAATAATGTTTAAGATATTTTAATGGAATGGCATTGCATTTCAAAGAAATTCGTTATTTTTTCGGATTTTTTTAAAATTGATCCATATTTGAATATAAAACCTTGCTTAAAAAATGTCAACATTAAAAATTCAATAATATTCATATGCATAAATTTTCTTTGTTTCTTGAATTTTTTTTTACCTAACAATAAAAAAATATATTTTAAGCAAAAGAATTCAAATATGATGCACCGTTTTCAAAAACAAAATAAACAAACTCAAAAATACAACGCCATTTTATTTATGTTCCACATGTAGATGATATCCACATTTGAAAAACCTTTGAGAATGAGGTTTGATAATGATTTGAGAATAAAGGCATTTCTCAATTTGAGAATAAAGTCCCCTTTTTGTTGAGAACGCTATTATTCTCAAATCAGTATCAAACGTTTGACCTTTGAAAAAAGATTTATTTTCAAATCATCCTCAATTTGAGAATAAACCTTTTTTCTTACTGGGTATACATATATATATACATATATATATATATATATATATATATATATATATATATATATATGTATATATATATATATATATATATATATATATATATATATATATATATATATATGTATATATATATATATATATATATATATATATATATATATATATATATATATATATATATATGTATATATATATATATATATATATATATATATATATATACATATATATATATACATATATATAAATTAAAACCCTTTACAATACTAACCACATACGTGCTAGAAATGTTGTTGAGCGTTGCTTCGGTATTATGAAGAATAGGTTTAGATGTATAATACCTTCTCGAGGGTTGTATTATAAACCAGAAAAAGCTACTAAAATAAAAAATGCTTGTTGTGCACTTCACAGCATGTGCATTCATTATAAATGTATAGAGCCAGAAATATCTACATATATGGGTAATTTTGGTATATATATATATATATATATATATATATATATATATATATGTATATATATATATATATACAATAAGAGAATGAAAACTGTTTTTGATTTATTTATCTCACTTTTGTTCGAACGAATACTCGAACGACAACTCGCAAGAAAACGTAAGATTTTTCATACAAAATTTGGTTTAACAATTTCGAAGGCATTGTCAATACTGCTAACGTAAATGTCAAAACAAGTCACTTGACTTTTTGTTTTCGAATGAGAAATATAATTATTAAAAATAAAAATATTAATTCAAAAAATGGAAAATAAGTGGTAAGTAAAGATCAGTTTAAAAATATATATACACGAATGTCCAAAGTTATAATATAATATAATTTTAGCATAAAAAATCCACAATTCAACAGCTTGAGACCCTAGTCCAACACATGGAAGGAAATCCTGAATTTGCCAGGGGAACTCCTGTATTTTGATTAAATAAAATCTCTTCAGAGGAGGAGTGGAAAAATGTGTGCCAAAAACTTAATGCTCTGGGACCTCCTACACGCACAATAGCTGACTAAAAATGTAGTTTTTTAATATACTTAATTTAAGGAAT